>CM053787.1:386133037-386588037 GCA_028749045.1 Cupressus sempervirens | reverse complement strand
TAGAGGCCACTTTATAATTACCACTGGGGTCAAAAACCCAAATAAGGGAGTCTTCCTTGTCCCATTTAAGGAAAAAGGTATTGAGAGTAGTCTAAATAAGCAACAAGTCAAGACTAATCTTGACAAGATTCACCCACCCATCATTCCTCCAATAGTCATAAACATAACACCCATAGGTCTTCTTGCTTCTTTCAATAGAAAAGGCATCAAAATAAACCTGATTCAATGGAACATCTAGAATCTAGATGTCCTCCCAAAACTTCAGTATTTTGCCATCACCCAGTTTCCATTTGCATCCTTTTTTAAGAGTGTCTTTTAATTTTTGAACAACATTCCATATAGTAGAAGAATTAATAATCTCAGGATGATTCAAATACTTAGAGAGAGAGCAAGAATTTTTAAGATATTTGTGCTTCCATATAGTACTATCTTCCTTATCTTCCTGATAAAGTCTTCACCCTTGCTCAACTAACAAAGCTTTATTCATACTCTTAATTTTCCTAATATCAAGTCCACCTACACACTTAGGCTAAAAAATATTATCCCACATAATTAAAAAAACTCTTTTTCTTTCTTCTGAATTGATCCATAAAAAATTCTTTTGGATCTTATCAATTGCCTATGCATATGTAGTTAGAATTTTAAAGAGGCTAAGGGAATAGGTAGGAAGGCTTTGGAGAGATGACTTAAGAAGGGTAGCTTTTCTAGCCTAACTGAGCTAATTTCCTTTCCAACCTTCTAGCTTTTTATTGAACTTCTCAACTAGTTTGTCCCAAAAGGAATCATGGGGTTTTTGGCCTAGAGGAAAGCCACAATGAGTCCCTGACAAATCACCAATAGAACAACCCAAAATATTAGCAATCTTCCTTTGCCTAGGAAAAGGAATATTAAGGAAGAATAACAAAATTTTCTCCCAATTAACCAATTTCCCTGAGCATCAGAGTACAAATTAAGGGCCCTTTTAAGGAATCTAGCCTCCTTGATAGTAGCCAAACCCCAAAAAAATTATCATCAACAAATTGTTCATGAGAAAAAGTTATATGATGGGAAGAAGGATTTGTACCATGAATATCTCCCTTTTCAATAAGATCCCTGATATACATTCCCAAAAATTTAGTCATAATAGTACACAAAATCAGAGATAAAGGATCTCCTTGCCTCATCCCTCTAGAAAGTTTAAAAAATTTGGTGGAGATCCCATTAACGAGAACAACCATAGAAGTCATAGTGACTGATTGAGACATTAGTTGCAAGCATTTGTCACCAAAACCCAAAGTCTTCAAAACTCTAAAAATGAAACTCCATTCCACTTGGTCATAGGCTTTTGCAATATCCACTTTCATCAAAAAATAGTGAGTTTTAGAAGAGGCCATAGAGTGAATATTTTCGTGTACCACAATTATAGAGTTCAAAATTTTCCTTCCCAAAACAAAACCATTTCGCTATTCAGATATCAGATTCAAAAGAATCTTTAAAATACACACGTCCAAAACTTTAGAGATAATTTAATAAAGCATCCATTCCAACTAGAGCATCTAAAGAACTTTAGAGCATCCATTCCAACTTTTTTAGGAATCAAGTATAAAAAAGTAGAATCTATCTCTTAAAGCATTTTTCTAGCTCCATAGACCTCCTTAACAGCATTACAGACATCCTTTCCAACCACATCTCATAACAACTAGTAGAAAAACATAGGAAATCCATCCAGACCTGGAGCTTTATCCCCTTCAAAAAATTGAACTAAATAATAGTTAATCCATGATTCTTCTCTTCAGACACAATATTAGAAATAGTTCCAAGCAATTCTTCTTGCTTAATCCTATCAATATTTTGATCAACAAATAAGAGAGAAGAAAAAAAGGAAACTAATTCATCAACAATCTCCTTCTCTTTAGTTGCTTCATTAGACTCACCTTAAGTTTAGATAGTCGATTAGCAGTCATATGTTTCATTATAGTAAAGTGAAAAAAATTGGGGTTTCTATCTCTTAGCTATCGCCATATATCTCTAGACCTCCACCTCCAAAAAGTCTCTTCATTTGAAACAATATTGTGAAAATTGACCAATTTTTCATTTTTTTTAGCAAGAATGATCTCAGAATAACCTTCCATCTAAATTCTATCCTGAATATCTTTCAGTTCCATTAGCACATTGGATTTTTTCTTAAAGATATCTCCAAATCTTCTCTTATTCCATTCTTTGACTTTCCTTTAACATGCCTAATTTTTTTGGCTAAGCGATAGAGAGTCATTACTTACATCTTTATATTCCACCAACTTTTGCATCTCTAAGAAAAACTTGGGTGTTGGGTCCACATTTTTTCAAATCTAAAAGGAAAGTTTTTCTTTTCCTTAATCATATTTTCCAAAAATGCTAGGGAAAAATGGTTAGAAGCCACCTTAGAGATATGAGACAGGGAGCAAGAGAACTCTTGAGCCCAATCAGGAGAGATAAGGACCCTATCCAAGAGAGCTTGAATATAGTTCTATCCCCCTCTTTTATTAGTCCAAGTGAAACAAATTCCTTGAAGATCCATATACATCAACCCTTCTCCATTAATAAAGTACATCAAATCCAATCTTCCATCAAGTTGGTTTGGATTACCTCCCATTTTTTCATGTTCATTAGAGAGAAACATTCAAGTCCCCCAACATAACCTAGCTACCATTATAATCCTTACTTTTAAGATTTACTAATCTATTCCAAAATGTTTTCCTCATATTCTTACTATTAGGGGCATAAATATTAACCAGATTCTAGTTGACACCTAGATGTAAATGTTGAAACTTAACCCCTAAGAAGTTCTTATTTGAATCAATAAGATGTCCAGAAATAACAACTTGATTCAACATAATCAAAGTTCCCTTTGAAGCCCCTTCAGGACTACTAGTCAACACCTCACAGTTTTTGAAAATCCTTAACATTTCTGCTTTTTCCTTCTCCATTTTAGTCTCCTGAATAAGTAAATTATCAAGTTTATGATCTCTAACTAGATTTATGACCACCTCCATATAATGAAGACTATTAAGCCCCCTTATATTCCAAGAAATAATCTTCATTTTTTCTTAGAGGTAAATTCCAAAATAGTAGCTTTCTTTCCATCGACTATATTCTACAACTCTCCATCTCCCTCAAATTCTTAAGGGTTTTCCTTCTTGCTTTACCTGAAAATCCAACATTTGCCTTCACTTTAAGGGAGATCTCCATTTTCTTCCTCTTAGTCAAAACTCCAAAAGATGACATTGAAGGGCATCCTTCCTTAACTGACCTTCTATTTTTTCTCAGCTTTAGCATTTTTTTGGTCCTCTTGCTTGAGGAAATCATCAGGGTTAGTGTCAAGTACCATATCACCCATAAAAGAATCTTCAATAATAGGTTTAGACAAAAGCAGGTTAACATCATCAAGAAAGTTATCCATACTCATTCCCAAGGTCTCAATGGTGTTCTCCTCCTAGATTTCCCCATCCTCAAATTCACCCTCTAAAAGAGAATCTTCTTTGTCTTTAGATAGTGTTTGGGACAAACAATTTGGTTAAGACTGCTCCATATCTAGGTTTGAACCATTCATGAGAGAGGGAGGAAGAGAGGACTCCTCCTTTCTTATGGCCATATCATCCTGATCTTCCTTCCAAATATAGTTTTCGTTCTTCTTCCCCACTATCTATGTTTCTTTGTCTACCTTCTCAATCAAGTTGCTACTAGCTTCTTTTCTTTCCTTCTCTATCTCCACATCATTATTGCTAACGTTGATATATCATTATTCACAAGAATAGAGGCATTTCCTTTTGGATCTTTAGGTTTCCAAACCAAAGTAGGGGATTTCTTCTTTTCCAACACCACTTGAGTAGTTATTTTTGGTCTTTTAGGATAGTTTTTATCCCAATGGCCCACTTTCTTGCATTAAAAATAGGCATTAGGTAGATCTTCAAATTTCACCTCTTGAGACCTCTTTCCTAGTTTAGAAAATATATTCACTTTTTAAGGTAAATCCTTAAGATGAGAAACTTTCACACAAATCCTAGCATATAGAAGTTTGGATCTAGTAGCAGTCATGTTATCAATAGCTATAAGCTCCCCAAAGGACCCAAAAATCCCTTTAAAAACATCTTCATGCCAATATTATAGTGGGAGATACAGGTGTTGTAAGGAAAAAGGCATCAGATAACTCCAGATTTGGTTCCCATTTCCTAATCGTAAGGGAGCTGCTTCCAAAAAATTAGGGTCTCATGCAAAGAATCATATTCAAATCCTCCTTACATGTGAGCACAAAGGAGAAGAAAGATTTAGGCATAGTCGTTATGTCAACTTGGCCCCAGAGGGCCCATTTTCTCTTGACCATATTCCTCAAAGAATCAATATCCAGTTGGGCCCCTAGGAATTTACCAACAAGTGTAAATTCCATAGAAGAGATGAAAAAATAAAAAATGGGTTCCAATACAAATAGTTGGAACACACCTTTCTCCCAACAAGATTTCAAAGTAACAAGGGGAAAAGATGACTTACCTGTATGCTTTTTACAAAAAAGCAATGACCATTTTCTCCTCTCAGCATCTCTTCCTTTATCTTTTAGGTCAGATTCTTATGGAACCTTGATCTCCTAATTAACCAAGTGTGATGGACCATCTCCTCTATTTTGCTAAAGTGGGTCTCCAACTTTACCTTTGTCAGCAGTGTTGTAGAGAGCATCATTTTGCACCTTCTAGGACTCCTCCTCTGACTTTTTCATCCTTACCATTTTTTGAGTCCTCCTTGATTCCTCCCAGATTGCAGGTTCCATCTCCATCACCATGCCCCACATCCACATTCCCACCATTCTTGCCCAACAATCCCATTCAAAATCCTCTAGTATTATGTTTTATTTTATTATGGATATATAGTGTAATTAAAGGGTATGCCTTAAATAATATTTATATTTATTCAAACTTATTTACGTTATGTTCATATCATACGAATTGTTAGAAAAATGTAAAATATATCCTTTTTTTTACCATTGTTATTCCTATATGTACATAATTGTTTATTAATGCAATTATCTTTCTTCTAAATTATAGTTGTATATATTTATAACTTTCTTCATTCTATATGTGTAATATTTCTATTTATATAAGAGTTGAATGATAGGAGAAAATCTTTGAACTAAAGTTGTAATAGTATTCATGCAAACTATCTTAGGTACTACTTTGAGGGTTGATCTCTTGAGATTGACTAGAGTCTAAAACAAAACTACACTTCAAACTACTACTTAAAGAATAACATTGTTGGTGGTCTAGGTGACTAGATTACCAAGAGGGTGTTGAATCACTAATGAACCAAACAAACAAAATTTTATAACTCTTTAACCTCTAACTAATAATGAACTCAAATGCAACAACTAAAAGAAACCATCACATGAAATAATTCACACATTTGACACAAATAATATTAGTTACATAGAAACCTAACTCAGATGAAATATCGCGGTGGGGATTTGTCATGCCCATAATTCTATGCAATTTTATTTCTAACACTTGAAACACTTTTTACTAATAGACTCAAGATTTACAATTCTATTTAATTTCTTTGTTTCCAACAAAAGTAAAAGTAACATTTCTTTCTGTTTTATGTAACATTGTTTATTTTTCCTTAATATCTAAATTTGCAAACATACTTATTCAATAAAGTAATATAGAAACAACGTCACAAATTTAAAATTGTTAAACCTCATGAAGCATTTTTCATATCCATACACAATACAACTTAATTAAATCAACTTATTTCTCTATTTTATTAGATAGATATTGGTAAGAAAATACAAGTGAGGAGACTCTCCTCTGACACATTTACAACTTCATTAATATACATACTTATACCAAATACATCATTTGAAGACTCTTAGTAAAAAAATTTATGAACAACAATTGTATGGGATAATCCAACTTCATAGCTTTTCAACAAGATCCTTCCTTTTGCTTAAACTTGTAACAAAGCACAACATTAACCATGGGATGCTAACCTCCAAACCTAGGTCTCTTATGAGGCCACCCCCAAGCTTGGAGGACCAAGTTTGAATGAGTGAAAACCAATCTCACACACACACCACATATTTCAACATTAACAAAACACATAACTTGCATCCAAGACTCATACACAAAGGGTCTACCTGAGACCCAAAAATGGGGTGAAGGTGGACTAAGTACCCACCTAGAGAAAGCCAAAAGTTAAACATAAATAGAGTTGCCACAACAAAGCCAACATACCAATAATTACCATCTTTATTTTTTATTTGCATCAAGTCTTATGACCCCCAATTCACATAAACCCTTATCACTCCCAAGGATTTCAAGATAACTTTGGCAACATGGAGCCCATACATCCATGGTTTTCCTCTCTCTTACACAAGGAGAGGTTCTACACATGATGGGTTATCAAACACCCTTCACCCTAGGCTACTCTACCCTCCCAAGGGTGAGTGTACCTTATACGCCTAACATCATAGATAAATAACAAAACAAAAAAATAGACATTAAAATTACATTCCCATCAAGAAACTTCACAAAAGAAACTCTTTTTAATCCAACATCAAACACCACAAATACGTTGCAAATGAAAATAATACAAACTTACAACATATTTCCACAAACACATAAAAAGGGTAGTGAAAACCTAGAATCCAAGGTTAAGGTAATGAAACTTTTAGAAAGGATCCCTTAAGGCTTCCCACCAATCTTCACACAAATTCCTCTTTAAAAAAAATCTCTCTAACTCCTAAATGTCTCCAAGTTTGGAGAGTGGGTGAAAACTTAAAAGTATCACCAAAATTCCCCTAAAAAGAACCCTCCCCCTTTCCCATCTAACTCTCATTAATGAGGTATGGGTCTCATTCCCCTAGTAACTCCTTCCTATTCTCCCTTCCCCCTTCTTCATAACTAGAATGAAGACTAAAGGTATGGTTTGGGGTATGGCTTCCTTACAATCCAATTTTAGTCACTCTTCAAAGGTACCCTTTTTGAAGGATCATAAATATGGTATGAGTACCTTTTTTACTAGAAAACACCCCCAACACAAGGTACCATGAGTAGGGTAGGTTATTTTCGATCTAACTACCCCCTAGGGTCCCATATAGGCTTCCAAAAACCCACTTCTAAGTCACCTACGGGTTCAAGAGGTTTGACTCAACTCATGGGTCATTCAATGATGGAATTATCATAGGTGATACCTAGGGTTACCAATGTAGGTTAGGTTTTCTTTTTCTAATCCTTTTTTGGACATCTCTTAAAGTTCACTCTACACGTGTCAATTGACACTACGAAAATTCCACATCACAATTCTATGTGGCATGTCCATTTGGAAAGGAAACAAAATACTAAACATAAAAATATATTGATAACAATCATACTTCAGTCCACATTTACAAATTAAACACAATACAATGAGGCTTACATCTCTTTATTAGATAAATCCTTGGCATCATAGACTCATGTTAGCTCAAACTTAGTCTCCAATTTATTTCCATGGTTATTTTCCTCCACATCTCAATTCAAGTATTAGTAGCCCCAAGAAATAATATATTTGATAACATTATTCATATTATCAACTCATAATCTAAAAAACTCACCATTTCCTAATTGAATTTCTTATTCAAGAAAACAACATATACATCAACATACTTATTAGTCAACAATAACCATACATAACTCACATTGCATAATCCCTTCAATTCACAATTTAATTTTATATAACGTGTTTGAAAAAATTATACATCATACTAATCACAATGGAATCAATTTCCTTATATATACTTCACATGAAATTATGATTAGACCATAAAATATTTAGCTCAATTTCCATTATCCTAATCAACTAAATCCATTGGTCAATATCACATAGATTATCAACATATATCATATAATTCACATTTCTACCTAGTCAGTAAAAAATCATCACAATATCATCATGATTTTACTTGTGCAGTAATTCACTTTTAATAAAAGAAATATCATATGATCACTTCTCATCATGATACAAATTATATATGCATTTCCTTTGTAGCAATTTTAATTAATATAATTATCAAAGCATCAACTAGTAATTCAATTTTCATATGTAAATGCAAGAATTTTAAAGTATATGCAAAATCAGGACATCACACTATATTCAATTAACATTCATTTTATTTTATAAATAAAATTCACATGTGGATTATAATAAAATCGTGAAATTTCCATCAACATGACAATCATCTCAATATTGCTATATGAGCATATAAAACTATATCATAACATCATCATCTTCACTACATATAATCATACTATAAAAACATCACGTATTGATTGATGAACTAAGGTCTCTATAATAAGTCCAATTGCATAAACATAATGTTTCTATTAGGATATTTATTATGAATGTTACCCAAAATGCTATAAAAACTTGGGATAAGGATTTGTACACATTAATATGGGTAATCAATATAGAATGGCAACCTGGTATATAAAAGAATCCTCTAAAATCCTAGTAATCACTATTTTAAATGTATTGTCATCTAATTATCACAAGGAGGAATATTTAAGTGCATGCACAATTTCCTATTAACCCTTGCAAGAGCTATAACAATGTACCTACTAACACCTCATCTCACCCCTCTAATCCCCTCTACTCTCTCATAGAAAGACTTATTCGAAAAGTTGAGATTTTTCTAAAGTACTAGAGAGGAGGGATCTCACAGGATTAGTAACTACAACTAATTTATACTCTTATGAAGTATGGCCTTTTAGGAGCTTAACCCTATTAGGAGTTACAAAAGACCTATTAGGTGCCACCCTATTAAGGGATTTACCTCTAGCCCTATTAGGAGTAGCCTTGTTAAAGGACTTTGAACACTGGCTAAAGTGTCACTCTATTAAAGGATTCACAATAAAGACCTATTGGAATTTGTTAAGATTAAATACAAAAAAAAAAAAAAATTACATGCAAATATAAACAATATAAAAAAATATTGAATCAAATAGAAAATAAAACAAGACACTAAGATTTAACGTGGTTCACCCAAATCTTGGGCTACGTCCACCAAATAGCAAGTCCAATATTATTACAATCTAGTGATTATAATCCGTAATCCCTTACAACTCAATACTACTACAAGAAGCAATTTTTTGCATCACACAACAATCAAAGATACCTAACCCTAAGCCCTTTTATATAAATATTTATGCCACTTTAGGGTTAGAAAATGTTGGCTATATGTTGGCCACAACATCAACCACGACCCAAATTATTTTTACCCCAAAGAATTATGAATTATGTATAGTACTTCCCTTATTAGTCACCACAAACTAACAATCTCCCACTTGGGGACTGATCAGGCTCCAGACTCAACAATAATCTCCCACTTGGAGACTAATCTTGTAGCTAGACAACTACTCCATAAGGCTCCCACTGGATCAAACCACCCTAAACTCTGTTGTTCTTTTATTCTGTTCAGTCTAGAAGACCAACCAAAGCTGAAGAGGAGTTCAACTTCTCCCTTGTCACTACCTTTGTAAACATATCTGCTAGATTATCATTTGTATATATATTGTCCAACTTTAACTGTCCATCATCCAAAACTAACTTAATGAAATGGTACCACAACTGAATATTTTTTTTCTTTAAAAGAAAAGTTGAATTCTTTGCAAGATGAATGGCACTCTGGCTATCTATAGTGGATAAAGCATTAAACTTCTACAAATGAGAAACCCAACTTACTACTGCCCTACCAATAATAAATACATAACCTGTAGTATTCTGTTTGGTATCAATATCCCCTACCAAATTTGAGTCAACATATCCTTGTAAATCAATAGTAAAGCCCCCAAAATGTAAATATTTATTGAATTTTCTTCTCAAATATCTGAGAATCCATTTAACTACATTCCAATGCTCAATTCTTGGATGACTCATATACCTGCCAATGACTCCCACTACATGTGCAATATTTGGCCTCATACATACCATAGCATACAACAAGCTTCCTATAGCTAAAGCATAAAGTACCTTAGACATCTTATCCTCCTCTTATTGTGTCTTGGGACAAATCTCCTTAGTCAATTTCAAATGACTAGGTAAAGGTGTCCTAACAACTTTAACATTCTCCATAGAGAAACGTTGCAACACCTTCACAATATAATCAGCCTAAGATAAGACAAATTTTCATACCAAGGATTTGTTTTGCTGCCTCCAAATCCTTCATAGAAAATGTATGTGCTAACTGGCATTTCAACCCCTTAATGTGATCCATGTTATACCTAGCTACAAGTATATCATCAAGATATAAACATAAAATGATGTAGCTGTCATCATCCAACCTCTTAAAATAAACACAATGATCTAAATAATACCTACTATAACCATGCTCATGCATAAATCTATCAAATTTTAGATACCATTGCAAAGGTGCTTGCTTCAATCCATATAAACTTTTCTTCAATCTACACACTAAGTTCTCCTCACCTTTGGCCTCAAATCCCTATGGTTGTGCCATATATATCTCTTCATTCAAATCACCATGAAGGAAGGTTGTTTTAACATAAAGTTGCTCGAAATGCAAATATTCAGTAGCCATAATACTTAAAACAATACTGATAAAAGTCATTTTAACAATAGGAGAGAATATCTCATCAAGATCAATGCCCTTTTTCTATGCAAATCCTTTTACAACGAAACTAGCTTTAAATCTTTTCTTACCTTCATCCTCTTCTTTCAACCTATAAACCCATTTACTCTATAAAGCCTTTTTACCTGTAGACAACTTGCATAAATCCCAAGTCTTATTTTTTTAGCAAAGAATCCATTTCATCTTTCATTGCAGACTCCCACTAAATCTTAGTATCCACCTGCACAACTTCATCATAACATTCAGGTTCACCAACATTTTTTAGTAAAATAGAGTACAAAGAAGGAGAAAATCTTTCTAGAGATCTACTTAGCCTTATTGACCATCTAATATTCATTGGTGTGTGGTATTTGTTGTTGCAGTTATTGTACATCATGAGGAATTTCTAAAACATCATCCTATGGAGTATCATCTAGCACTACATAATCATCTTCTTTCTTCTCATGTTGCTACAACAGATCTTTGTACAACACTTTCTCATTGAATATGACATCCCTGCTTCTTATAATTTTATGATTTTCAAAATCCCAAAGGCTATAACCAAATTCATCAATTCCATATCCAAAAAATACATATTTCTTTCACTTAGCCTTCAACATGGTTCTATTTTTAGAATCTATAAGAGAAAATGCTTCACAATCAAATGTATTGAGAAAGGAATAACTCACCTTCTTACTAGTCCATGCTTCCTCTAGAATACCACATCCCAAAGGAGTAAAGGGGCCTCTATTAATCAAATATACAATAGTATAACAACCTCCACCCACATGTTTAAGGGCAACACTCACGCAACCTCATGCTCCTTGCATGCTCCATTATAGTCCTATTCACATGTTCAACCACTCCATTTTCCTATGGAGTCCTACACAAAGATATAAGGTGCCTACTTTCACACCTTTATTTAATACAAGGGAACCTTTTGAAACCTTCCAATTTTTATCATTAAAATTAATTACATAACCCTCATCACCGAGTTGCCCTGTTGAAATTAAATTTCTACTCAAACTTGGAACATGTCTTACCTCATGTAGTAGCCAATGATTCCCATTCTGCAACTTAATTTTAACTTTACCCTTTCCAACAATTTGGCAGGGTTCATTATCCCCAAAATAAACTAGCCTAAAATCCCCTTGGACATAATAAATAAAATAACCTCTATGAGACGTAGCATGAAATAAAGCACAAAAATCTAAAACCAATGAATCATCAACACTTTCTAAAGAAAGAAGCAAAGCATCCTCTTCGGAATTGTTATTTACCACATTTGCCTCCTTGTTCCCTTCTAGTTTATCTCCTTCATTGTTCTTTAGAGTCCAACAATATTTCTTCTTATGCCCTAGTTTCCCATAGTACCTTTGTTGTTTAGATTGAGACCTCTTCCCCTTTGACTTTCCTCTTGATTTCCCATAAATTTTAGAATTATTCCCTCGCTTAATCATTTTGCCTCTACTTTGTGTATTCAAAGCACTTCCTAATGTAGATCCACTTAAGGTTTTCCTATGAGTTTCTTCACTCAAAATAGCATCGATCACATCATCATATTTTAGGTATTAGATCTAGAAACAAAATTACTCATAGTCATTCCAACTTTTAGGCAAAGAAAAAAAAAATCAAGAGAGCCCTAATTTCTTCATCAAAATTAATACCCAAAGAAGATAACTGATAGTAATAGTATTAAACTTATTTAAATGATTTGCAATAGATCCACCTTCTGTCATTTTCATATTAAATAAATTATGCTTCATGAGAAATACCTTATTTGAAGCAGAGGGCTTTTCATACAATTTTGCTAGGGTTTCCATCAACTCTTCCATCTTCTTCACTTTTGTAATGTTAAATGTCACTAATGGTTCCAAGAATAATCAAATGCTTCCAAGTGCCTTTCTATCTAAAATATCTTAGTCCTCATTTTTCATAGTTCCCTAGTTCTTAGTTTTTCCTTCCAACAACTTCCATAAATACTTCTAATAAAGATAGTCCTCCGTTTGCATCTTCCATAACTAAAAATTTTGCCTATTAAACTTGTCATCCCTTAGCTTACCCTTGCCTTCCATCACTCCCACTCAACTGTGAGGCTTTCTTGTAGAGGATAACTAAAAAAAATCTCACTCTGATACCACTTGTTAGGATTAAATACAAATAGAAATAACAATTACACGCAAATATAAACAATATTAGAAAATATTGAATCTCAGAGAAAAGAACACAAGACACCAAGATTTAACATGGTTCACCCAAACCTTGGGCTACGTCCACCAAACAACAAGTCCATTATTATTACGATCTAGTGATTACAATCTGTAATCCCTTATAGATCAATACCTCACAAGAAGAAATCTTTTTACATCACACAAAAATCAAAGATACCTAACCCTAAGCCCTTTTATACAAATATTTATGCTACTTTAGAGTTATAACATATTGGTCACAATGTTGGTCATTGTTACCTATTTATGCCTCCTGCCAAAATTTGAATTCAAATACCTAAGCCCACCCAATGGCCACTTACCATCTTTTATATTATTTTAGTGCCCTGGAAATATAGAAAAAATAAAATGATTAAACCTTATGTATTTCCTTATTTCTAAGTGACTGTGCACTTTAATGTTTTCGCTGGCCTGTACTTTTTGCACTGTCAGATCTTTCATGATCTATGATGGGCACTTTCCCACATTCTCAAGATGAACTACCTTTACATAATGTGAGGAAGCCCCTTTGTGATGCATGGTAGGTGGGTCCATCTTCTTTTGTGGGCCACAAGGTTGGCAAGCTACCAGTGAGTTGGCAATTTGATTGGCACCCGCTTTCTCGCATTCTAGTTTTGTCAAACCTTCTAGAATGTGGGAAAGCGCTATCATGATGCATGGATCGGTGGGTCCTTTCATCTTTTGCAAGCTGCAGAAGGAAGAGAAAGAGTTGTTAGTGTTCCTTGTACACATTTTGAATTTCCTGCAATGTCATTGGTCGGTCTTAACATTTTACAGTTCAGGCATTGTGATCGTCAATTTAGCAAAGATCAAGGGTTAGTGCTTGCTCACAATATGAAAGTGCATGAGTTTTAAGAAATGCGGGCAAGCGCCTTATTTTTGCATGTCCTTGTGGGGTCAAGTTTGTTCTATATGTCGTAGGGTGATGCCAGATGGGGTCAGGTCAAGCTGAGTCAAATGCTGAGTGGTTCGTGGGCCTAGAAACTTTGTGGGACAGGCACAGTGTAATGAGAATCTTCATGGTCGTTGATCTTTCGAAGATCAATGATCAACACTTCCTCGCAATATGGAGATGCGAGGTAATTAAGCAATGCGAGGAAGCACCTGAAGGACACATGTCCTTGTGAGCCCAAGGAGATACATTATGGCTAGGGTGTTGCTAGTGAGGGTCGACAGTTATGAGACCATCGTGGTCAGAGTTGCAAGGTGGCACAGTTAGTTGAAGATGTATTCAAACTCGGGAAGACCTTGCGAGGTGGCAGAAAAATAAAAGACTATTGGCCTGTGTGGCCCATTTTTGTTGCAGTATTTTGTTGACTTGCTAACTTTGCTAACTGATGAGCCAGAAATAAGGGGAATCAAGTTTTTTTGCACAATCCGATCTTAATGATCGATTCCAACCACTCCTGAGTGAATTTTGCACTTAGTAAATGAAGGGGAACACTCCACCACCTCTAATCCTACCCATCTACTTGGTCAACATGGTTTAATGGCACTGTTTTCTATCTTCTCAAGGCCCTGCTTCAACAAAATATCAGATTTCATTGTATTTAAGTCTGTGCCAAGGTTGGATTCGCCCTAGATCTACATGATTATTCTTAGTAGGACTTAATGACGGTGGTTGTGAAGTAACTTCAATTAGAAATATCTTAGTTATGCCTGAGCTATGAAGGCAATTTTTGTAGATTTTTTCGAGGTCGACTCTTCTCTATTTTCTCTAATATTGCCCTGCAACTTTAGTGTAAATCCCCTTTTCCTCTGAATTGTATGAAATTCTATCTTATCTCCTTCACCCATTGATGTAAAGTGCAAGAACTATTTGCCTCTCATTAGTGTATTGTGGATTTATGCATTCTTGCATGACTATATCTCTTTTGGCCTATGAATGGTATATAAGTGAATCCTCTCTTTCTTTGTGTCATTCATTTGGGTTTCTTGGTCTGCATGTGATTGTTACATTAAATCAAGTATGAATGTGTATATCTTTTGGTGTCATGATGGTTCAATAGATCATGTATGGGTAGAGATTGGTTTGAACACTCTATTTTGGTGCATCACCCCTTTAGGTTAGAATAGGTAGTTTTCTTCTATGCATTCCTTCTCCCTTTTCCTCTCCAAGAGTAGTTAGGTGCACCCTGATAGTAAAGGAAGCCGACCTTCTCTGGAGACTCAACCTCACAGTTCAAGTCCTACAACTTGAAGGTTGTTTCCATGTTTCACAAGGTTGTCCTTAGGTAAAAATTTTGGACATGGGTGCAAAATTTTGTGACAATAGTTTTTGGCATGCCCGGTGGGACACTATTCAAAAAAATTCAAGTCTACTAGTGTCAAAAGGAAGATTTCAAGATTAATACTGAGGAGATAGTACTGGCTTCGGTGCTCAAGCCTTCAAGAGGCTCATTCTTCAAGTACTTGGTGACTCTAAGCTTCAAATACATCTAGTTCCAGACCAAAGTTGCAGTAATTCATGCCCAAAGCTGAAACAAGGGCATCTTCTAGAGGTAAATTTTAGTACCAAGAGCTTTAATTTTCAAATTCCAGAATAAGGAAGACTAGAGTATCTTTATCACCAATTAGGAGTGCAATAGTAACAAATACACTTGCAAGATCCATTTCTACTCCTCCTACTATTAGATCTTAGCCTAGATTGCCATCAGCACATATCTATGGATCACTTGTCTATATGGCATAGCCTAGAGCTCATGCTTTTACCACCTTTAATGGTGGAAGTCCTCTTTTAGTGGCCCAAAGACAAGACATACCAATAGCTGCTCTCAAAAGTGTACCAAAATTTACTAGTGAAACTTCTATCTTTCCCTTAGAACACATTCAAGAAGTTGAAAATGTCTGTAATATCCATGGTATTACAGAGGATGATGTCACAGTTAGGCTTCTAGCCTCATCCTTGAAAGGAAAAGCACTACAATGGTATAGAGGTTTGGCTCATGGTTCTATAGCAAATTGGGATGGATTAGGAGCAGGACTGTGCAAACACTTTAAGGACAAAAGTGACCATTTGTCACTTTTAGAATAGTTGACTACTATAAAAAGAGCCCTCCATGAATGTATGACTGATTTCAACTATAGATTTCAAAAGACATGGGATAGAATACCTACTTTAGTAAAAACTACCCCTGGTAATACCAAACTATGGGAGGAGATGCCTAATGCTTATGACATAGCAATAAAGTTAGAAAACATCCTAATACAAGGAGTTAAGCTAGCTCCAAGGCCTCCTATGCCTTTCTTCCCTAACATTCCAAATCACCAACCAATAATGGCTCCTCTTCCCACAACTTCCACATCACAATCCCTTAACCTAGTCCCTCAAGCTTCCACATCTTCAAATGGAAGAGATGAAATCAAAGGGATGATGCAATCTATGATGTTGAACGTAGAGAACATGGATAAAAGATTGCAGGGCCAAGAGAAGAAGATGGAGGATAACTTCTCTGTGATGCAAAAAGTGAGCAATAAGGTGGTGACTTTAGAAAGACAACAAGCTCAAGGTAGTAAGGCTCATCAATTGCAATATCAAACTCTAAACAGTGGTAGGCCTCCAAATCATAATCATGGGAAAAATTCTTTTGATCAGAATAGGTAGAATAGCCATGCTTCAACCTCAAATGTAAACCAAAGTAGGGCCATAGTCCCTCAAAATAACATGGCCCAAGATCAGGATTTTTGTCCCTCTTGTAACTACTCCTATGCCCGTTGCATGTGTTAGAAGGTTGAATCTTATTTGGCTTTGACCATCCAAGAGCCTACAACAGGACAATCATACAAGGATGACCAATTTAAAGATGCCTCATATATGTAAGGACAAGGTGATTGCTCCTTTAGGAATCATCAGGTGGAGGAACATTGTAATGTAAATTAGGATTCCATTGCTCACAACACTAGGAGCAAAAGAAGAGCTATTGAAGATGCTACCCCTCCTCCTCCCAATCATGCCTCAACTTCAAATGCAATACCTCATGAGAAAGCAGTAAATGATCAATCAAATACCTTTCAGCAGCAAAGGTGAAATAATGGCAGAAAGGATGTAAGTGATCCTTAAGTTGTTCCATCTCAACCTCCTATAAATGTAGCTCCCAAGGCTTCTACCAAAGTATCTACTATGCCATTTAGTGTGGTAGAACAAATGAAGAAAACAAATGTGAATATTTTCACATGGGATACTATTGCTACTATACCCATGCAAAAGAGGTTGTTGCAACAAGAATTGGAAAGTATTGAACCAAAGGATTAGCCACCCAGCATGGAAAGTGCCACAAGCCTAGTACAGCCATCAAGGGAGGAAGAAAAAAGTAAAAAGGTTAGACCCACTCCATTTTATGTTTCTCTAATTATAGTGGATAAACTAGTCCACAATTGCATGATTGATTCAGGGGCTAGTAGTTCAGTGATGCCTAGGTGTGTTGTTGATGCTTTGGAAATGAAATATGAGCATATTGTCAGGGATGTATTACAGTTGGATGGTAGTACTTTCAAGACTATAGGGATCCTTAGGAATGTGGAAATGGCCCTACACGCATGTCATGGTTGTATTGTAACTCAAGATATATCTATGTCAAGAATTTAATGATGTATTTGCTTGGACATATGATGATTTAAAGGGTTTTGACCCAAGGTTGTTTTAGCATACCATAGATTTAATTGATAATGTCAAACCACTAAGACAAAAATAGAGGCCAGTGAATCCTAAAATTGAACCCTTAATGAGAAAAGAGCTATCCAAATTGATTGAGGCCAATATAATTTTCCCCATCAAGCACTCATCATGGGTAGCAAACCTTGTCCCTGTTACGAAGAAGAATGGAGAAATTAGATTGTGTTTGGACTTTAGGGACCTTAACCAAGCTTCCCTTAAAGATCACCATCCTCTCCCTTCCATGAAGCAGATTTTGTCCAAGGTCAGTGGTTCAAAGAGGTTTTCATTTCTTGATGGATTTTCTGGCTACAATCAAGTGCTGGTCAAAGAGTCTGATAGGTACAAGACTGCATTTACCACCAAATGGGGTACCTATGCTTATTGTAAAATGCCATTTGGGCTAACCAATGCAAGTGCTACATTTAAGAAGGCAATGGAGATGGCCTTCAAAAACATGATTGAAAAGTTTGTATTAGTTTACCTTGATGATATCACAATGTATTCAAAGAATGTAGAAGATCATTTTGATCATTTAAGACAGGTGTTCTTAAGGTGTAGAGAGTTTGGGGTATCCCTTAACCCAAGCAAGTGTGTCTTTACTACCAATCAAGGAAAATTATTAGGACACATTGTATCTAAGGATGGTTTAACCATTGATCCAGAAAGAACAAAAGCAATACTTGCTCTCCCTCTTCCTAAACATAAGAAAGGGTTGCAAAGTTTCCTTGGTAGGATAAATTTTTTGAGAAGATTTATCCCTAATCTTGCTACCATGGTAAAACCCTACGACTATGCTCAAGAAAAGTATGGTTTTTGCATGGACCAAGGAAGGGAAGGAAAGTTTTGAAGAGATCAAGGTAGCCATAGCCTCAACCCCTACTCTCATTAATCCAAATTTTGAAAAGGATTTCATCCTTTATGCCCTAGGTGGTGAGTCAAGCATTTCTACTATCTTGATTCAAACAAATGATAAAGACAAAGAGTAGCCCATAGCCTTCTTTAGTGAAGGGCTTAAAGAGTATGAATACAAATACAACTATGCAGAGAAGCAAGCCCTTGCAGTCATCAGAGCTTTAAAGAAATTTAGACACCTCCTATCTCATAATAAAATTCATCTGTTAGTACCCCATGGGAGTGTGAAGGATTTCCTTTTGAGAAAAAATATTAGTGAGAAGATAGTTGGTTGGATTACTAAAGTAATGGAATATAATGTTGACATCCAGATCACCAAGCTAGTAAGAGGGAAGGGATTGTGTGAACAGATGATATCATATTAGGAACCTGATGAGGAAGTTGCTATGATAGTAATAGAATAACAAGAGACAAGAAATGATGACCCAAGGAATTGGATGGATGATATGGAGAATTTCTTATTAGGCAAGGGATATCCTCAAGGATTGGATAGAACTAAAAGGAGACAATATAGATTACAGTCAATTCCTTATGTCATAGTTGATGGTATCCTTTTTAGGAAAGATCTTAATGGAGCCCTATTAAGATGCATTGACATAGACCAAGCTGAAAGAATGATCAAAGAGCTTCATGATGGTCCTGATGGTGGTCACTTCTTAGCAAGGACAACTAAAATGAAGATCATGTGGCCTAGTTACTACTGGCCATCCCTATTCTATGATTGTCATAGGTATGTGAGGAAGTGTGAAAAATGTGCCTTCTTCTCTGGTAAGAAAAAGCTTGCAGCTCTTCCTCTTCATCCCATTTAGGTGGACCAACCTTTTGCTCAATGGGGATTGATTTCATAGGCCCTATCAATCCTCCTTCTAGTTTTGGTCACAAATGGATTTTAGCGACTGCAGATTACTTTACAAGATGGACAGAGGTAGTTTCATTGAAGGACACCACAAAATCTTTAGTTGTTGAGTTCCTTGATAGAATTGCGACCAGGTTTGGTGCCCCTTCAACCATTATTTCAGATAATGCAAAATCTTTAGTAGGAGCTCAGATTTGTGCATGGGCAGTTGACCATAATATCTACTTGAGCACATCCTCAAACTACTATCCTCAAGGCAATGGTTTAGCTAAGTCATCCAACAAAAACTTGATTAGGATTATGAAAAGAACTATAGAGGATAACTAGAGGTGTTGGCATCAAAATTTGAGGACTGCATTGTGGGCTAACAGAATAACACCTAAGAGGTCAATAGGAAATTCACCATTTATGTTGGTTTATGGCAGAGAAGCAAGGCTTTCAATTTCATTAGAATTCCCATCCCTAGAACTAGCTCATCAGTTGGAGCTAATTGAAGATGATGCCATGACAGTAAGAATGGCAAAGTTGATGGAGCTGGAAGAGAAAAGAAGTCAGGCCATGTAGACCCTAGAAATAGATCAACAGTAGGTGAAAGGGAGCTTTAACAAGAAGGCTAGGGTTAGAACCTTTAGGGAAGGTGATTTAGTTTTGAAATGGGATGCAAACAAGGCAAAACTAGGGAGACACTCAAAATTTGATGCATTATGGAGTGGTCCCTATGTGATTGTCAGTTGCAAGCAAGCCAATGCTTTTCAATTAAGCAAGCCTAGTGGTGAAATTTTGCCTATCCCAATCAATGGGATCTATCTCAAACCATGTTTCTGATAGGGGTTGAGGTTTCATGTACATAGGTAACTTAGCTTTCTTCCTATTGTTTTCTAGGTTTCCAAGAAGTGCATGAGCACATGTGTTTTGTTGAGTTTTCAGAGTTGCAGAGACAGAGCTTTCAATGTTCTTCTCCTACAGAGGTAGGGTTAGGGTTTCATAATGCACTAATCCAAATCTTTTATGACTCTATAGCCCAATGGATGCATAAGGTCACTGGTCATATGCATAGCTGGCTTGCATCCCCTCTGAGTTGCTAGAAATGTTACCTATTTTTGCCTCCCGCCAAAATTTGAATTCAAATACCTAAGCCCACCTAATGGCCACTTACCATCTTTTATATTATTTTAGTGCCCTAGAAATACAGAAAAAATAAAGCAATTAAACCTTATGTATTTCCTTATTTCTAAATGACTGTGCACTTTAATGTTTTCGCTAGCCTCCACTTTCCACGTTGTCAAATCTTTCATGATCTACGATGGGCACTTTCCCGCATTCTCAAGATGCACTGCCTTTACATAATGCAGGGAAGCCCCTTTGTCACACATGGCAGGTGGGTTCGTCTTCTTTTGTGGTCCACAAGGTTGGCAAGCTATTGGTGAGCTGGCAGTTTGATTGGTGCCCACTTTCCCACATTCTGGTTTTGTTAAACCTTCTAGAATGTGAGAAAGCGCCATTGCGACACGTGGATCAGTGGGTCCTTTCATCTTTTGTGGGCTGCAGAAGGAAGAAAAAGATTTGTTAGTGTTCCTTGTGCACATTTTTAATTTCCTAGAATGTCATTGGTCGGTCTTAAGATTTTACAGTTTAGGCGTTGTGATCGTCAATTTAGCAAAGATCAAGGGCTAGTGCTTACCCACAATATGAAAGTGCATGAGTTTTAAGCAATGCAAGAAAGTGCCTTGTTTCTACATGTCCTTCTGGGGTTAGGTTTGTTTTATATGCCGCAGGGTGATGCCAGATGGGGCTGGGTCAAGCTGAGTCAGATGCTGAGTGGTTCATGGGCCCAGAAACTTTGTGGGGTAGGTGCAGTGTAATGAGGATCTTCACTGTCATTGATCTTTTCGAGATCAACGATCGACACTTCCTCGCAATATGGAGATGTGAGGTAATTAAGCAATGTGGGGAAGCGCCTGAAGGACATGTGTCCTTGTAGGCTCGGGGAGATACATTGTGGCTAGGGAATTGGCAGTGAGGGCTGACAGTTATGAGACCGTCATGGTCAGAGTTGCAAGGTGTCATAGTTAGTTGAAGATGTGGTCAAACTCGGGAAGACCTTGGGAGGTGGTAGAAAAATAAAAGACTTTTGGCCCATGTGGCCCATTTTTGTTGTAGTATTATGTTGACTTGCTGACTTTGTTGACTAATGAGCCAGAAACAAGGGGAATCAAGTTTTCTTGCACAATCTAATCTTCATGATCGATTCCAATCACTCCCGAGTGAATGCTGGGCTTAGTAAATGAAGGGGAACACTCCACCACCTCTGATCCTACCCATCTACTTGGTCAGAATGGTTTAATGGCACTATTTTCTATCTTCTCAAGGCCCTGCTTCGACAAAAGATCAAATATGATTGTATTTAAGTCTTTGCCAAGGTTGGATTCACCTTAGATCTGCATGATTATTCTTAGTAGGACTTAATGATGGTGGTTGTGGAGTAACTTCAATTAGAAATATCTTAGTTATGCTTGAGCTTTAAAGGCAATTTTTGTAGATTTTGTCATGGTTGACTCTTCTCTATTTTCTCTGATATTGCCCTACAACTTTAGTGTAAATCCCCTTTGCCTCTGAATTGTATGACATTCTATCTTATCTCCTTCAGCTATTGATGTAAAGTGCAAGAAATATTTTCCTCTCATTGGTGTATTGTGGATATCTGCATTCTTGCACGACTGCATCTCTTTTGGCCTATGAATGGTATATAAGTGAATCCTCTCTTTACTTGTGTCATTCATTTGGGTTTCCTGATTTGCATGTGATTGTTAGATTAAAGAAAGTCTAAATTTGTATATCTTTTGGTGTCATGATAGTTCAATAGCGCATGTATGGGCAGAGATTGGTTTGAACACTCTATTTTGGTGTATCACCCCCTTAGGTTAGAATAGGTAGTTTGATTCTATGCATTCCTTCTCCCTTTTCCTCCCCAAGAGTAGTTAGGTGCACCCTGATAGTAAAGGAAGTCGGCCTTCTTTGGAGACTCAACCTCACAGTTCAACTCCCACAGCTTGGAAGTTGTTTCCATGTTTCACAAGGTTGTCCTTAGGTAAAAACTTTGGACATGGGTGCAAACTTTTGTGACAATAGTCATGGCCCAAAATTTTTTTTACCCCAAAGAATTATGAAGTATGTATGATACTCCCCTAATCACTCACCACAAACTAACATGATCCACCTGATTAAGGGATTTCACCTATTGCAATTGTTAGGAAATTATAAGACGATTGATATGTGAAACAACACTACATCTGCCTGATTAGATCCACTTAATCTCAAACTCACTTGTCAAATCTCTTATGTACTTCTTGGCTAGACCACACCTTCCACTTCTTCACCCACACAAAATGGACCACGATCAACAACATCAAACTTGTCCTTCTTCCATTTGTTTATACTAGTTTACCTCTTCCACCGACTTAACCAAACTTTAAACATCTTACTTTAAAAAAATTCAAATATCCTACTCAATTCCAACCACCATAAGATAATATATTATGTTATAAACCACTTTATATGACCACACCAACTAATTCATAGAATTTTGTGCCAAAGGTCAAACACATATTGACTGAGCTTCCTCTAGAATCTTCTTCTACATCTAATATCGATCACCGTAATGCCATATCATCATCTCCACTTCTATATCAACAATACTAGATCATGATGGACTAATCTAGATTTATTACAACCTCAAGACCTATCATTGATGACTAGTAAATTGATTGCCACTATGTTGGTGTACTTTAGGTCTTCCCAATTTTGAGCTACAGCGTGAATGATAATCCAATGCACAATATGTCAATTCAAGTTTAGACTACCATTAGGATGGATTTTCTTCTCATTTACCCCTATGATCCTACCCATGTGAGAAATGGAGAAAGTCAAGAACTATTAGTTAACTAGGTGATTCTAGGATGGGTGGGAAAGTGTCAATATTTTCCTAAGATAAGAAGACAGCTAAATGAGCTCTATTGATACGTCTATCCATGCTTAGAACCTACTTGAAGTGAAGAACTAATTATGTTCACATTAGAGGAAAATGTTTCATGAAGATCCAGAGCTAGAGTGATGAAGAAGCAACCAATTGAATGAAGAGATCATGGAAAGCATAGACAGAAGTTGGCAATGTGTTTCGGGTTGTTGATGTGATTAGAGCAAAATTTCAAATCAAATTATGATTAGCCACATTGGGAGGAAGAAAAGTCAATATTATATAAGTAAGGATTCATGTGACTAAGCATTGAAGAGTCAAATCTCGAGTCATAGAGATCTATGTAGCAGTGGACCCATAATGAACCAAGTGAAGTGGTTAATAAGTGATTAAATCCATAGGCCCTCACTTTATTGCTTTAGCCAGATGCAAACTCTTTAATCTTTACAATGTAGTGGGAGAGATCAATCTACTTCCACCTAGTAAGTTACAGGCCCAAATCATCAATTCATCTTGACTGTTTGATCAACAAGGATCAAATAGCCCTAGTTGTGTTTCAAGCCTAAATGTTGAAGGACATAAAGTGTTGGAGAATGACTTTTAAATAATGATAGTTGTCCACACTCAGATCCATTTTGGGCTAAAAATTTAAATGGATCAAAATTGACTTCAAATGTTATCCAAAGACATGAACAAGGCTCCGCGTGTCAAAATCTTGCACAACCACAAGCCAGAGCTATCAAAGATGAGACAAAGCGAGATGAGGCCATGTGGAAATGACATGGAGAAGCACCTAGGTGTAATATGACAAAGCTAGTGATAGGGCATCAAATTGACCACCATTCGATCAACTTAGATCAATGACTCCAGATGAATTTTGGGCCTAAATGTTGAAGGACACAGAGTTTTGGAGAAAGTCTGTGGAATAATGACACTTATCAACACTCAAATCCATTTCAGTCCAAAAATCAAAAGGATCAAAATTGACTTGTAAATGGAAACTACAAATTTAGATTATAAAGACAAAGATCTTGCAATATCATGGTTGTAGATTTTGAGGAAATCAATGGTGGTCACGTAACACTTGAAAAGATAAATGCGTGGACTTAGAGAAAATAGAGTAATGCCATGTGGGGGTGCAACCCAACTTATTAACATGTAGTTTCCAGTCAAAGCACAAAGACTCAATCATGATCATTGACTTGGATTAATCGTAGACATCCATTTTCTCAGCAAAGGAGGGATAAAGTTAAAGGTTTAGTCAAAGCACAAGGGCCAATCTTGATTGTCGATTTAGTAGTTGAAGATGGTACATTAATGATAGAGATTTAAAATCATAGAAATGACTAGAAATATGAAATGGAAAATGTGGCATGAAGGGTTTTGTTGAACTGGTAAGGGAAAATGAAGCATTTTGAGCACATTCCAGAATGACAGTAAATTGCAAAAGCCATGAAGGATGCCAAAGGTTAATAAGGAATTTCAGATTGTCAAATCCAAGGTTAGGAATTTTATCAAAACCATGTAATGATGCCAAACTGTTAGGGTATTGAAGGTATTTTATCATTTCTTCTTTCTTTCTCTGACGTATTGAATTGTAATTGATGACTGATGATTCCTGAGTGATTCAAGTGCTCTGTGTGGTAATCATGAAATATAACTTGTGAGTTTTAAAGGGCCTATAAATGTAACTTTTTGAGAAGTAAATAAGATCGATAAAATTTCTATGTGGGAAAACCCCTATAGTTGGGACTACTATATGAGACTCTGCATCCATATTTTAATTATATCTTTCATGTTAGTCTAGTTTTAGCCCTTGCATGATCTTTGGAATGAAATGTGTTTTTAATGGAAACTATGGGATTGAAGAAAAATTGGGTTTTTTTCTTTCTTTCTTTTCAGTGGTTATATGACTTACCACTATCATTCACAGTATTTTCTTGTTTCCTCTATTTATGCAATTTAGTCTCATGTACATTTTCATGGTTGCATGAGAAGTTTAGGATTTCTTTAATATTAGGTGTTGAGTAGGAAGCAAATGGTTGTTGTGAAATATCAGTGACATGGAAAATCTGAGTATTGCTTAGTTAGTTAAACATCCTCTCCTTACATAGTATGCATTGTTAGGTAGTCATGCATTACTCCACTTTGCATTCAGCATATTAAATAGGCTACATTTCAAGTGTTGAAAGTGCTTAAAAGTGGCTTATATGCATTCATAGCTATGGAGGTTGTGAGTCATCATCTAAAATCCACCTAGAATGCTTGAAGTGTTGGACAATATGGTCATACCTCTTCTACTCTCTTGTTAAGATCATACCCCTAGATATTGTTGATATCCTAAAAACAATATTCATTGCAAATATTTGCACACAAGGGAGTTGTACCTTTCAATCTAGGAGTCCTTGATGGAACACCTACATTTACCCATTATGTTGCTAACTACTTTGTCTTTCACGACATTGGGCACATTAAGATTTAGGGTATAAACCAATATCCAAGGAAGACGAACTATTACCCAACACATTGAAGAACTCAATCTTATTTAACTTTTCTGTCACAACTTCAACTGTATGTTAGAACTTTATTGGTCACCTATCCAACCTAAAATTATTTCACCTATCACATTTTCATCCTAGAAATGCTCTACCTATAATGCTAACAAGTTGCTTCATAACAATATCAGCTTCACTATCTTTTGAACATCATTTTGCAATCTCTTCACTACATTCATCATAGATTGCATGTACAAATCAAATCAACCTTTTTTCATTAATTATTATAGTAGTTGCACGTGTTATCAATCATATTAATATTCTCATTAGAAATAGAATTTAATAAATACTCTTTAAGAGATAGCCCCAATGTTCTCTTGACTATCACACTTACTAATTATTACTACAACACTCAATTCTCCATAATTATGCTTGGCAACATACTAGAAGTACCAGATCAATAATTGACATCAATGACAACATATAAATGATCATCATGCAATCAAATCATCACTCTTTACACCACCATCATATCATGAGTTATGCCAACAATCCCCCATGTAGCATTGGTGGCAACACATGTTAAGCTTAACTTGACTTCATACAAAAACATGTTCAACAAAAAATACTAGAAACAAGATGTTTCCACATCAATCTTTATCTTAATTTCTACAATTTCTCTCCCTTTTACTACACTTCTTTAAGATTCTTTGTATTCTTATAGGTTCTCACGTTTTTTATTTGAATCTCAAGTTCTGAATGTCTTTACCACTATCTTTAGTCAATGAGGTTACTATTTTTCTCCTCTTCATCCCTTCCTTCCCCTTGTAGTGTCATAAATTGTAATCTCTTATAATTTCACACTCATTTTTTAGATCTTGCCTTAATATGTCTTCGCATATCTGATGTAGGAGCATCTTGGGTCAATGAGTAATCTTGCATCAACCAAAAATATTGCTTTTTTCTATGTACCATTCTATTGTTTGTGAAGTATTCTTTGCTTCTTTGGTTTTGAGTTGAGCATAGTTGACATCATGTTGAGGACCTATTTTAGATCCTTAACCTAAGAGCACATAGGATTTTATGTCCTATGCCTCGAGTTCTGTGTTATTTTCTCTAATCACTATTTCCTATGATTTCATTCAATGTGGCATGTTATTTCTATTCGTGCAACTTCCTATGATGACATGGCATCTTACATGACTGGGAGAAAACTCCTTTCTTGTGTTTGGACATACACTTAAGTGCGTGTGAACAATTGATACCCATTGCTTGTCTTATGGTCTACCTCTCCAAGATAAGGCCTTTATTGTAATTAAATGTCATGCCTGACTAACTGACTTGGCGCCTAACTCACTATATAAGAACTTGGATTAGATGTAGGAAAGTAGCATGATAGATAGAGAAAGGGAGGCTAAGAAAGAAGAAGCACCTATATGGAAATTTTTGGACTTTGATGTTGTAATTATGTATCCATGACCCAGAAGGCCTTACAACCAAGCATGTTGGATGTTGTTACATATATTTTGTATGTGACTTGTGTAATCAATTAGTAAATCTATGAATTCTACTATCTCTTTGCTATATTTTTGTGGGCACTTCCATTTGTACTCTTGGAAAGCTCGTAAGTGATTGGATCTCATATCTGATTGGCTCCTTTTCCCTTCCAACTTTTTGTCATGTGGTATTAGAGCTTAGTTTTCTTTCTTTGTGAGTTTGGATCATGGAGAAACTTAATTGGATTGATGTAGGGTGGCAGACCTAGAATATGACCTATAACTTACAGAATGTTATGATCTTGTAGGAACTATTTCCAAGATGGTTCAAGGTAGAGGAAAGGCTGATAATAATGATGGATATGTTGAGATAGATTGCAATGAGACTTGAAATTTTTGACATAAACCAGAGAAGAGGTGTACATCTTGAGGATTTAGTAAGGATTAAGAAGTAGTGCCTAATCCTAATCTTGAACCTATGGTAGAACAAGATTAGGAAAGACTTCTGAGAGTTTTGTCTAGGTCAAACTGCAAACTTGCTATGAAAGTTTCTTTCTGTAATGGTAGACTTAAGACCAATTATGTAATTGTTTGGATCTCTAAGATGGATAAGTAATTTGAGTATGAAAGTACCCTTGATAATTGTTAGAATGATTAGAATAACTAAGAGGGGGTGAGTCACTTATCCTTAGATCCAAATATACCAATTCAACTTTTAACAACCTCAAATAACTTAATCAAACTCATAAATCCACTCGATCAATATAGGAAATTATAAGTAATTCAACTTATTCATATCAACACCTAGCTCTCTATTTTGGAGTTATCCAAATTGCAAAAACATATAATAGTAAATAACATGACACATAAAACAACATTCACACAAGTATGACTCCAAGATTTAAAGTGGAAACCTTAAGGAAAAACCACCAAGTAACATGCTACCACTTTTTTTAGTCTTCTGAAGTGAGATCAATTAAGAGCCAACCCTATTAAAGGCTACAAAACACACCATTAGGTGTGGCCCTATTAAAGGATTTAAAACACCTTGTTAGGAGTGGCCTTATTAGAGGTCTACAAAAATATCCCATTAGAATGTCACCTTGATTAAAGGGTTTACAACATGACTATTAGATCAATCTTGATTAAAGGATTTTTACTGCCACAATGGTTAAAAAGTAATATCTAGGTTGATCTAATAAATTACAACTCACTTTTCATGTTTAGATCTTCATTAATCCAATTCCTTGTTCATTGGTTGGTCTTCATAACATTCTCCATTTGTAATCTTCTTTGAAACACCTCAAGCAATCTCACTTTCAACAACTTCTCACTTTTCCTCTAGAACTCTTATTCTTCCACTTATTCTTCACAAATTTTTCATCCATCCTACAAAACATCTCATACACCTCCATAAATAGACAGGTTTAATCTTTTTCCACTTAAACATAGTTGTAGATCTTATGGTTTGATCAGATTCATTAAATATGTTCATCATTTTGTCTTTCTTCTTATTTCCTTGAAAATTCTGGAAACTTCTCATGTAATGCCCTACCTAGAGATCTTTGGAACACAAGGATACAACATGCACTGAATAATTTTTTCTCAAGATAAGTTACTTAACAACAACATAAAGTAACAAAGTCCAAGAATGAAACATCTAGACAAGGTGATAAGAATAGGGAACATAGCTAAACTCACATGTTCACCTACACCAACAGAAGTCTTACAAACAATTCCAATTATCTTTAAGGACTAAACCATAACTTGCAAACCAAAGATCATACAAATAATGTGAAAATACCAAGGGGATGTTCTTTTAAAACCCAAGGTAAAAGTTCCGAGAATTGTTAGACATACAAGTCCATTTCCAATAATCATAACATAATCAAGAATCACAAGCAGAGACCAACAATGGCCATGCATAAGATAATCCTAAAATTTTGCTAAGTCTAAATTCCTAAAGCCCTGAAATTTCCTAGAATCTTTATCTTAACTCGGAGAGGTCTAGAACCTATCTCAAATGAATCATCACATAAATTAAAATATATCTAAAGTATAAGGAATTATATATATATCAACTTATACTTAAATGATATATTTTAGTCACCTTATAACTAATTTTTTCTAATATGGAAATATGTAGGACCCAAAAGGGTAATCAAAACCATATATTACACCTCGTCAAAGTGTGTGCAAGTATTCACTATTTGTCATGTGAGGAAACAACCAAGATTCTTATGCCAATCAAGACTCATTCTCATGTGAGCTTTCCCAATGAGCCATGCAAATCTTTCTATAAGATGCGTGTGAGACTTTGTTTTCCCACGTGAGACTTTGTTTCTCCATGCGAGGAAGTACATTCTTGCATGAGGGAATGTATGCTCACACGTCAAAGAATGAATTCCTGCATGAGACAATATATTCTTGTGCAAGAAACTGCCCTTCCCAAGTGAGAAATGCTAACAACGCATCAACAAGGCAAGAAAAAAATTCACAAAATCATGAAACCTCCACACTGGGGAGTACTAGATCCACATAAATCAAGGAATGATTACTTGAGAGCATAATGGAGATCAAATAACTCAACCTCTAATCCATAGCATCAAATGCAATCAAGTGGAGAGCAATATCGCAGTGAACATACATGTGCATAAATCAACTATCACAAGAAGGAAAGTACAAGAAATGAAGCCACCAAACTAAAAATAATCATGCTTGTTTCCTCCCAATCATAATGACATCATGAGAGCTCAAAGCCCCTAACCATATCCCTGAGCATAAATCTCAAATTTCCAACAATATTTTTGGAGTTTTCTCATGATATCATTCTTACCAACAACTATCAAATAACATCATAAGAACAAGTATATACAACTTGCTATTCTACCAATAGCATCACTAATCCAAGGTAGTGGTAAGAAACATCATCTAGCAATATGATATATCAACATGATAAAGGAATGCATAAAGTAAACTTACTAAACATCATATAGAACATGATATCAATGCATCCAAGATAAACCATAACTCACAAGATAACATACTCTGGCTACACTAAAGTACCAAGTGAACATCCAACCCTGGCCTCAAACTAGAAATAGACCATCTTTGTACACAAGTCTCCAATAGTGGTATAGATAGCTATGCATCCCAACCACATGGAACCCATAGGCCCACTCTCATTGTGCTGATGGAGATAACGATTTGACCACAATCACACAATATAGTCATCCATGGCTAACACTCATGACAAACAAAATAGAGGCCTAAAACCAAGATCGTGAGACAATGCAATACAACAGGTCCTTATTAGATGCTCTATGGGTCTACTATGTAGGGACTCTAGTGGAGAATAGATCACTTGGCATCATGAAGCCCAAGATAAACATCATATGGAAACTCTTCCTCAGGATTCCCTTGGGAGGCCATCACACTATGTCCTCAAATAAATCGTATAGACACTTTCCCTTGGATAGACCATATAGGAACACACCCTCAGATAAACCATATAGGTTTTTCACATTTTATTATCTTTGTTTTATTATCCATCAGTTCATTTAGTTATCACTTATTAGAAACTTCTTGACATTTACCTTGTTGGGAACATCACCTAAGGTCATGAGAGAAGCCCCTCCACTTGTCCACCCTACGTACCCCTACTCATTACATGATGAGTGCCTATAGCCAATGTAGTTTTCCCAACCCAACCCCAATGAACATAACTCTATCGATATCAATCGGGAGTTTGGGTCTCACAAGAACCTAACAAGTGCACGCTCATGTGCTCGTGTATGGGCACACCAACTACACAATATCTTCTTTGCTTTCCTTTTCTTCTTCTTCTATCTTCTTTTCCTCTTCCTCCTCATCATCAGAACTGGTATAGGCAGTGATATTGCCAACAACATTTTCCCCATATGCTACAAATAGATTCTCCTTTATGTCCATACTTATGTGCATACTATCCACTTGTATGGATTCAGTACCCATAACAATGTGAGGTGGAGATAGTGCTTGGTGTGTCCCTTCTACCTCTTCCTCTTCACTAGAAGGTGTGTAGGCTAACAAGTTCTATAGTAAAGAACTTGCAATACTTTTTGCCTACATCTACGCACAATACTTGAAGGATATTGGGATTGAGTTTATAGAACCTGTTATCATTTACCATGATAATGCAAGTATAGTATGTATGTCTAAGAATCTAATATTGCATTCTAAGACAAAGCACATATCCATAAAGTATCATGCTTTGAGAGAAAAGGCAATAGAGAAAGAAATAAGGTTGAAGTATGTAAGCTCTAAAGATCAGATTGTAGATATCCTTACAAAGCCTTTTCCTAAAGATACCTTTGAGTACCTAAGAGGTATGCTAAGGGTTATGCCCCTACCCACTTCAGAGTAGTTGATGCAAGGAGTGCATCAGTCTAGTGGTATCAGAGCACTATGGTTAGACTAGACTAAATGCTAATGCTTCTTGTATGGGGGAGTATCTGATATGTACTAAGTCATGATCGACTCTTGGTAATTGGTATTTGAGCAGTGTCTTTGGACACTCAAGGTGGTTGATGACTTGAGTAGTTGATTAGAAATTTGTATGTAACAATTGGTATTGTGATTGACACCTTTGACATTGATGTCAATGGGAGACAGAATGTACATGAAAAACACATTGAGTGAATGGACATAAGCAATGAGAAGAGAAGCACCTCTTGAGATGGCAATGAGGGAGAGTTATCTATTTAGGAAGATTTAGAAAGATTCATGTAAGTGTGTAGAAGGAAGTGTACGTGCACAGATGCAGGCAAAAAGTATTGTAAGTTGTTTACTTTGAACAATTACTACCAATCCCAAAAGAAGAAGAAGAACAATACAGTGTTCCAGAAAGATTTCAGATTTATGAAGAGGATTTAAGAAGATGACATCAACAAAGTTTAGTTTTGTATTCTTGGAACTTAGATTTTTTTCATCTATGTTGCCATCAATGCCAAAGGGAGAGATTGTTAGCATGAATGTTAATGATACTACATTGGGGGAGTATCCTAAGCTTTGAAGAGTATTGATATGCTATATTCATGGCTGTATTTGTCATTGATGTCAACATAGCAATAATTCTCTTAAGACTAGAAGAATAATAGTTAGTAATCTTAGTATGTGTAGAATTTGATGAAGTCTTATATGATGTGTAGTGGAGGACATGTTCTTGAGGTTGTCTTGATGACGTGGTTTAAAGGACTAAGTCTAATTTGATGGTGTATAGAAGTTACACTTGTTTTACTAGAAGCAGTACAGAAACAAAGCATTGAAGAACAAAGTTCTGATGATCTATCACTATCTTTCATCTAAGATGTAATGAAGGTGATGTGCATATAATAGTGATAGAGGACAATCATGTGGTGATGCCAGTGTGTGTGTGTGTGTGTGCAAGATGTGGTTTCACACATGTAAATTTTGTATAGACTATGAGCTAACAGTGTTGTTGTAATTGTGAATTAATTAATTATCTTATTTTAATTAATTGGGAAATCCTAAAGGTCGACTAAAGGAATTATTATGAAGATATGATATAAAGGAATTTTTTTTTCTTATTTGTAAAGAGACTTGGATTGAGAGGATCAAGTGGAATGCGAAGTATTAGTGTGTAATGCAAGAAGGAGCAAACTACTTGCTGAATGTGTGTAAGCAATCCATGGGATCATTGGATGCGTAGTATGAGATCTAGTTACAAGATCTATAGGAGTAGAAGTTTGGCTACTAGAACAAAGACAGAGGAAGGAAGTTCATTCCAGTTTTATTATTTTGCAAGGATTAATATAGAGATCATTTGGACAGTGGGTTCTTTGATCTTAACCTTAAAGCTATTTGGGCAGTGGGTCTAGTTGTCTTCCATAACTCCTAACAGGATTGACACAACTCCTAATAGGGTTGGAATCTCCTAACAAAGATTTAAAGTCTCCTAATAGGGAAACATATGTACTAAATGTTATAACAAACTCCTAGCAGGGTTTATCCTCTAATAAGGAATATTTATATTAGCTCTAACAAGGAATATTTATATTAGTACATCATCTTTTGGGTACCATCACCATCAGGGTCTCCCTTTGATCAAGGGTTTCCCTAGTTAACATATATGGTGTTAATTGCGTATGAGTATCTTGTGGTTTCATTTTATATTAATCACATGGTTAATTTTGTTAAAGGTTAATGTTTCTGATGATAGTTGGATAATTGGGTCATCCCCAGTGGACTATATATTCTAACACATAACTCTATCAATATCAACTAGGAGTTTGGGTCTCGCAAGAACTTGACAAGTGCATGCTCATGTGTTTTTGTTTAGGCACATCAACTACACAAAGATATAAAAACACGAGTTGGATGAGAAACAATAAAAATACCAACTCTGACCAAATAATTCAACAGGTCTATATCTGGGAGTACAGATTCTACACAAATCTCAATGTTATAACAAAACCATACATCATGAACTCACTCAACTAGCCTAAATCTGGGAGTATGGATTCTACACAAATCCTAGTGTCCATGAAATAACAATATAACATGCAAGGAAACATGGCATACAATCCATTTCCACCGTCCAAGGAGACGATGCCAAAATCTCAACCAAATATAGGTGCCACACAAAACAAGGGAAGAGTAAAAAGCCCAAAAGTCAAAGTTCTTGAATAACAATGAAACTGAAACCCCAACTCAAGAATAGGGTCACAAGACCAAGGATCCAATAAAATTCACCAAACATGCTCCAAAAAATCTAGCAAAAGATATATGTCCACAAAATCCACTATGGAAACAAGAGTTTAGATCAAGAATAAAATACTTCAAAATGTCCTATAACCATTTTGATTCCATGATCCTAATCGTTAAGGCAAGGGATATAAGATCCAATTTCTAAATAGGCCAAAGAAAGAAATGAATGAAAAACCAGATGGAACAAAAAACAAGAAAATGCCAAAACACCCAAAACTAAAGAATCTTGGAATTCAACAAAATTGAAAACCCATTGATCAAACAGTCCCAAACTAAGGAATATCAAATAAAATTTTACTTCCAAGAAACCACATAAAAACTAGCAACATAACAATGCCTAAACTTGTATTTCTAATTTCCTATGAAATAGAAATGCTCACCCCTATCCAACTGGGTGATAAGAATGCATAAAAATGGAGGAGAACACTAGTTCTCCACTCCCTAACATTTGGCAACATGGAACCAAAGCTGAAACAAAGTAAAACCAATAAAACCCAAAAGCCCCACCTCGTAGCCAAGAGGGCAAAAAGAGAGATACCACCATAAAGTAATGGGGATGTCGAATCGGATGAAACCATCGGCATAGCAGAGAAATCCCAATACAAATCCAATGAGATTGATCTCGCAACGATCTATCGAGCCAAACTCCCACAACGAGAAAAGTAGTGATTTCTCACAAGAGGGTTTGGAGAAATTTTCCCTGAAACCATGGAATAGAAAAGTGAGGAGTGAGAATAAACTCACTTTTAGCCAATGTTTGCACCTTTTTACAATGGCATATTATTTAGATTATTTAAAATAAACAATCTAATTAGCTCCCTTAACCCAAGTTAAATTAGATAGTTCCAATTGAATTCAACTACGACAAATTAGTTGGCAATAAAATAAAGATTAAATCAATAAATTAAACCCTTCTAACCCATTAAACAACATTTAATTTAATCTTTTTCGCGACCATTGCAGAATCCTAAATGCTTAGACACACTCACGCATCTAATCACATAATGCATTACAAATCTAGATTTACCAGTTACTAGAGGATTAAAATAACAATAAAGATACATCGTTCATACATGGATAATATTGGCTCAACATGAAAAGTCTAATCACTAACTCCATGTGCCATTATCAAGGATATAAGTCTTGCACAATAAACAAACACAATCAAGTGTAGATGCACAACAATAATAGTCGAAGTGATAATTATGTAAAATCACGTAATTAAATAATCTAATTAATTTCATTTACATAATCATTTAAATATCCCATTTTGCATAAATTACTCAAATGAATAAGGTAATTATCCATAGCACTATAACCATTGAATCCAACATGGATGATTCATTTCTAATTATTTAAGTATTCAATAATGGAATTAATAACAATTGTTCAACAACTTAAATGACACTATGCACATTTAAGTCAACATGGTCAAAAACATGAGTAAACACTACTACAAGAACCTAGTCAAATATACTAGGACAAATAAAACACAATGCAAACATTGTTGATATCTTAGGATAATCATAGAACACCATCATGATACCAAATCAATCCAGGTAACCATTTACACAAAGCTCAATGAACCCTTCTAGTACATCATAATCTCATAAATTAGCCATGAGCATAATTAATCTAACTAATACAATAACATAAATCCAATCACCCCAAGAGTGTAGACCACTCATGGTCCCAATCATGATCACTCACAAAGAAATATCATCAAGGTTGCATCCATTAGGATGACTTATAGATATCAAATGGGAGAGGCACTACATGTCATTGAATCTTCACCTTATATCACTCATCAAACTTAATTCATAAATTAAATATGCTAGCTCATCAATCCTTATCTTTAACATGTTTTGAGTATTTCATAAATTCAACTGTGTCGACCCCAAATCTTGAATCTTTCTCAAACTCTTATGTGCTGACTCTTGGTCATAATTATGTTCTTCAGCTTGGTCATCACTAGGTAGCTCAACCACTATTGATCTGTCACACTTGGCTTGTATTGGCTTGCTCAACCATCACTATGCTTGGTTACTACCATTACTCGACTACTACTTAATTTCCTTAATCTTCTGCTTGGTAATTCTTAACTTCTTCATTGAACTAGTAATATGTTTCTTAGTCAAACTAGTGTTTTACATAACTTCTCAAATTGTATCAATCATCTCTTCTACACTTCAACTCATATTTCTTCCTCACTTAATAAAATGATCAAACAATATATTATCTTGTCAAATACTAACTAATTAAGTGCCCTTTATAGTCCCATCATACTTCTCTTTACTCAACCACTTTACTAGTTCATCTTGTCATCTCTCTTTTCAAATCTTATTCATCAATCAAATGATATGGCACTCTACATTATTAGAAAAAGTCTTACCAGTAAGGTTTGACATCAATGACAACATAAAAATTATTACAATTGTATTTCCAACAATAAGAAGGTAAAGATAGAAGTCACCAAGTTGAAGGGTCATGCTTCACTTTGGTGCGATCATTTTAAAAATAAAAGGCATAAAAAGGGAAAAGAAAAGGTCAAGACATGGGCAAAGATGATTGGCAAGATGAAGAAAATGTTCCTTCCTATAGATTACCAGGTCAATCTATTGCTAGGAGAATGCAAAATTTGAGACAAAGGGACATGACTATAAATGAATATGTTGAGGAATTCTACAAATTAGATATTAGATTTGGACAAGTAGATGAAAAAGGTGAGAAGGTGGCTAGATACGTGAATGGTTTGAGGACTCAATTCAAGATGAGATCAACTATTTTAAGATGGATAGTGTGCAAGAAGAATATCAATATGCTTTGAAGGTTGAAGAAAGGTTGGAAAAGAAACATGATCAAAGAAAAAGAGGAAGAGGCGGTAGATTTCAAAGAAGTAGAGGTAGAACATATGCATCAAGTAGCAGATCTAAAAATACAATGCAGGACAAGGAAAGTCTGAATGGAAAGAAGAACCCACTAGTAAGAGAGGTAATTACACTAGAGGTAGTTATACTGGTTACACTAAGTATAATAATGGTGATAAGAGAGAAGAAGGTCTTGGTTTAAAGACACATATTTCAGATGTGGAGAAGAAGAACATAGGGAATTTGAATCTACTAATTCTAGCAAAAAGATTAGAGGTAGTAGCATAAATACTTTGGCTTCTAAAGAAGTTGAATCACCTAAAGAACTTGAGCATGGTGAGAACCCAATGTTGAGAAGAATACACTGGAATGAGGAAACTAATGAAGAACCCATTTTGAAGAAGAGTTTATTCAAGACTAGATGTAAAGTTGTTAGCAAATGCTACAAAGTAATCATTAACAGTGAAAGTTTAGATAATCTGGCATCCAAAGAGCTGGTTAGAAAACTGCAACTACAAAGATTAAGTCATCCTAAACCGTATCATATTTTGTTTGGATCCAAAATGAGCATAAGTCAGTAGTTTAGATCCACATAAAAAATTTAAATATGATAGACCGAAGTATAAAGTTTTACAACACAAAGCCATGATTAAATTCATTGTAATTAAATTTTGCATCAAATATCAAATAGATTACATCTAAATATAATTACCAACCAAACATAATAATTTAAAAACTTTAATAAAGATTATAAAGTTTCTTTTTTTTAATAAAACAAAATAAACTACATATTAAAATCTACTATTTAATATGTTTTAATTAAATTTTAAAAATTAGATAAAATATAAATATATAAGACTACCCCATTTGTGAGGCCTGTGTGGGTCATAGCCTGAAAGGGTTCCCCACTTGGGAGTCATACTAGCTGCCAAGACAACTACATGAATTGTCTCACAATGTATAATAGAGGAGAGAGGGGGTTAGCAACACCCTTCCAAAAAAATTTAATATATATTTCTAATTTTATATATATATATATATATATATATATATATATATATATATCATAAAAATTAAAATATTAAAATTCATATATTCGTATTTTTATATTACTTTTCACTCATTTTTGGTATAGTACCCTAATGTACGAATTATTTTAGTAAACCCCCTATTTTGTTTTTTTAATAAAATGAAATAAAATTTAAACAAATTGTAATTTCAATCTACATAGTTTTTCATCAAAACCTAGCCCGACACATTTGCTTTCTCCCTAAATTTTTCTTCTATCTAATATCAAATAGGGGTTTCAATTCATTTCCCAGATCTGAGCTTAGTAAAATAAAATGACAAGCAATTTTCAAGCACCCAAAAGATATAAAGCATATAGATCTTTTCAATGAAACAACTATTATGGGTTGCAAACACTACCTCACGTTGATGCTAACAATTTGACATGGTAAAACCCTTACTAAAATGAAACCCTTCAAAGCTTTCAAAAATTCCTTTTGCTCCAAATCCAAAAATTGGTCCCCAAGAACTTGTGTGTGAAATAATGACCAGAAAACCTCCAATATATAACCCTAACTCCCTTTTAGGGTTTCTATCTCTAAGGACCCTAAAATATAATTATTTAATTTAATTATTATGTTCATGCATTTTTACACACTTTTTAGCTTAAAGTACTCTTTTATTTTATTTCCCACTTTATTATTTAATGCAAACTCATTAAAAAAAAATTATTTTTTATTTTAAATAATAAACATGACTAAAGTGTGTTACGTAAATGCAACTCAATTTAAATCCATATTAATTAAATAATCACACTAAAATGATATGTAATGTTTAATATTTAATATTCAAATTCTTTTAATTTTATTTTCTAAATTAGGACTTTAAATTAAATTTTTTAATTAGGCTAACTATTCCAATAGTTCCAATAAATAAAATATCGTCTTATATAGTATATTTTTCCCTTTTAATTAAATAATATTTAATAGTTCAAATATCAATGACTAATCCAAAGATCATTATTAAGCATTCTACCAAGAAAATCGCAAAGTCAAACCACATGAAATGCATAAGGAAAAATCCACCAAAGCAAAAATCAAACCACATACACACAAAAAGACTCATGGGTTTAAAAAGGGTAGATAGTCAGTTACGAGTCTTCCTTGCAGCAGAAGTACTTAGGCTATAGCTAGGATTGGACCTACTCGTTATCTTCTCATTCTTATCATTGAGTGATTTGTGATAAGGCATGCTCGTCCTAGCAATTCAGGGAAGTCGATGCATGGTACTTGCAACCTGCATAAAAGAGGAGCGCGCACACACATACACATAGATATGTGTGTGTGTGTGTGTGTGTGTGTGTGTGTGTGTGTGTGTGTGTGTGTGTGTAAGATAAACAAGCAAGGAAATGGAGTGGCACATTGTGTACATCCCAACTAGAGGTGACTACGACTCCCTCCTTTAACCATATTAGATACATTAGACAGAAAAGTAAAACTCACACACACACACACTATACACATGCAAGTACGTGATAAGTGCCATAATAAATCACAAGTCAAATCATTGAATGCTCAGATATAACAAGTCATCATCATAAAAATAAAATAATCATTATTTAAGACTATCATATGACATCATCATAAGAAAAATCACATCTACTAACTAAGAATCATTAAAGCATCATTAGTGCACAAGTAACCATAACCATCAATCAACACATGAAATATAATCAACTAAGTAATCATCTTTGATATAAATGTAATCCAATTCATTAAACAATGTCATGTAACTATAAATAAAATATCTTTGAAACTAACACATGCATGAAATAGGCCTAAAAGAGTTCAGCAATTAGAATAGAAAAGCAAACTAGGGGTGGGCATTACAATCTCTCCCTATGCAAGGTAGCGACTCAAGCTCTGCAAAGCTCTTGTTTCTAATTGTTAATTTTTTATATTGATCAGATGATGAACAATGACATATGCATGTTTTTTCTTATTCCTTTATAAACGGGATAAAGAAATGAAAGTGAACTTGGAAATATGATTATTGGTTTATGGTTTCCAAAATTTACCATAATTTGATTCAGTTCTCCTAGAGCTACTCCTTTTTTAGACATCATAATACTTTTTGGAGATTAAAAAAAAATGATACATGACTTTATTCTCAATAAAATCATAATGATGATGATGTGAATTTTCCTTTCACAGTCTTGTAAATATGATAATTGCATAGATTATCATGCTTGTGCAAGATTGAATTATTTTACTTAATATATTATTACTTGGATGAATATTGTTGCATACCTATATTATGAGAGATAAGATCAACCTTTATTTGATTAAAATGTTAAGATATGTTTCCTTCGAGTTCCTGAAGTGAAATCCCCTCCTGAGAATTCATGCATGATGTGTTCTTGCATTTCTTTATGATTGAAATAAAGAGATGCCATGTTACCTTATAAGACAATACATTGTGAAATGAAAAAGTATATCTAGAATTGATTCTAGTTGGCCTAAAATGAAATAATGTTTCTACTATGTATACAATCCAAGGGTCCATGATGTTGGGTTGTGGTAGTTTTGGATATATATCATATTGCACAAATTCAATTACAATATTCATATTTTATATTGTTAGATTACCTTCAAACAAGTTAGGGTGTCCTTGATGTTAGGAAGGATTCTAGGGAAGCATTAATGCTTTGTGACCTAGGGTGGAAACACACCCCCACAATGTTCTTTCCCTAGATGACTTTTGTGAATAGGTATTCAAAGTTTCCTTTAGGAAGGATTATATTTATAGGGCTTATGCTCCCATGTATTCATCCTAGTGGCACTGGTAATTTTTTGTTTACTTTTGTCATTGATATGGAATTTTATATTTGGTTTATTTTGTATCTTACATTCACATGATTCAACTATTGGTTGATATCTTTTTGAGTTGTTATCTCAACAAGTTGGTCGAACTTTTATTTGGGTCAATGTAACATCTCTTATTTTGATAATTTTAGGACATTCAACAAACATTCCATTATTCTTGGACACCAAGTTATGCCTTATCTTGTCAATAATTTTGGTCACAATTGTGCATTTGTTAGTCCTATATTCTCTAAAATTTATTTATATCTTGTCAACTTGTGCATTTGACATTTGACCTTTTTGACTGACTCTTTTTCTTTTTGTGGATTTATTTATGTGGGATTAGTGTTGAAAGGTTTGTCTTTACAATTATTAAAAAAAAAAAAAAAAATCCATGCTTCACACTTTCCCCCACTTGTTTTCAACTCACTCTGGCCTTTTCTTTATATCATTTATGTGTTTATTTAACCTTTTACTTCACTCATATCTTGTGGCTTGAATTAAGCTATTTTTAAATTTGTTCCTCACCCTTGTTGAAACAAATAACCTAATCACACTCTGCTTAGAAGAAAGTCCCAATTTAACTTTCCACAATCTAGGCAAATTCAATTGTCAAAACCATAACTATTGCTTATTGGCTTAATGCATAATATTTTAAAATAGCACCCAAGATTACATATTTAAAGGCAAGATTTTATGACATTTATGACTATCCATTCTAAACATTAAAATTATTTATTCTATATTAACTAAAGAGCATTAAAATTGAAGCAACATTGGACTAGTAGTAACATTCACTAAATAACTTATCCTAACAATTTGGCATTCAAAACTCACAAAAGTTTCATATAAATTTTTAAATGTTAATAATGAGAAGTTTGCATTGCTAGTCTGGGGAAGTCTAAAACTTCAATCATTTCATAACAAGGCTCCAAGAAGGTCATTTGACATTTTCTTGATCTCAAATCAATTGTTTTATCCTTGTTAGAAAATTAAGAAACATATGCTTAACAACAACAACAAAAAGTTGTAATAAAAAAACAAAAAATATAAGATATAGTCAATGTCACACTAAGAATTATATCTAACCTATTAAAAAAAAAAAAAAATATATATATATATATATATATATATATTCAAAAATTTATATTATATTTTAAAATGTTGATAATACTTTTCTCAAAAATATATAATCTATTGACATACATAACCATTGAACATAAAATCCTATTCAATTCCTAACATCCTCCCTAATTTAATATCTCATTCATTAAGTCAGTGACTCAAGCCGTTTATATTAAATAAATAAAATAGTCCAATGTATAAATTTTTAATTTCTTGCACAATATTTCCATTCAAATTTTCAAATGTGATGGCGTAGAATGGGATTTGTCGTCTCAATGAAATTGCCTTCAATTGTTTCCATCTCCACTAAAGAATTTTGTAATGTTTAACTATAAATAGAGTTTTTCAAAATTTAAAAATAAATAAATGATAATCTCGTGTTTAATCAATACAATATAATATATAATGTGATGTCTTTGTGACATTTTAGGTAGGATTTGACGGTCACAAAAGAAAAAAGGAAAAAGTTGAAAGAGAAAGAAACTATAGTCTTACTCGCATGGGACAATTTAGACACTTTCAAAAAGTTACCAAACTCTAATAAATACTAAACAATTATTGTCAAATTAAAATCCAAAAGAGTTGGCCAAGATGTAGATCGATGATCATTACTTCCCAACAACCTCCCCATTCATTTCCCTCATGGGCCAACAAAATGGCTTTCATTTCACTTACTTTCATAGGATAAAGCTTAATATTATAAGGAAATAAATGTTTCCTACACTTAAGTTTTCAAAGGTTGGTTAATGATTGAATTAAAAAGGTTTATATTGAAACAAATTGAAATAGTTAAGAAGAAAATACAAAGTCTATTTCATTCTTTTATGATGATTTTTTAAAAATCATTTTTTATAAATTGAATGAAAATGAAAACTAAGATATGATAGTAGAGTAGGATTCAAAAGTACAGGATAATTAAGTTTTACAATTTCTACTACTAAGGTTTAGGTTGTTCTTGCAATCTACATTTGAGACACTTCATCACAATGCATTTTTACACATTTTTAACTTTGATTGTTGATAATTTTATAATTTGTCTACTTTTAGTTGTAAAACTATTTGCATTAAAATGCAAACTTTAAGGTATATTGAAGACAAATGAGAGATTGATAATTTTCATGACATATGTTAATCCCTAATGCCAATATGTAATGAGATTAAAATCATACCAAATAAAGAATACACATACTATAATGGAGATAAACTTGGGATTAAGACCAAGGCAAAGCCTGAAGGGTGACTTTTTTGAAATAATAACAACACCATCAATATGATGACATGTTGCACTTTCATTACATCAAGCACATCAATGTCACACAGAAGTTAATGTCAGGGAGATAAGACAATGGAAAAACCTCCCCAATGTATATGTATGGTAGTACTAACATAAGACTAACCATCATGTATCAACTCAACCATGATGAACCATTCAAAGATATAGATAACAAAACCCCCAACTATGATCAGGTATAAACCAATGGTTGTGTCTTCATACAATGTTAGGATATAAGGTAAGTATCAACCTCTGATCCCTACCTAAACACACTTCACACATGTCACCATAGTCAAAAAAATTGATAGCGACTTAGAATGCCTAGGGGCCACACCACTCAACTAGATAGCAATGTAGCTAATCTGAGACAAGGTGTAGGACGAAGGCACAATATTCACTCGTCCATTAGCATGACCAGGTCAAATTGAAACACTCAAAGAGAGGTTGACTAACAAGGAGATGAAAATTATTCAAAGTCTATTTGTTTGGTAATTTTTGACATATTAGAAAAAAACATTTTTGAAGGTCTTCAAGTGTAATGTCCCCATTTTAGCAGTTGACCAAGTGTGTGTGCATTAGCCTTGTTCTACATGGTTTCGAGGGCTAACGAAGGGTTTAATGGGATCTTGGAGTGTTTTGGCCTAGTCATTTCTAGTTTGGGCCAAAACGAAGTTGATTTACTCAGTTTCAGGCATACTTACTATCTTTAGTAAGTCGACAGGACACAGTGCAGGTCAATTTTGGTGATTGGATTCGATACTCCTCAGTGAGAGCTTTCCGATGAGCTATCACTCGCATTATTCGGAGTCTGATTGCTAATACATTTTAATGCCTGAAGTTTTATTAAAGTAACATCTAATTTAATTGTAAAGTATTAAAGTGTTACTTTAATATTTATTTTATGGTGATGCGTACCCAAGGGAGACATAAGGGGTATTTTAATATATGTTTTATATTACACATATTTTATCCCACATTGCCCATATGAGTTGAGCGGACCCGTGGGAATAGAATAAAAGGAAGCATTTGTGGCTTCATTAGACAGGTTGAATATGAGAAGAAATTGGTGTGTGAGTTGCAGCTTTGTTCTTGGCATTTGAGGATGTCTATCCTCTCTTGTAACATTCTAGACGTCATTCCCTTGGGGTTTGGCCTTTGGAATTCTTTCTTATTGGCTTCATTATCAGGCAGTTTAGTTGCATTTCCGGCTACAGGCAGATTTGATATTTTGCTCATATCTTCTTCACTACTTGTCCGACGCTTATGCCGCTTGGAGGGAATGGCATTATGAAGGTAGTGGACTGATTGGAGGACAAAGTATTGTAGCAACAAGTTTGTAAGCATGGGCTGGAGTATTATGACAATATTGCTGAAGTAACTAGTGAGTTGATAAATCTGCCATGTATTTGGTTTTATGAATTCTAAAAATAACATTTTATTAGCAGCCATTCATTTCCACTTTGCATATTATTGTAGTTTCTTTCTTGTTTATGTTGTATGATACCAATTCCATGCACGAAACACAACAAACAAATAAACGTTTGATTTTCGGAGTTATAAGGGGTTTTAAGAAGTTGAATGCAAACTGTTTGACATAATTCCTTTCAGCAATTTGGTTTAGTTTTTTGGGACATCTAGGGGTGCCCATTACATCAAGGTGGAATTTAGGGTCTAAACTGTACCTAAATTATCAATAGTCCTTTAGAATTTTTGTCATGAGCATTGTTCAAGAGGATTGGATCTAGATTACTTTGACCTCTTTCTAACAACATAAAAGAGTTCAATTTTCAATCACTAAGCTTGAAATTATAATCTTACTAAGATGAGGCGTGTGTGTTTGTCTATCTACACACGCATACATACATACACATACACATGCACATGCACATATTTTGGTAACTTATGTTTTCTAGTGATGGTTTAATAGTTAGCATTTTAGGATAAACGATAGGGTGGGGATATCTATAGTAGGTATAGTCATTTTTTGCATCCAAGGTCTCCCAAAAGTTGTAGGATACACATGTGCTTTCTCTTTGTGTTCTAAATCCAAAAACCATCAAACTTTAATGACAACTTGTGTCTCAAAGATGATGGCACATAGAAGTGTTATGTTTGAAATTATAGGATTGTGTGAGGCCCCTCTTTAAACATCTCTCTTAAATCTTGAAGACTAAAAACCATATGGATGTGGAAAACATTTTTTTGATGCCCCAAATGTTTGTCTAATGCATACAATGTGAAGTTTTAAGGTATCCCAACTTTTATTCTATCCATCATAGACTTGAACCATTATTATCAACATATTAGAGTGAACATGTCTACGCTAGGCATAGTCCTAGCTTGCAACCCACCTCACCTAAATGTTATGGGCCACATTGCACTAGCACTTTGTAAAGGCTTCTTGTATAATTTTAGTAAGATATTTAATTTCTATTGATCAATATTTTTAATGAATGAACCTCCAATGTCCATGATAAAAATATAAAATTTATTTTTACTTGACTTAATATAGTATTAATTCTATAGGAATATATCATTGGAAAGTAATATGGTATTGCCATCTATAGGTCTATTTCATGAAAAATGAACAAGCATGAATTTCAAACCTACTTAGTGATTTAATAACTTAATTACTCCTTATAAACTATTTTTTATGTTCTCTATTAATCTAATACAAACTAAAATATCTATCATTTTTTTATAACCAACAAAGAAACATCTTAATGTAAACAATAATTACAATTGAGATGAAATCTTGTCATAGTCTCCACTTTTAATGAGATTCAAATATGAGATGTTATTTTAGCACGAGTTCACTCTTTTCAACATGGATATGAGAACACTTATTTATCAAATGTTTTTTATTGAAGAACATTTATAAAAATAATTCTAAAATTAAAAGAGATCATTTATGAACTTTTACAATTTACCAGATTCTAGAGCTATCAACAAGATCACAATCAAGTATAGATTTCCATTGCCAAGGATGGATGATATTATGGATTGTTTGAGTGGAGTTGTGTATTTCACAAAGGTAGATATGAAGAGTTGATATTATTAGATTTGGATCAGAGAAGGAGGTGAATGGAAAAATTCCTTCAAGACAAGGGAAGGATTCTATGAGTGGTTAGTCATGCCTTTCGGGCTAACCAATGCACCGAGAACTTTCATGTGGCTCGTGAACAAGGTATTAAAGGAATTTATGGGTAATTGTGTCATTGTTTACTATAATGATATTTTGATCTTCAACAAGACATTGGAGAGCATAAAATGCACATTCGTAGGGTATTTGAGAAGTTGAGGGAAGAAAAATTATTGATTAATATGAAGAAGAGTAGTTTTTTGAAGGAGTTAGTGTATATGGGTTTTGTAGTTTAAGTGTAAGGTCTAAAAATGGACCCTAAGAAAGTGAAGGCTATCCTCGAATGAGCTACTCCAAGGAGTTCTATTGAGGCTAGATCTTTTCATGGATTGGCTAGCTTTTATGAAAAGTTTATCAAGAGTTCTAAAGTAGTATTTGTAGAGGGGATAGGAAACAGTTTAGGTAGACTATAGTAGCAGATAATAGTTGTAATTTGTTGAAACATAAAGTTACATAACAACCTATTTTAGTACTTCCATATTTTATTAAGGAGTTTCAAGTAGACTATGATGCTAGTGGTATTGCAATAAGAGTTGTTATGAGAGAAGAAGGTAGACCTATTGCTTATCTTACTGAGAAGCTAAATGATTCCAAAAGGAATATTATGTTTACAATCATGAATTTTATGCTATAGTTTAGGAATTGAAGAAGTGGCGACATTATCTTCTTCCTAAGGAATTTTTTGTGTATATTGATCATCAAGCTTTACAATATTTGATTAGTCAAGGAAAGTTGAATCGGAGCCATTTGAAGTTGGTTGAGTTTTTGTAGAGTTACACATTTGTTTTGAAACACAGGAGTGAGAAGTCTAAAAGGGTTGCATATTCTCTTAGTAGGAGACAACTTTTCCTTATAGAGATGCGGATTGAGGTGGTTGGGTTCAATGAATTCATGAATTTGTATGCCAAGGATCCTAGTTTCTGGTGAAGCTTGGAAAGCTTGTATAGAACCTATTATACTTAATGGGACAAAATGGTTAGATTTCATCATTCGTGATGGAATTCTATTAAGAGGAAGTAAAATGTGTATTACAAGAAGTTCTATGATGGAGAATCTCATCAAGGAGAAGCATAGTGGAGGATTGGCTAGACATTTTGGTAGAGATAAAACCATTGCTTTGGTTACTAAGAATTATTGCTAGCCCCAATTGTAGCAAGATGTCAAGAATATTGTATAGAGTTGTAGAGTATGTCAGATAGTGAAAGAAGTGAAAAAAATGCAAGGTTGTATTAGTCATTACATGTATCGAAGAATCCATGGGAGGATGTCAACATTGATTTTGTTCTTGGTTTACCAAGGACTCATCAAGGGTATGATTCAATTTTTGTGGTGGTTGACAAGTTTTAAAAATGACACATTTCATTCCCTACAAGAAGACTAGTGATGTTGTTCATCTAGAAAAAATATTTTTCAAAGAAGTGGTGAGACAACAAGGTCTACCAAAGAGTATAGTTTTAGATTGACATGATAAGTTTGTTGGGTATTTCTAGCGACATTGTGGAAAAAGTTGAAGACAAATTCGAAGTTCAACTCATCCCATCATTCACGGACTGATTGATAGAGAGAGGTGGTTAATAGGAGTTTGGGGAACTTGCCGAGATGTTTAATTGGAGATAAGCCAAAAGGAAGGGATATAATTTGATCACAAGTAGAATTTTCATATAATAATTCTATCAATAGGGGCACTGGTAAATCACTATTCAATATTGTATATGAGAGTAGTCCCAAAAATGCTTCTGAACTGAGGAAGTTGGATAAAGGGGAGATAAGTAGTGATGAGGCTCGATAAAGGGGAGATAAGTAGTGATGAGGCTGAGGATTTTGCAAACCTTGAAGAACATCCATGAGGAGGTGAAGAAGAACATCACAAAGATGAATACACAGTACAAGGCTAAGGCATATGAGAAAATTAGGCATAAGAAATTTTAGGTTAGGATGTAGTCATGGTTCATTTGAGGGAGGAAAGATTTTTAGTAGGCACATATAACAAGTTTAAAATGAAGAAGTTTGGACCATGCAAAATACTAAAGAAGCATGATTCTGGAAATGCCTATGAAGTAGAGTTGTCCATTGAACTAAATATTTCACTAGTATTTAACATTTTAGATATGAGAGAGTATCATGAAGAAGGTATAAAAGATGAAGTCACATAAGCATAGTGGATTATTCTGGCAACTACTTTAGCTCCAAAGGAGATCGAGGACATACTAGATAGTTGTGTTGGTAGAAACACAAGGAATATGATGTATAATAATATTTGGTCAAGCAGAAGGAATGACCTGTAGAAGATTCATCGTGGCTAACAAGGGAGGATGTTAATCGCCTTCGTTTTCTTCTGAACATATGAGAATGGCATGGTCACTTCTCAAATTACCCTAGGTGTCTAATGCAAGAGCATCCTAGGTGTAAGGGTGATCTTGCATCACCCAAAAATATTTTGTTTCTATCATTTCAATAAGGGTTGATTCAGTGCAAAGTTATTATTTATGGAAGCTTCCTTTTGTAGTAAGTGGGTCATACAAGCTCAAATTTTTTTAATTTCATAGATGAAGGTTCGTCTTAGATATATTGGCTTGCTAGTGGAGTTTTGTTGCTATAGCATATGTATTTGTGAAGTTATTGCAGATTTTTGGTATGAAATTTTGGTACAAAAACTTTATGCTTAGTTTTGAAGACCTTAGAAGCCACAGATGGGGGTTGAAACTTGGCTAACTAGAGGTCACACAAGTCAATCGCTATAGAACAATAGCCACCATTTTTGAAATGGGGTCATAAAAGCCAATCAACTAAACGAGTTGCAAGTTATGGTCTTTTGAAGTTGGGCTACTTGAAAATCTTGTAATAAATTTTTTAATTATTTGGGGCCAACTCTATGCATTTAAAATCATGTAATTTTAGGGTTGGTCAATCTTAAGGGTTCGGGCTTGACATCTAGAACCTTCCCTAGAGGTGGAGAATTACCTATATAAGGAAGGCTCATAAGTTATCTTGGACATTTCTAGGGTGGTAGTTTGCAACTTTGTCTTGCTGAATATTGTAAGGAAGATGCCCATGTGTATTTCCATATTATATTTTAAAAAGATGTAATTCCATACTTGTCAAGATAATAAGAAGCCCATTTTTGGTTCTTCCAAAATTCTATTGTTTCTCTATTTTCTATTGTATGTTTGTGGTAATAAGGGGAGCACCCTTCACCAATGCGCTTTCAAAGAGGTTCAAAGGAGTTCATTTGGGGGCTTCATCATCTATCTTCCATGTTTATGTCATAACCTTTCAAGATCTAACTTCCTTTGTTGGTGATAGTGGATCATGTCATTAAGAGATGGGTTCATCATTCATCCTTCTTCTAAATTCACACCTTGATCCAAATAAACTTGGTAAAGGGAGCTTATTACATTTAATTGAGAAATCCTTCTAATGTAAAGTGAATTTGTTAATTGACTTTATATTTCTAGAATTGCAATTATTTCAATTTCAAGGTTACTTTCTAAACTGGGGTTTGACCAGGGTAAACTTTAAGAAAGCCACCTCCAAAAAAAGATATAAAATATTGGCGAATCTTTCATTATTTTGAAAAAAAAATTTATTTATATTGGCGAAACTCTCAATTTTTTATTCTAAATATGATTAATTTTGGCGATTATTTTTTAATCATAATTTTTTTTGTATAAAATATTGACGAATCTCAATAATAATAGGAAGTTCATTAATCACCATGGAATATTACAAATCAAAATTGAACATTTTTTTACCTTGTGGAATGTTATGAGAATCGTTACATATACTTTAAATCAATAGTGAATAATAAATATTGAAGATATATTGCTAAATTAACTAATAATTATGATAATTATTGGTCAGTTCAATTCAATTTCTCCAATAATATATTATATTTAGGTAACTCAAATCTATTCATGCAACGAATATTGTGGCGAATATTTGAGTTTAAATTTTTCAATAAAATAAATTTTTGAGCGATTTTAAATATTCTAGAACAGAATTTTATAAAACTATGGCGATTTAGGTTGTATCAAATCTTAAATTATTAGCCAAATTACTAACCAAAAAATTCTAAAATTAGCCAATTTACGAATATTAGCCACTAAATTATACCCTAGGTTTGACTAAGGCAAACTACCCATCAACAAAATAAAGCTATTTTTCTTGTAGCCTACAGGTCCTAAAAAGTGAAAAAAAAAGCACATATTCAAATACCAGTTTTTTGTAACTTCAAATATATGAAATCAATTTCATGATTGGACACCAAATGTTAGGGGCACACCTTGTCCCTAGCCCTTGCAGATTGATCCCTATCCTAGATTGACACTGTCATGCAAGTCAACTCTAACTTGGACCTAAACAATTTCTTGGTTTTGTAGATCTTTCGTTTTAGGATTAGATGTGTGTATGTTTTTTGTTTAGAGCAGTACATAGGGATGAAAAATAGATTCAATATTCCATTCACTTTCAAGGTTAGTTACTTATTTGCTTTATTCATTTCAAAAAATCTACTTTTCATATCTATAGTCTTAATTTCATCTCATAGCTCTTACTACATTAGAGTTTTTAAGGATCTTGCATTGTTATCTAGTTCTATAATCATTAGATCTTAGTTTGCATTAGTGCTCCTTCATCACTTGGATTGCATTAATCTACTAAGATCTAATAGCCATATAGTTGGAATTGAAATGATCAATCCCTTTAACTTCCCTTTGAGATATAAGGTCAACCCCACTCAAATGAAATGTAGAGTAGTTAAGAATTTCTTCAATTGCTTCTCTTTTCACCTTATACAATAAAGAAATAGAAATATCATAAACAAAACTATTGGATAAATAAAATAATTAAATATTGTTTAGAGCATATGGAAAAAGAGGATGACATGCATGAGAAGAATCTTCCTCTAATAAGAAATGCAAATATATGTTTAAGAATTGGTGAATAAAGATTTGTATTGAGATATGCATATTGTGGATTTGATTGTGTGCCATGTTTTTGCATCAACATTTCGAATCACACTCGATGATCCATCATCAGGATGTGAAGAGCTAGAGGAGATAAATTCTCACAACTCAATTTAAAAAAATTCTATCATATAGGAGGAACCATTAAAGAAAGAGAAAAGAAGGGAAAAATTAGAGAAATTTTTAAAGAATTAATAAGCTTGATTACTGACATTGATTTTAAAAATGGGAAAAAACATAAAGTCAAATTAATATAGGATTTTTAACAAGTTATTTAAAAAATTTATGGATCGAAGTACAAACTAATAGAAATTCATTGGATCATTGATGAAGTTTAAGTCAAACTTTAAAAATCAACCAGATACTTTGTAGAATTTATACAATTCAAATTTTAAGGTAGATTTTTTTAAAGAGTCTTGATGGCATAATGTTAGAGACAAGTTTAAGCATATAGATATGGAGATCCAAAGCCGAGGCTAGTGCACAAATCTTGACATGGAAAGTTGTACACCATAAATTATATATTGGAGATAGATTGATTTTTTTTTTTGATAAATAGACCTTTTCCATTAATTAAAATTTGAAGATACATACTCATAAAAAAGGGGTCAGGAGATACAAGATCACCCTGCGAGTTGAAATAGCCCAAGGCCAAAGATCAACTATTCATCAAAAAACATATAAAAGAAAAAACATAAAACTTCAGGCTGCAAGAGTAGTGCCAACCGAAGGAGGGTCTTTGTTATCAAATCCCCATAAATCCTTGGGGTTATTGGTTGACTCGGGAGGAGCTCAACCATCAACAACAACAACATCTTTATCAGCATCCTTGTCTTTATCTTCCTTACCCCTAGGAGGAGAAATGGCTAAATCTAGCTAGGGGAAAGCCCACTTGGGGTCATGGTGAGTAGATGGCCAACCTGCATCAGCGGCAATAGGGGGAGCCACTAGGGACCAGACCGAGCCTAGCCTCCAAGGAGGCGAGGCTGAATGGTGACAGCCATGAAAGCCACCACTAGGAGAGCAATGATGAGGCTGCAACCTAGGGGTTTGCGAGTGGTGAGCAGAACTGCTTCGGCCTTGCAGGCGATTGTGAGGAGTACGGTCATCAGATAAAGCATCAGGAGGTACTCAAGAAACTGTACAAGGGGTATTTCCCTAGTGAGCAAGTAGCTCCTGCAGTGAGCCACTTCCAACACAACTTTGTTAGTTTGGACTTGAATCTGCATCATGACATTATTACATATACGTGCTTTACAGTACATTGCAACATGAATATCAAAAAAGTTGTGAGAGAATAAAACATCACTTTCCAGATGCGAAGTGAAGGCTTCTGGATTAAAAGGCCTGAAAAAATCATAAATCCAGAGCTAGTAATTCTAAGCTCTTCTGCAAAACCAAAAAATGTGCAAAAAGCTTTCAGTTTTGACCAGAAAAAGGGAATCTAGGATCAGAAACTCCTAGATGTCGGAGCCAATGACCAAAAGGAAAACCTTGGAAAAGGAAACACCATGCGAAGTGAGCAATATTTGGCTCTATGATGGTATGTTAGATAGTGGAAAATCTAAGACTCCAAGTCTTATGCAAGGAATACAAATGCTAGCACTAGTTGAGAGTATCAACCATTGAAAGATGAGGCACCAACCACCAATACACCGGCCTGGGCTTGTAACTGGTCATTGGAGTTGCAGGATACCACTTCCAATCTTTCCACCAAGGGTGTGATGAGTGAATTCCAAGCTTGTGTAACAAAGTGGGAGGAGCCTCAGAAACTAGAAGATCAATTTGTCTATCGATCTAGATGGATAAGCCTGTATTGCACTTGTAGATCCTCCCATGAGCTAAGGGTCATAGTAACCTTGGAGAATAAATCTTTGGGTGTTTTAATACCTCTATGAAATAAACGCAAAGCATTGGCTCCTTGAATCTTGGCTAAAGGCACACCTTGAGTGGCAAACAAGGATGACCACCAAAGGTTTTGTTGGTTCATTGAGAGCCCATCTCTGAATCCATTACCAGCCAAGGTTTGACGGCTTCCCAGGATTTCCAAATGCTCTTAGCAACAAAAGTGCCCTGAATTTGAATAGGTTCAATAGTCACAAGAAGGGTTTGAAAACCAATCCCCTTCCAGGCTGGTTGGTTGACCGAAAAGCTTGAGGAAATGCAGTGCCATAGCAAAATTTTCCACACCTCACCTTTAAAGAGAGCCTATATGACCCACTTGGCACAGAGGGTTATCCCTTGCTTGCGGGCGGAAAGAAATCCAAGGCCACCAGAATCTTTTGGTAAATAACAAAAGTCCTAAGCAACTTTGTGAAAAGTCATGATGCACAACATCAGAGATCTAGAGAAAGTCCCTAAGAAGATGTTCAAGCTTAAGGTATAAGGCTTTAGAGGGAGCCCAACAAGAAGAATAGTACACATGTTTTGCAACAAGCACTTTGAAGCATATTTGAAACTTTCCCGCAAGTGAAAGGGGCTTAGTGATCCAATTTTCTAGCTTCTTCTCAATTCAAGCGAGCACAATATTCCACAACTCCATAGGAGATGCTTGAAAAGCAAATGGAATGCCCAAAAATTAAAAAAATTCACCATGTTGGATCCATTTCCACCCATACTATTACAACTAGTGAGGGCCTGGCAAAAAAGATTGTTGGTAGAAAAGGGTTTTGTGCCATTGGATAGCAGACCCTAAAGCAAGGCAAAAAGTATCCAAACATTGCAAAGCATTGGCAATATTCTCCTCATCCTCAATCAAAGTGAAGAAAGAATCATCTGCAAAATGGCCATTAACTAGCTAAGTGGTTGACTCCGATAAAGAAATACCACACACCATCCCTCATGAAATGGCATTGGCCAGCAGATAACCAAAGCCCTTGGCTGCCAAAACATAGAGAGAAGGGGCAAGAGGACAACCTTGATAGATAGATTTGAAGAGCCCAAAAGCTTTAGACTGACGACCATTAATGGTGATGCAAGCAGAGGCATCCCCAAAAAGCATCTGTAATGATTGACAAAATACTTAGCTAAAACCCAGAACTCGAAGCATGGCTCAAATAAAGGGCCATTCAATGCGGTCATATGCTTTGGAAAAATCAATCTTCAAGAATAGGGCCTATTGTTTGGATTTCCTGGTACATTCCATACCTTCCCAAACAACAATGATTTTGTTCAAGATATAACGAGACTTGATAAAACTAGTTTGTTCAGGTCAAACAATCTGAGGGAGCAAATGCCAAATTTTAAGAGAGATGGCTTTGACAATGATCTTGTAGGAGACATTCAACAAAGTGATGGGCCTCCAATTACAAATTTCTTTAGGATCGCTAACTTTAGGTATGAATTTAATATTCCCTTTGTTAATGATGATGCCCAATGAATTAGAGTTGTATGCTTCATGAAAAACATGAAGCAAATATGGGCCAATGTCATCCCAAAGCACCTTGTAGAACTCAAAAAGGAAGTCATCATATCCAGGGGCTTTCTCATTAGCCATGGAAAGAATAGCTTCCTTAAAGTTTGCAAGCGTTAGTTTCTACTCATAAAAGGCATATTGTTCAAGAGCAAGCCTATTGGGAGTAACAACAAGGCAGGTTTGCAGCACTTGATCATGCACAATAGAGGGCCCCTGAGTCGTAAAAACCTACTCATAATGACACACAAAAGCTTGGAGAATATTCAATAGTTCGGTGAGAACTTTCTAATCTTCTCGGATGCATTTAATACCCACTACAGAGTGACGAGCCCTCAAAGCATTAAAGAATTCCTCGGAAGCCTGATCGCTAACCTCCAACCAATGGAGTGGGCCTTGATCTGAGCACCCTAAGCAACATAGCTATCTGCAACCTATTTCTGGTGTTGAAGGTTGGCAAGATGAACCTGGAGATCTGTATCAAATGAATTCATGGCAAGAGCCTTAGAAGCCGTACGCAGATCAAGAGTAGTGGCTTCATAAGATCTCATGCGGTACATAGCTAGTTGTCTACCCTAAATGCAAAGAAATCTCTCAATACGGAGGATAGCGTCATTCCACCATTGAATCCATCCAAAACAAGTGTGGGACCGAGGCTCAAGATTCCAGACACATAGAATGTGAGCAACAGTTGGCAAATGGTACAACAAGGAGGTGTTGAGGTAAAACTGGGTTTTACTCAGGCGAGGCTAAGCTATCTGCCAGGTGATAGAAAAGAGAATGGGGGAGTGGTATGAAAACATCACATCAGGTAGGGGAATGACAAACAAGGTATGCTTTTGAGAAAAGGAAAAAAAAGGACTGCACAGAAATCATAGCCCTGTCAAGTCTCTTGAAAACTCTGTTAGACCCAACTCAAAAATTGGACCAAGCGTGCCAAATCCCATCTGGGTGGCAGTGAGTAACATTAGAATCATAAAGGCCTAATTTGTTCCACATGTAAACTAGGCTTCCTGTTGACCAGTTGCCCATGTAAAGGGCAGATGACCTTCCTTGTCAAAGGCCAACTCCACCATGTTGAAGTCCCCACAAAAAACCATGTCGCAGGTGGCAAATGATCCACCAACCAATGCCACAAGTGTGAACGCTCAATAGTATCATTCAGAGCATAAATGTTAACAATACCATAAGAATGATTATGAAAAGACAACATAATCCAAACCACACTATGCAAAGGGTCAGAACCATGTGAAACAACAGAGGAAATTAAACAAGGGGAGAGAAGAGTACCAACAACACCTCAACCAACTTCACGTTGAGAAGCAAAAATGACACTATCCGGCCAAATAACACAACAAGTTGAGGTAAGAAGAAAACCAACAACTTTAACTTCCTAGAGACAAAGTACATCAAGATCAAACCGATGCTTGGTATCACAAACATAATATTTTCTAGGGAGGTCTGTCAGTCCCTGCACATTCCATGAAAGGCAATTCATGGTAACCCAGCTTGCATGTCATCCTCATCCCCCAGAGAGGAGAAGTTGTTGTGCATGAAAGAGGGAGGCTCAAAAGAGGGATCATCAATAGCAATGACCCTCTGAAGTTTCTCCCTATTATCAAAAAACTCATCGCGGCCATCTAGGTTGTGAGATCGGCATACTGTTGGGTAATCATCAACACCACTCATGGTGCTCAAGTCCAAAGAGGGCGCAAATCCATCGGGTATCTGGCTTGAGCTAGATTTACCATGATCCACAGGCAAAGAGCTTGCCTTAGCCACAGCCAAACCCTTCCCTTTTTTCACCACCGTAGTCCATTCATCTTTCTTGGTGGCTAGAGTGGGCTTAGTTTTTGAAGCAAAGGGACAGTTACGGTCCAACAAGGGACAATCCCTAATCTTATGCTCAACAAACTAGCATCAATAGCAGGTATTCAGAAGGTTGAGATAAAGCACCTTTTGAGTAAAGATGGTATCACCTAAATGGATTTCCATTGTATCTTTGAGGTCTCTAGACAGGTCAACCTCAACACAAACCCTACATTGGGGACGAGCATTAAAAAACTTGTCCGGTTCAAGGCACACAACCTTGCTGACGGTTTGCACAATAGTGGGTAAAAAAGACCATCAAGGAATGGGAAGCCTAAGGAACTTTAGCCAAATAGGTACCTTAATCATCGGAAACAATGAAATCTCATGACCAGTGTTGAAAAACGAAGAGGGAGAACCTGACAGTCTAGGGGCCTCGCACAAAAACATGTTTAGCTTGGCCTGCATTGCCAAAGTGAAAAAAGAAAAAAGCCTTCGGTAAGGCTTTGAACACCTTGAGGTGTCCAGACCTTGGAAACCCTTTTTTACAAAGTGCTTTCAGAAGGAGTATGACCCACAAAATACCCAATAAGGGTTTGTTTTTCTAACCATGTGCATGCACTATCAAACTCCTTGGCATTCAAAATAATATTAGGAGAGGAATTACCTCGTGAAACACCTTGGGGAGAAACTTGCGTAGGCGTCTAGTTGGCGGAGCCATTATCTCGAGTAGCAACAACAACTCCAACACCAACATCAATTGCTAGAACAAAGAAGGCCGAAGTCATTATAACTAAAATCTTTTCCCGCAATAATGTGATATGACAAACAATTGAAACCAACAAGGATTCAAATGGAGGTCGTATAAACCCTAGCAGAGCTCATATAGATTGAAATATTTAAAGATTATGCAAATAAATGTTCTTTTTGTAGATAAAATAAAAATATAAAACATACTTTTTGAAACTTCTTTTGGGACAAAATGAAATGGAGGGCATTATTTGATCAAGTCCCTACTTTTTTTTTCTTGTGCTTTATGATGAAAAGGAGTTGTTTTGGGTATTGGTTTGCATATACATTCACTATATAATCTATTTTAGCTCATACATTCACAAATACTACAACCCAAACTTGCTTATACATTCACTATAAAATCTATTTTAGTTCATTAATTGATAAATAAAAGACATTTTCAAAAAATAAGTCAAATAATGATTTTGCATCATAACTCCATTATATAGTTAATTCCATTCAAAGAGATAACGGCTACCATTTCTACAATTCCACTCACCATTAGTAGAAATTACGAGTGAAGAAAGTAAAGAAAGTAGCATCTTTTGACTCAAAACTTTACACAAAGGAATAGTATAAGGCAGGGGTCCCATGAGAGGGGCTTGGGGCTTGGGCTCTATTTTGTGGAGTGGGTATCTCCATGGTAATTTTTTATTTTTTGAAAGGGGCTAAGGATTTAATTGGAATCTTCTCCTACAAAATAGGAGATCTAACTTTTTATCCCTCTCAATTTGGTTGGGTGAAAATGGGGTTCTCCTACAAAGTAGGAGATCTAACTTTTTAGCCCTCTCAATTTGGTTGGTTGAAAATGAGGTGGAGATGGATTTAGCCCCACCAACTTAGGGGTTTTTGGCCACATGTCAACAATCTATTAATTATTATTAAAATTTAATTATGATAGTAATACAATAATGATATCATGAATTTAAATTTTTGAAATAATATTCATGGGACCACTAGCTTCCTTAAATTTAGGAGCTAAAATTTTAAAGCTGAAACAAATTTAAAAAAATTATAGGACCCTCACTTTTAGATATTCCTAAAAACTCTGTACACCTACTTTTTAAAGAAGCCCCTTCCATGGAACCCAACCCAGTCCGAAGCAATATTTAATATTAAATTTTGATTTAGAAAAAAATTAGTTCCAAAATTATGTAACACAAGGACTCTTGACATTGATGTAGGAAAACTGTATATTTTACAACCCACACATGAATAAAGAGTCATATGGATGGATCCCACGGGAATAGATGAGTGTAGAGTTCGAATCTCTTTCGGGATTTAAGAAGTGAGACATCTTGCAGGCGGCAAGTCCAGCTCGCATCGGCCACGTAAAAAAACACAAAAGTTCAAACGGATGGAAAGATAAGATATTAATTATAAAAACACCAGATGATATTCTTCAATGCGTTGTTTGCTTGCTCAAGTAACATGATATAGCAATGAAGTAGCCAGACAAAGCTTTTGATCCTTAGAATGAAACATCATATGCGTTTATCAACAATGTCTGCACCGATGGCCCTGCTTCAGCCTTTCTCTCAAAAGGCCCCTACTTCCTTTGTCCAACCTGTTAATTGAATCCTTCAACGTACTGTATGAGACTATTATCAGACTACTGACTTAATCGAGATAGTTAAGCACTGGGCCAAAGATCTTCCCTTTCACAAAAAAAGGCAGAGGAAGAAATTCCCAAAAGAGATGTACTGGACTACTTAGTAACATCCATTAAAATTTCTTAGTGTAGCTGTAGGCTTACAAATTACAAAAATTGTATCATACTTCCTCCTGCTGCACCACAACTTATGGCTTACCAGCTCTCTGGATTACACGTTTGATTTCTGGAGTGGATTTGTATCCTGCAACAATTCAACCACATTCCTCATGGTAGGCCTGTTGGCGGGCAAGGAATGGGTACAATGAAGAGCAATTCTGAGGACTGAAAGCATTGAATCTTTGTAGAAATTGAAACTTTGAGGATCTAAAATCTCTTGCAACCCATTTTCCTTCTCGAGCATTCTGCAAACCCACTTGACAATGTTGGCACCTTCACCATAAGATGGGTCAACTGGGCGCTTGCCAGTCACCAGTTCCAACAGCACCACTCCAAAGCTATACACGTCACTTTTTGTTGTAGCCCTCAGGGTATAAGAAAACTCTGCAAAAATGAGATGAAAATAAGTAATGTATAACAAATGCATCAAGTAATCAAGGGAAAGCAAAGACTACAAGCTCATCTTTTAAAACCCTTATTGATTGTTTAGTTCCCATTCACGGTGACTGCAGGACATTCATTCAGGTCCTTTGCATTTGTGACCCCTGTTGGATGGATTATTACTTCGCTTTTTCAATAAACCTTTGAAATATGGCCACGCTAATTGCTATGAAAGGTAAGGTTTCTTAATAAGCATCCAAATTCCAAAATGGGTAGATAAAAAACAGATTATAAAATCATGCAAGCTAGGGTTTAAACTTTGGGTTACCTGGTGCAATGTACCCGTAAGATCCTGCAACAGCAGACATGGTCTCGTATCCCTTATCATATTTTTCCAAGATCATGGCGAGGCCAAAATCGGCCACACTAGCATGAAATTCCTTGTCCAGCAAGATATTGTTTGATTTAATGTCGCGGTGGATGATAGGAGGATTGCAATCATGGTGAAGATAAGAAAGACCCTGAGCTGAATCTAGAGCAATGGTGTGCCTCGTAGGCCAGTCAAGGCTACAGGGTTTAGGGCCATGAAGAATATCTCCTATGCTTCCGTTTGGCATGTATTCGTAAACTAGAAGGTTCGAATCATCTGTAGAGATGCAACACCAGAGCTTGACAATGTTCTTGTGTCGAATAATCCCTAATGTTTGAATTTCTGCTTTGAATCCCCCGTCAAACCCTAAGTCCTCCGTCTTTTTTCTGCCATGAAGCCTCTTCACAGCCAGAGATTCACCGTCTGCCAGATCTACCCTGTAGACTTTACCAGCTCCACCAGTGGCGATTACACTTGCCTCATTAAGGGATTCCACAATTTCATACTCATGAAAAGGTAGCTTGTGGAATGTCACCACATTCAAAGGGCCCGTATCGATCTCTTCCAGATCTTCAACAATGTGACTGGAAACATAGAAATACTTCTTGTAAAAGCATCCCAATCCAACAATCAAAATTATAGCAGCACAGGAAAGGATAACACAAAGTACCCAAATCTTCAAATGGCTTTTTCTATAAACACACGGTTTGATGTCTGAAAAGCCATCCCCACATAGCCGTGGATCATCTAAGAATGTTCCCTTGTATTTGTTCAAGCCACTGGGAACTATACCAGAGAGCTGGTTGCTTGAAAGATTGAGGAAATTCAGTTGGAGACCGGCTAAGGAAGCAGGCACCTGCCCATTCAAATTATTATTGGATAAATCGAGGTATGTTAGGGTTTGCAGAGAACCAATCTGCCCGGGAATTTCACCCGATAGATCATTTTGTTTCAGATTCAGCAGTGCAAGCCTTCCCAATGATCCAATATTTGAGAAAATTGTTCCTGAGAGTGAATTTCTTCCTAGATCTAATATCTCTAGTTGATTCAATCCAGCAAACTCATGTGGCAAGCTTCCTGAGAAATTATTATTGCTTGCATTCAAGAAGGAGAGAGGGTTTATCATGCCGATTTCAGATGGAAGCTTACCTGAGAAGTAATTGTCATCAATTTCCAACCTCGATAGACTCTTTGCACCGCCAATTTCTTCAGGAATGCTGCCTTCAAATTTATTATGACTGAGTTGTAGCAGAGAAAGTCCTGAAGATGACCATAAATCTTTTGGAACTTCTCCGCTGAACTGATTATTTGTCAATCTAAGCCTCACAAGGCTTGAGCAATTATGAAGCGTTGATATGGTACCATTGAGCATATTGTCGAACACATTCAAATACAACAACTTCCCCCCATTACAAAGCTGGGATGGCAATGGCCCGCTTAATTGATTGCTGGATAAATCAAAAAGGGTAAACTGGGTGTTACTTCCAAGCTTCTGAGGAATTTGTCCGTGGAGCAGATTATTAAACAGAGACAAATTGCTCAACATAGTTAGACCTTCAAGACTAGCAGGAATCTCACCGGACAAATTATTATTCATCAATTGCAGAGATTTCAGCATGCTTAAATTCCCTGCACTCTGAGGAATTCGTCCCGTGAGCTCATTGGCTGAAGCATCAAGGAATTCCAAATAGCTCATCTTCCCAATGTCTGCCGGAATCCCTCCTTGGAGCCTATTATCGTAAAGCTGCAAACTCCTCATCTTTACAAGGTTGCTAATGAATCCATGCCAAGACCCAGTTAGGTTATTGTGAGAAACATCCAATAGCTGAAGCTCCGTTAATCCACTAATGGAGTCCGGGATTTCTCCTTGTAGATTACATATGCTCAACCATATCTCCTGCAATTTGACCATTTTTCCAATCTCCCAAGGAATCACACCGCTATCAAAAGGATTATTGGTCAATCTTAGACTTACCAAGCTCGTCAAATTGCCCAAAAATCCAGGAATAGTTCCTCCCAACAGATTGTAGTAAAGATCAAGTGTCTGCAAATTCTTGAACTGACCAAATCCTAAAGGAATTGCACCTGAAAAATTGTTGCCTGATAAATCCAAGACCTCTAGACTTAACAACTCCGATAAAAAACCAGGAAGAGGGCCTGTAAGATAATTCTGGGACAAGTTTAGATGCTTCAAATTGGTACATCTGGTTAAATCAGTGGGCATTTCCCCTGTGATAGCATTGTTGAAGAGGGATAAGAATGTAAGGTTTTGAAGGCTGCAAACTACAGACGGGAATGGCCCTTCAAGACCAAAATTCGCTAGATCAATTTCTTCAACATGGGTGTTGTTGTTGTCACATTTTACGCCATTAAAGGTGCAGGGGGAGCTCATGTTACTCCAGTTTTGGAGATGGTAGTAGGGATCTGAAAGAGCCTGTTTTAGGGTCATTATGTAGACTATGTCTGGCGAAGAGGGCTCAGTTATTCCGCTACAAGTTCCTAACAGCAGAAGGCCTAGAAAACAGAATGAGAGCATTTCAAAGGAAGAAGCCATGGAAATACCTTACTCACTGCAACTAGTGAGGTGCATCGGTGATCAAAATATTGCTTTTTTCCAATTGAAAAAACATACAAGAAACGCGTGGACCATGAAATGAAAAACAATTTCCTTCCATTGAACGGATTTGGATTCTGTCCAGATGATAAGACAACCCGAATTGACATATTTGACAAATCTGTGACCTTAACCCAAGCGACCTTGGTTACTGTGACTGAGGCAAATTCCAATGAAATGCGTGAACCAGCCAAGATAAAATCTTTTGTTTGGCATATTTGAATGGATTTATGCATCGTGAGTTATTAATTTCTTCGTAGGGCCTTACCTTCCCAACAAATCTTCACATGATATGCCTTCTAGAAGTTCTACATTCGGATAAGAATAAAGGTCCGGGAATTACAGATAATTGTCAACACGATTCAATGAGCACTTACGGTAAAAACAATTGTTTTTTAAAACTTCTATTGAAATATTCATTTATGCAGTGGATGGAATCTTGGTCTGTTCTTATTTTTATCTAAATGAGAGTTAGGACCAAAATGAACCTTTTATGGTATGAAGCATTTAAATAGTCCATCTCAATTTTTATGATTAGTAGTAGTTCCTAGAAACAGCAGGTAACAAACATGTCCATTTGGTACTAATTTTTCAATTTGACCTGGTCAACGAATCAATGAATATAGACTCTATATATATATATATATATATATATATATATATATGTAAGTTGAAAGCAAGCAAAAAAATAATTTTATTTAGAAAAAATAAAGAATTTTAACATTATAACAATAGGAAATAATAGAAACTTTAAACAAACAATTTTGGAAGCTAGTATTTATGTATCATGGTGTCTAAGATCTTTGGCTTTGGCCTGCACTCTCTTTATTCAAAGTTTCAATTGTAAGATGATAGATTTATGTTATTTAAAACTTTTCAAAGCGGGTCTAAAAATTATGCATCGTAGATTTTTTGAAATTGAATACTCTTATGGGACTTTGAAAAATTGAGCTTTTCATTATAGGTGTGTATTATTTACTTGTAATACGGTGGAGATCTTGGTTTTCTGCAACCATTTTGGTTGCCAATGATGAAATGGGAACAACTGTTGTACTTGCTCATATCAAATGAGCTATCATTTAACGACTGATAGAGATCATCAGTATCCCCTAAATTAGAGGAAGAGATTTGTACAGTCCATGCTCTCATAGGGCACGTTGTTATAGATGGAAGATATATTGTGCTCCAAACAAGCTCCACACAGCTCATCAATTTTGTCATTAACAACCTTTCTCTTGCAAATGCTTCAAATCCACCATAGGTTGTAGTAACTTCACTACTTTTCAAGGTAATGTGTCAAATATTTTCGTCAAGAAACCTTGAATTCCACCAATTTATTGACTTTCTTTCTACATTATGTCTAGATTCAAGTCGAAATAAAAGCATACACAATTAACCAACAAAGTTTTAAAATGTGGAATTTAATATGAGAATTTCATATTAGAAAATTCAATGCATGATACATCTTTGTTTTGTATGCAAAAATTCAGTGTACAAACAAAATTATTTGACCCATGAGATAATTTGTGGACGAGAGATCTTAGACTTTTAAAGAACAAACAAAATCCCTCAATTCACATAAGCCTTAGGTGCATGCAGAGTTCTCTATAGATATGCAAAAGACAAGAATTCAACATCATTAATGAATCATCAGTCAAGATGTTGAAGCATTTGGTGTAGATAAAAACTATGCTTGTTTGAGCTTTATGAGGCGAGATGATGCATTTATCATGTTAGAGTGTTACCTTCAATCTCTTGCTCACCATAACAATCAATATGAAGAATTTATCCTCCAATTAGACAAATTTTGGGCCTCAATTTGAGTCTTCTGGTTACATGTAACTATAAGCCTGGTAATCATATGATATGACCAAAGTTGAAGTTGTTACTACTTGTGTAGTTTAAATTGAAAAATAGTGCAAGACGTAACAACAATCATCCTTGCTGAATATTTTACTATCCCTACAACAAGAAGGTGATTGATTAGTATATAAGGTCCACGAAACAAGGTTAAATTTTCTTTACAACCTTGCCAGACTCTAGAAATATTAAGAATAACTTCTTTGCATTCTTGCAGGTCTTCGGAAGTACCAAGTTGTGAAATTTATAGTCTTAGTTCATTCGTCATTATTTCAATAGTAGCTTGACTAATAACACTAGTTGGAGAAGATATGATTGAACCAACAAAATCTATCACAATTGAAAGATAAAGACTCCAAGGCTTTTTTTCTTTTATCAAATATGTTTGGTTGCATATTGCAATTGAATTTTACGATATTTAATCTAAGAATGTACAACACACTACCATCTATTTGACCGAACGCCTCAAAGAGATGTTTGCTTTAAGTTTAGAATGCAATGCTTGTAGGATACACAAAATGGATTTGCTAAAAACATTTGAAAACTTGTGGGATGCTCTCTCTAGTTAACACATCACCTAGAACACATGTTTTGATGTACCTGCCATAATATCTCAAGTTTTTGTAGGATGAATTTACTAGCTTGAAGAAAAAAATTGAATTGGTTATATCACAAAGCTACCTAGTGGACACTCACCAATTTACACTAAGATATTTGACCTTCCACTACTTATTACACAATATTCAATATTACATTCTTGTGCCTTATACATATAGATGCAAACATGATAATTTGAATGTTGATAGAGGATTTCCCGATCTTCAACTTCTACATACATCTTTATTAGCATTGATGTAGGAACTTTTGGGGGTCATAACTTTTGACTCAGATGAGATTTTTTCATGAAACTTAATAGGTGGCTTCATTAAGATGAGTTAAGTGGTTTATCAATTATGTTCTTCTCTATTGGTGTTTGTTTTGATTTATTTTTTATCTAGCCGTAAAATTGATTTAGACCCCTAAAATCCACTTCATAATTTTTTCTACTTTTCTTAAGTTTTGTTTCTTGTAATAACTTCAAATTGGTGTTTCCAAATTCAAAGGTTAGTTGGTAGTTTTACTTGTCATAGTTTAAGGAATGTTTAGTTTAAGTTTCAACTTTTTAGGAGTTATTTTTGAAGGTTACCAAAAATGGAAATATTTAAGAATTGTAAAAATGTACCAAAAAAGGTTTTTAAAAAATTAGTTTAGAGAGTTTTTAGTTATTTAACAAGTTGATGAGAATTGTAGAAGGATGGTTGATGAATGAAAAATTGATCAGTTTAAAAAATATATGTATCTCATCTTATTCCATTCTTAGTAATGTATTAGTGTGTAAAGATACTTGTGTGTTGTATCATTTGGTATCAATACAGGAAGATGGTTGGGAGAGGAAGATGCAAACAATGATGCAAATCTACAAAGGAAAGTCAAAGAACTTACAAACAATAAGAAAATTTAGGAATGTGAAAGCCAAAGAGGTGTTGATCAAAATGAGAAAAATGAAAAAGAACAATTAAAAGAAATGAGCTTTGAAGAAAGAATTCTCAAGGCCTTAGAAGGAAAAAATGATGGTATCAAGATTGATGTTTTAGATTATCTCGGTAGTTTTAAGCCAAAAGAATTGATAGACTGGTTGAATGAGATGGGATTTTTTTTGGAATGAAAACCTATGACAAAGGAAAAGAAGATGAAGTTTGCATATGCAAAATCAAATGGACATGCAATGATATGGTGGATCATCTCCAAAAGGAATGGATGAGAAAAGGAAAGGAAAATATCAAGGCATGGAGCAAGATGGATAAAAGCTAAAGGAAAATCTCTTACCCATAGATTATTCACAAACCCTCTTTCACAAGTTTCAAAATTTAAAGTTGAACTTGTCTTCTATGCAAGATTACACTAATATATTCTACAAGCTATCCATTTGTATAGAGCATCGAGAAGATGATTGCTAGATATTGAAATGACCTAAAATTTTACATTCAAGATGAGTTGAGCATGCATCATGTTAACCGTATGGAGGAGTTCTACCAGTTGGTTCTGAAGGCTAAAGAAAAATAGAATAGGCAATAGATTGATATGAATAAAGGAGGAAGAAGGTGTTCCTCAACTTCATTTAGAGGAGGTTCTAATTATGGCTGAGGATATTCTTCCCAAGATTTTTTTTTCAAAATTGACATTGGGCAAGATCCTTTGAATCAAGAAAGAAGAAGGGGGTTTTAGAGAGGACGAGGTTATGGAAATGGAAGAGGCTGGGAAAACCAAAGAAGGCCTTTCACTTGTTTTAGGTGTGAGAAGAAGGACACAAAGCTTTTGAATGCTCAAATTATAAGTTTCTAGAAATAAATCAAGGAGGATAACCTAGAGTGAATCTAGTTCATACAGAAATCACAATAGAAGGGGTAGAACAAGAAGTTTCACTAGATGTGGGAGAAACTCTCATGATGAGGAGATCGATGATCATCTCACAAAAGGACAAATTTCCAGCAAAGAAATTTGATGACTTGTGGCTTCAAACAATATCATCATAACTAGATGCACTTCAAGTGGAAAGGTGTGCCAAGTTATTATTAATGGGGGTAGTTGTTAGAATATGGTGTCTAGAGAAATGATAGAGAAAGTAAATTTACAATGTGATAAGTGTTTATGTCCTTATCATATTACATTTTTTAATAAATAAAATAAAGTCACTACTGATAAAAGAAGTTTAGTCATGTCATAGGAAAATTCTGTAAGGATGAGATATGGTGTGATGTTATTCTTATGGATACCTGTCATATATTATTGGGAAGGCCATGACAGTATGATAGGAAGACCATACATTATGGAGAGAAAAATACATATACATTTTGGAAGGATGATTCTAAATTGAATATATTTCCACTTACGGATGAAAACAAGAGTGAGAAAATGTTTTCCACAAAGGAAGTTGTCAAAGAAATGAAGGTAACATGTTTTTGTTATACATTGGTAGTAAAAAAAGGAGAAGAACAAGATAAATTAGTACCACCTAATGCAATAAAGATACTGTAGGATTCTGATGATGTTGTGCCTAGGGCATATGCATTAACATGGTGTGCGAAAAAGTGGACACCATGAAAAAAAAAGTCAAAATTACACATAAAATGATCACGTTATGTGTACTCGATCAAATTTCAAAATGGGCCTTGGCTTGGTAATGATCCAAGAAAAAATATTTTAAAAATTGAAGTTTTACATAATGTGATTGCATTATAAATGTGGTTGCATTATAAACACGATCACATATTTTAAGACCTAGAAGCATTTCTTCTAGTTCTCCATAACCCCATCAGGTTATAAAGAACCAAAAGCAATAAGAGTGAGATATATATAGATAGAGGGGGAGGGAGAAGGAGAAGCGGGGGGAGAGAGAGAGAGAGAGAGAGAGAGAGAGAGAGAGAGAGAGTTGACATTGCTCTATGGATAATCCCACAACACTCATCACTTATCTATTTGAAAATTTTATTTTTGAGTGCGTGTGCATTGAAGACCTTCTATTAATACTTGAGATAGTAGTACAAATGGTGAGTATTCATCATTGTCATCATTTGACATAGGCTCACATGCATATCTTACTTCTTTCCTTTGTTTCTTTCCCCTTTCTATCTCTTCAGGTCATTATCTGCAACTTCTATCATGGGTCCAAGAATCTCTTCACACCCTTTTCTATTAACCTAGTGGGCTTTGTCTCTTAATCCTATGTAATTGGTTAATAGTTCTATTCTTAATAGAATTCATGGCCAAATTCTCCATAGTTAGTTTTCTTCTCGATAGCTGCAATAGTTTCTCCTCAACTAAACATTTTATAATAAGTTGATATACAATCATAGTTTTCTCTTGACCAATCCTTGGGCATATGATTGAGCCTTTAGATCCACAAAAGAATTGAAATCTAGATCTGGTAGAAGAATAGTATTAGATCTCCAATTTTAAAAATTTATCACTTAGTAAATTTTCAAGTTTGAATGGCACCATTTGACAGCTTTCATTGGCACCAAGAACTTTTAAAATAATAAGCATTTTAAGGTAGGTATCCCCCATCATCCTCATAAGATGAAGGCCCAAACTTCTTTTTGGTTGTTCTTTATCCAATAATTATGAAGGGAATAACACTCTTACCAGAAAAATTAGTTGTTAAGCACATCTTTTCCTTTTGGTTGTATGGATCAAATTTCATTATCAAAATCCTATTGATGTCTTTTTCCCAATGTACATGGAATGTACAGCCCCTATAATGTTCCATGTCTTACCATCTTTACTTATTATGGTTAGAGTGTACATAACTACAAAGGGTTTATTGGCTTCACAAGCTATCGAGTCCAAAAGCCCTCTAACAGTTTGATGCCTTCTATTTGCCAATAATTTAAATGATGGATAGGCAAGATATCCAAGGATAATCATTACATACCTTTTTAAAACAAACCTTCTCCCACTAGAAGCCTATACAAATATATGACAGTTGAAATAGACAACTCTTTTTTCTCTACTACTTGTAATAGTTTTCGAGCTCCAAGAGTCTCATACATTGTGTCATTGACAGGCTTTGATGATCCATTAGATTGTTGAGATTGGAAAGATGTAGTTAAAATTCACCTTTGTTGAAATTAACAAATGATATGCATGTGAGCCTAGATGTTAGATGATGATGATGAATACTCACCATATACTAGTAGCTCAAATAGTGATAGAAGGTCTTTAGTGCATATGTACTTAGAAATAATATTTTGAGGGATCATATGATGATTCCTGAGATTGTTGAGATTGGGAAGACCTAGTTAACATTCACCTTGGTTCTACTTAACATGTGATATATATGTGAGCCTATGTCAGATGATGATAATGAATACTCACCATCTACTAGTAGCTCAAGTAGTGACAGATACCTGATATCTGTGGTAATATATGCAATATGGACTCCAACGATTGCCTAGCTTCATAAAATAAGAAAGAAAATATTTCATTGTAGAAGTAGCATACAAACCTATCTAGTGATCATATTGTGTTGAAGATGTCTTTTTATGTCACATGATGATGATGATGATGATGATGAATACTCACCATCTACTAGTAGCTCAAGTAGTGACAGAAGGTCTTTAGTGCACATGCACTCAGAAACAAAATTTAAAGATATCTTATGTGATCTTAAGGGGTCCTAATGTCTCTTTTGACATAATAAGACTCCTCATGTCCCTTTTTAGTACATTAGATCCAACAAGTCTCTAGAAGCACTTATATTTGTCAATAGAGGAGATACATCCATTGGATCTACAATAATCTTAGACATCTCATCTCAATTGATGTCATGTCTATTTTGAAGCTTTCTCCTAACTAGACCTCCTTGTCCTTTTATAGTACCTACATGAAAAATTAAAATATGAAGTTTAGTGATAAGCTTTGTAGATACCTTGAAAATGAAGGTGTACTTAAGCACAACTGAACATGATCTTATAAATGATATAGGAGGGCTAACAACAAATCAAGCATTCTAGTTTTCAGAAACCATATCAAACCTTGTTTGATTCAAAATGTTATTTTTATCTTGACTTGATACCTCAGTCCATCTCTACTAGTCTACTCTTGTTCTTGCTCTTGCCACTTTGAAGAATTTTGTGAATTATGACTCAATGGTTGTACAAAAGCTTCATGATAAATCCAAAAGAAATATTTATTTCTCAGAAACAATAGTATTTAATCCATACTACATACCACATTAACACAAAGTCATAACTACATACTTAAACCCAAATACTTATACAAGCATTTGTTATAATGGAAACAAGCTCATGTTTACAAGTGAAAAAATGATTACAACACATGAAATTAAGTGTACCACATATGATAATGATCGTTTCTTTTCCATGCCCTCCAAATCTAGTGGTGGTGGCATATTGACAGGCTCTGATGATTCTTGAGATTTTTGAGACTAGAAAGACCTAGTTAACATTCACCTTGGTTGCACTTAAGACATGATATGCATGCGAGACTATATTAGATGATGATGATGAATACTCGCCATCTACTAGTAGCTCACATAGTGACAAAAGGTCTTCAATGCACATAGACTTAGAAAACTTGTGATGAAGATGACACCTACAACTACTAGACTACCATGGAAAACTTGTGATGAAGATGGCACCTACAACTACTAGACTGTCATGGAAAACTTGTGATGAAGATGACATCTGCAACTACTGGATTGTCATGGAAAACTTGTGATGAAAATGACACCTCCAACTACTAGTCTGTCCTAGAATTTTTTTGATGAAGATGACACCTATTTTCACCAGAGTGATTATCAACATGTTTCATTATTTCAAGATCTACACTAAATTGGCTATCCATGTTGAGCATCAATTTTTCTTTCCTCTCGGCAAGAGCTCCAATAATTTATCTAGCCATTCAAGAAGAATATTTTTGTAGGTTTCCTTGTTTGTCCTAGCAACATACCCTTGGCTTAATTTTAGACCATTCTTCTTCCTATTCTTGAGCTACACAGCAAAACCCATCACTAAATTTTCCTACATGATAAAAGCCAAAGAGAAAGTTGAGTGAAATGAATCGACATACCTCAGATTCTTCACAAGAAGTCTCCGTCAGTTCTTCAGAAGATAATTTATCTTCTCGTTCAACCACAAGAATATCTCCCCTATATCTTGGCCTTACATTATATTGTTGCATTGCAATTAGGTCTGCCTTGTAAGGGTTGCCATTTGGATGAACAAAAAACTGAGTAATTCCAAGACCCACAGTTTGAATTCTAGAAGCTAAACTTTTCTTGATAGAATTGGCATTTGAATCTTTGTATAAAACCTACTATGCATCGTCCCCCCACCACACTCTTTCTTTGTATAAAATCCATTGTGTATCATCTCCCCAATCATTTATTTGATGAAATTAATCCATTTTTAGATAGTTGTTTCATAAATTGGGCCTAATTAGGCCTTTTGGGCCTCTCAACAACTAACTATACTTTTACATAGGCATTATGTAATCGTGTTATGTGTAGTAAAGTCATACTAGACATAACATGGTCATGTTATGTCTATTAGACATGATGCAGTTGTGCTATGTCTAGTATGACAGTTTAGTCATATGAAGAATAAAGCGATTGTGTTTTGGTGATAAAAAATAATGATTGTATTTAGGCTTGGTACTAGGCCTATTTAACTACCCAAAGGCATGAGATGATGTTTTAACTTCATTTTTTGTTGGTTTAGATATTTTTTCAACTTCTAATATCAATTCTCATCTTTGACTTCATCAAATTTGCAAATGGTGAAGTGGGTGTCTCTAAAATTACTACCATAATCTCACACATTTTCTTACCTTTCTAACCATTTAATTTTTTTAATTTTTGGACAAGATTAGCATTGTGAAGTTGATTTTTCTATATCAGTGTCTTGATAATCCTCTTAGAAACATGTCTACCATTTTTTAGTAACTTTTGATCTACTTAACCAAATGGAAAATAAATTACATATTATTATTCTACACTTGATTCTATACCTTTTTTTTTAAAAAGTGTCGATTTTAGATTATTTTGATGCAAGTTATGTCGAGTGCACAAACAAGTACCACTATTTCAAGATGAAGTCACTTCAAAAAATCATAATAAAAAAAGCGCTTGTGAAATGACCCTAGCTAATCACTACTACTATTATACTAGGGAAATTAATTACTTCAAATAACTGTGCTATTTGGGATTATTGTCTAGCTCTGTTACACCAGGAAAATTAATTAAATAATCACAGCAAATGCATATAATAAGAAGTCTACAATATCTCATTATTCATCAACATTTGTAGCACTTGTCAACAAAACATATAATAATCAATGGGAACCTGTTTGGCGACCCAAAATGCCTGGCGCCTTATCCAACCACCATCTTGCAATTGGAAAATGATATCCACCAAGAACAATATCGGTGTGCTCAGACTTGGCGATGTCCACTGGTCGGATATGAGCACCGAACTTGTGTGGAGCCGGCAGTAGAAATGTCTGGATCTGCCGCAGACATTCGATGATGTGTAGTTTGCCGCTAACGATGCCAAGATCCGCAAGGAATGCCCTCTCCTGCCCGGCGGTATTGACTCCGTCTAGGATCGTGGTGGCTGGTCTGGAGTTTAATATTGGCCCAATTTTTTAAATCGCGGCCTGTTCATTTCGTGTCTGGCCCGAATCCGCCCATGACCTTTCGAAAGGAAATAAATTCAGGCACCCGCTAATCTTCACCCTTCGAGTTTATCCTTGGACCTGCGAACTGGATAATCATGTGACGCCGAGAATCTGTAGCATAAGAAACCTATTGAGAACTCCGTCTATGAACTGTAATTTATCCCCCTCTGATTGGAGACGGATATCAGACTCTTGTCTGGTTCGATTGATATTCTGGCTTCTTCTACGAATTTGCTCCAACCTTGCAATGACTTGAAGTATGGTGATCTATTCTTCTTGAATCTCCCACTTGGCCTTAGGCCACAAATTTTGCCCTGTCAAAGTGACTGCAGTATCACTTTTAGATTGCAATAATTCAGATGATATTCCACATCCTCAAAATTGCAGATCTAAGAGAGTTTCCGTTCTCAGAGACCTCTAAGAATTTGCAGGCCGGGGACTACAAATTGCTCCAATTGAAAATAGAAATCGAATCATTAAAACTGCTTGCCTCAAATGGGAGCTCTATGTCCTCTATTTATCCCCTTTGCTGAGAAGTTTCTGGAAATTATCCGGAATCATCTTGCACTACAAATATTAACTTTATAAAATTAAATAATTAACTTTATAAAGTTAGAATACAACCTTTATTTAATATTGGAATGAGTAGGCCTCGCTTACTTAATTGGAAGACAAAATCGACCCTCTTCCCATAATTATTTGCCTACGAGAGTCAATGATAGGAAAATCCCCTATTATAATTATGTTGCTAAGAGAGGGACATGACAGTCCGCCCTTCCAGATATTGCTTGCCCTCAAGCAATCTCAGAGCTAGATGCTGCAAAATGGTCTCATTCTCCCAAGTAGCATCTTCGACTGGTAGATCCTTCCATTTAACCAAATATTCTCTGATTACTCTTCGGCGGAGCTGTTTTTCTCTGCTTCCTAAAATGAATTCCGGTACCACGATCAATTTCCCTTCATCATCCAGAGGCGGCAAGACTGCAGAAGGTATCACATTCTGTCCCAATGCCTTTTTGAGACGTGATACATGAAACACATTATATACTTTGCTGTCTGCTGGAAGCTCAAGTTCATAAGCCAATTCCCCTATTTGCCTACTGATCCTGAAAGGTCCATAATACCGGGGTTTAAGCTTCTCTGACCCACTCTTTTTGAGAGTAGATTGTCGAAATGGTTGAAGCATTAAGTAAACCATGTCGCCCACCTCAAAGCTTCTCTCCGTCCTCTTTTGATCTGCGTATTGCTTATACTGATTCTGTGCTCGAGCGATGTTATCACGTAGAGAGCTAATGATATCTTTACTTTCTTGCAGTAAATCCCCAGCATGTGGAACCCGAACATCACTCATCAATAAGTCAAGGAAACTGGGTGTATCATAGCCGTATAATGCTCGAAAAGGTGTCATTTGGATAGACATGTGGTAAGTGGTGTTATAGCAATACTCACACAAATAAATCCATCTTACCCAAGCCTTCTGCTGATCAGCTACGTAATTCCTCAAGTAGCCTTCCACCCATTTGTTTACTATTTTCGTCTGTCCATCAGTTTGCGGGTGATAACTAGTACTGGGTGTGAGCTCAGTGCCGCATAATCGAAACACCTCTTGCCAGAAATGACTCAAGAATCTACTATCCCTGTCACTGACAATACTGCGGGGTATCCCGTGTAACCTGAAAACCTCCCTGAAGAATACTTCAGCTACCTGTGCTGCAGTATAAGTAGTGGTGATGGGAAAGAAATGAGCATATTTTGTTAGCCTATCCACCACCACATACATACAATCACGTCCTTGAGCCTTGGGCAAACCGGTAATGAAGTCCATGGATATGCATTCCCACTTCTGACACGGAATGGGAAGTGGCTGTAGCAGCCCCACTGGAAAAGTGTGCTCCTGTTTATTCTGTTGGCAAACGAAACACTCACGAACATACTGCAAAACATCCTTCTTAAGTCCTTTCCATGTAAACCGTTCTCGCACCTGTCTATATGTTTTAAAGAATCCAGGGTGACCAGCTATAGGTGAATTATGAAGAGCTCGCATAATGAACTGCCTCACCTTCGATCCTGGGACTAAAAATACCCTGCTTTTGTAAATAAGCAATTCATCCACAAGTGTATACCTGGTATCAACAAGTGTCCCATCAACTATCCTAGATGCCCATGAATCTTTGGCATATTCTGCAATAATCAAATGCTTCCAATCCTCAGAGATCTCAATCATTGAACTAAGATGTGGTCTGCGTGACAAGGCATCTGCTACCACATTCTGTGTGCCCTTAACATAAGATATATCGAAGTCATATGCCTGTAACTTACTGACCCATTTCTGCTGCCTATCATTGAGATCCCTTTGGCCGAGGAAATGTCTTAAACTGTTGTGGTCAGTTTTTATGCAGAATTTGCCACCTACTAAGTACTGCCTGAACTTAGCTAGTGCATGCATGATAGCTAACATCTCCTTATCGTAAATGCTGAATGATCTCTCTGGCCCACGGAGTTTCCTGCTTTCATATGCAATTGGGTGTTTATCCTGCATTAAAATAGCCCCAATACCATCTCCTGAGGCATCACACTGGAGTTCAAATGGTTTCGAGAAATCAGGCAATGCTAGTACCGGACATGAGGTCATGATCTCCTTGAATCTGTCAAAACAAGCCTGTGCCTTTGCTGTCCAAACGAAAGCTCCCCTCTTAAGCAAATCTGTTATAGGGGCCGCGTGTCATGAATACCCGCAAACAAATCTGCGGTAGAAGCCACATAACCCAAGGAATCCTCTTAACTGAGTTAGGTTCTCAGGAGTAGGCCACTCCACAATAGCACGAATCTTATCAGGATCCATCCGTACACCTTCTCGGCTGATAATATGACCTAAGTATAACAACTCAATCATTCCCAAATCGCATTTGGACTCTTTGGCATACAAGGATTCTTCTTGCAAGGTTTTCAGTACTGTTTCTAGATGCGCCATGTGCTCCTGCCATGTTCGACTGTATACCAAGATATCATCAAAAAATACCAACACGAATTTTCTCAGCTGATGATGGAAGACCTTATTCATGGTGGACTGGAAAGTAGCTGGTGCATTGGTCAATCCAAATGGCATCACTACAAACTCGAAATGCCCACAATGGCACCTGAATGCAGTCTTCTCAATGTCCTGTTCTCTGACTCTAATCTGGTGGTAACCTGATCTCAAATCAATCTTACTAAAGTAGCATGCCCCATGCAGTTCATCTATTAGCTCATCAATCCGTGGAATAGGATATCTATTCTTAATGGTTTTCTTATTCAGCATCCTGTAATCTATACACATCCGTAATGAACCATCTTTCTTCTTAACCAAAACTACTGAAGAAGCAAAAGGAGACTTACTAGGTCTGATGTGTCCCATCGCGAGAAGATCCTTGATGGTTTTTTCTATCTCATCTTTAAGCCTTTTGGGATGCCTGTATGGAGTGATCATAACTGGTTTAGCGCCTTCTTCTAATTCGATGATGTGCTCGATCCCTCTATCAGGTGGCGTACCAGGTGGAATATCGCTGAATACCTTACTATACTTTTTCCTCAATATCTGTATGTCGGGATGATATTCTGTCTTTGGTTGTTCCTCCCGAGTAGGCATGAGAGTACAAATGGCTGCCCATTCAAGATCCTCATGTCTCACCAATCTTTCCAATCGTCTAAGAGAGATTGTTCGGATATCACTATTCTGAATAGCTTTCAATACATGCTGCCTCCCATCTACTTCGAACTTAATCTCCATGTCCCTGAGTCGAAAGGTAACTTCACCCAATAAATGTAACCATGTCATGCCTAAAACGATATCCAAATCACCCATATTGACCACGTGGTAATCCGCTTTGAACTCATAATTATTCAGGCGTAAAGGCATGTCTCTGACTATCTTGTTACACTTAAGAGTGTATCCGTCAGCAACCTGTACACGAAGACCTTCAAATTCTTCTGTCTTAATACCACGATGCTCGACCAATCTTGCATCAATGAAGTTATGTGTGGCTCCGGTATCAACCAATGTAATCACCTTCTGCCCTGCTAGGACACCACGTAACCTGAAAGATCCTTCCTGTTGAATACTAGACAAACGCCCTTGCTGTAGATGCAATTCAGGTTCTTCTTTCTGTTCTAACTTTCCCGTCTCTTCCTCAGATTCTGAACCAGTGTGTTCATCCTCTTTTTCCGTACCGTCGGAGTCTGATCCTTCGTAATATGCCCACATAACTCTATTGGCTTTTCCTTTTGGTCGCAAGGGACAATCATGATCCCTGTCATATGGACCTTTGCAATAGAAGCATAATTTCTTCCTTCGCAAGTCATTTAATGCTTCTGTATCTAGGGGTGTGGTAGATTTCCCTTTGGTTTCAATGCTCTTCCCTTTATTTTTGTCAAACTTCCTGTTGTCTTTGAAAGAGGTAGTATTCCTGGGAGTGAACCGGCTAGAAGGGGTGGTAAGTTCCATACTTCGTGCTTTCCTCATGGCTTCCTGCAGTGTTGGTGGGTCAAATGCCTTAATCCATCCCTTGAGGGGTTCAGACAATCCTTCTGTAAATAAGATAACTAACCTCCTTTCCGATACATCTGGTACCATGATTGACAACCTTTGAAATTCACTAATATAAACCTCTAAATTGCCAAATTGTTTTAACTGAGCAAGGTCGCGAAAATAAATTTCTGGATCCTTCTTATCAAAACGTTCAACCAATCTATCCACAAAGTCCTGGTATGATGTTACCTGATTGTGCTGCAAGGTAACCATTCCATGTGACCACCAATCATGAGCTGCGCCTTCCAGATGTAAGGTGGCATACCTGATGGCATCTATTTCCGACATAGGCCTTAATGCTAGAAAGGTGTCCAACTTATGAATCCAAGCTTGTGCTGTCATCTGACCACTCCCATCGAAAAAAGGCAAAGTAAGTTTACTGACAGCTCGTTGTAACTCACTTTCATGACCTCCTCTAGGTCTCCTATTCAGGCGGCTATTCCTCATATGTTCTCTTCTTTGGTTTAGATATCGATCAAAGTTCAATAATTCACGCACATGCGGGGGTAATGCTTGCCATTCTGTCGTGGCAACCCTAAGATCATCCTGGAAATCTTCTGGTGCATCGTCTTCTCCCATCTCCTGAAGCCTCTTCCCTTAGGAAGGTGGGACGAGTAGGCCTATTTTCTGTCCATGATCTGCGCCTAGGAGCACCTTGTGATCCTGCCACACTCCTATCATCGTGATCAGATGTGCCTCTTCCTTGATCCTGAATCCTGGGCTGAATAACTCTTTCCATTATGGTAGTCAAAGCCTGTAGTGTCTGAGTTATTTCTTGTTGTCCGGTAGTCATGGTTCTGTAAAATTCTCTGGTTTCATCATCGTCGACTCTGGGAAATCTTGGCGGATTCTGTCTTTTACCCATATCCTTGTTCTTGAATATGGTTCTCGAGTACAACTCTGAAAATTAAAGTACTTTTACCCAATCAGGATGGCAGGACTACTGCTCTGATACCACTGAAATGACCCTAGCTAATCACTACTACTATTATTCTAGGGAAATTAATTACTTCAAATAACTGTGCTATTTGGGATTATTGTCTAGCTCTGTTACACCAGGAAAATTAATTAAATAATCACAGCAAATGCATATAATAAGAAGTCTACAATATCTCATTATTCATCAACATTTGTAGCACTTGTCAACAAAACATATAATAATCAATGGGAACCTGTTTGGCGACCCAAAATGCCTGGCGCCTTATCCAACCACCATCTTGCAATTGGAAAATGATATCCACCAAGAACAATATTGGTGTGCTCAGACTTGGCGATGTCCACTGGTCGGATATGAGCACCGAACTTGTGTGGAGCCGGCAGTAGAAATGTTTGGATCTGCCGCAGACATTCGATGATGTGTAGTTTGCCGCTAACGATGCCAAGATCCACAAGGAATGCCCTCTCTTGCCCGGCGGTATTGACTCCGTCTAGGATCGTGGTGGCTGGTCTGGAGTTTAATATTGGCCCAATTTTTTAAATCGCGGCCTGTTCATTTCGTGTCTGGCCCGAATCCGCCCATGACCTTTCGAAAGGAAATAAATTCAGGCACCCGCTAATCTTCACCCTTCGAGTTTATCCTTGGACCTGCGAACTGGATAATAATGTCACGTCGAGAATCCGTAGCATAAGAAACCTATTGAGAACTCCGTCTATGAACTGTAATTTATCCCCCTCTGATTGGAGACGGATATCAGACTCTTGTCTGGTTCGATTGATATTCTGGCTTCTTCTACGAATTTGCTCCAACCTTGCAATGACTTGAAGTATGGTGATCTATTCTTCTTGAATCTCCCACTTGGCCTTAGGCCACAAATTTTGCCCTGTCAAAGTGACTGCAGTATCACTTTCAGATTGCAATAATTCGGATGATATTCCACATCCTCAAAATTGCAGATCTAAGAGTGTAGACACCTAAAAACCTTTAGAAAATAAAGTATTTTTATTTTCTGAAAAATTCCCGATGACATCATCATTTATTAATTAATTAATTAATTAATTTTTATGCCATTAAATCCCTTTATCTTAATTAAAAATATTTAATTAAGGAATCCCTCCCAAAAATGTTTAAATCTTATTTAAACATTATTTTCTTATTTATTAATTATTTAATTAATAAATTGACCAAAAATCCTAAAATAAATAAAAAATTTATTTTTTGCCCAAAACTTGGCCAATTTCCTTATGACCAATAACCTCTTCCAAAATCTTCTAATCCTTCTTTAATTTTGATTAAAGGCTAATCCCATCATTTCCTACCCCTAATCCCAACTCAAAATATTTAATTAAAGTTAAATATTAATCCTCATGTTTATTAAAAAAGTTTTAATAAATATCTCCTCAACCCAAACCCTTGAAATAAATAAAACTTTATTTATTTCTTAAAAATCTAATTTATCCTCATCCTAAGAAGTTCTAGACTCTTCTAGAAAGTCTTCATCCTCATCCTAGGAAATTCTAGACTATTCTAGAAAGTCTTTTATCCTCATCCAAAGTCTAGACTCTTCTAGAAGATGTCTTTAAACCTAATCCTAATCCCCTCCTAACCTTGTCACATTCCCTAAACATGAGTTAAAACTTACTAACCCAAGCCAAAGTTAACAAATATCTCCTCCTTCACCCACCCTCATTAAATGCCATCCACTTGCCTATCCCTAAGCTAATCCTAAACCATCCTAATCCATCCTCTAATCATTTGCACAAGCCTAAACAAGCTTAAAAAATTTTTAATCAAGTCCAAGTCGAAATTGCTCTCATCACCCTCAAAATATCTCAACCATAAAACTTTATGAAGTCCACTAGGTCATAAATGACTCTTACAAGCCCTTTTATTGCTCTTACAAGTCATTATGAGGGTCTTTATGAAGATTTTATCCCTTGAGCCTCCTTTGTTGACTCATCCTTCCCCTTTACTCCATCCTCTCACCATGTGACATGTGTCACTCCTTGATTGGCTGTAAGGAAGCACAATCCATGTGCTCTCCTCTCATGCAATCTGAGCCCTCCATGAGCTTTTTCCTATCCTTGCATCTTAGCCCTCAATCCCTCAAGCCTCTTGCCTATAAATTGGATCCTTCCCCTTTGCAAAATAACACAATCCATGAAGTAAAGTTATAATGCTATTTTGAGAGCCAAATCCATACTAAAACCATCTATCCACACCAAAAATCTACAATCATCCATTGAAGCTCTTTTTGAAGCATAAAGCTTGAGCATACATCCTATCTATTTAGACAAAGCTACTCAACAAGAGAGCTTCTTATTGAGAGAGCCCATTAATGGCTCATATTCTCAATTAAGAGCTCATCTTAGTCTATCTTGAAGTTTATGAATTTTGTTTAGTTTGTAGAAGCTTTATTTAAATTTGGTTTCTATTAGCATACTAACATTTTCTCATATACATTTTGGCACGCCCGGTGGGACCCCGCATGGGTCATCTTCATTAGCTTTTTTAGTCAAGTTTTGTATGTCATTTGCTGATTTTGGCTAATTTTACTTGTTTTTGTGATTGGTAGGATTGTATAAATTGGTTTTGTAGGTCCACATGAGCATGAAGAAGACAAAGGAACTCATAATCTATCTCATAGTATTTGCAGATTTTTCAAGCGTATAGGTGGACAAAGAACTTGGAATTCTTCTTCCTCTTCTTGTCTATATTCTTCTTATTCCATCTACTTCTTCTTCTTCTTCTTGTGGGAGATCTTGGCCATTTTTCTTTTAAGGAAGCAAAATCATACACACTTCTTTTTAGTGCTTAAAATGAACCCCCAAATCATACTTAAATCCATTGAAAAATTAAAAATTTGCAAAAAAGAAAAAATCTTTTAACAAGTGAAACTAAACCAATCTAATCATTTGCACCCTTGCAACATCAAGGTTTTAGATACAGTCATGCAAAATTAGGAACACTTCATTTTTGAGAATTTAAAAAGAACTTCAAGTTTCCATTTCAAAAGGTTCAAAATCAACACTAAGTGCACACTAAAGTTCTTTTAAAAAATCTCATGAAAACTAAGAGTCCTAAATGGTTGCCAAAAATTGTCCTAAAAGCTTTGTTATTTGTTCCAAACAAATGTCTTATTGCAAAATCTTGAATGTTTCTTAGGATTTTCATGCATCAAAACAATTTAGGAATATCATTTTTGGGCTTAAAATATGCAAACTAGAACACAAAATCTTGAATGAAAACCAAAGTCCAAAGAGTCATTTTCACTTTTGAGTCCAAAACAATCTTGAATGATCTAAGGTTAAAACAAAGCACTTCAAAGTTCTTAAAACAACACACAAAATCTCAATCTTGAATGCTCAAAAGAAAACACTTGAATGTTTAACCACTTTTCTTTGAATGCATGTTGCTAAAATCACTCTTGAATGCCATGGATTAAAATAAATTTTCCTTGAATGCATGGTTAAAACAACAAATCCAATCTTGAATTCTAAGGATCAATTAACTATTGCAATATCAAACACTTCATTTGGAGCTTCTAAAAATTGAACAAAACAAATATCTTTTCCACATGCAATCTAGGTAAAGTTTGATTTTTGGACATTTAAGAAACCTTGTTAAGTTAAAATACAAATTTGCAAAAATCAATTTGAGTAGTTCCTTGGACTCACCTCTTTTCTAATCACCCATCAAATATTAACCATTGGTTGCAATCTCAGCGCCATTTATGGGGATGGGTCTACTTGAAAAAGGTGTTAAATGTTCCACAATCTAACTCACTCACTTGGTCTTTGAATTTTTGCTTTAACTTTATCAAAATTCTTAAATGATCAAAACTCTAGATTAAATCGATCACACTTCAAGTTTGGGCACTAAAATTGAACAACAACTGACGTGGAGAGCCTCCGGGCGCGCGCTTGAAATCGAATCTCAAACACTTTTGTTTTGGGCTTAAAACAAACTCACACTCAATCTTGAATGCCTTAAAGAAAATTAATCGATACTTGACGTGGAGGGCCTCTGGGCGCGCGAGTTTGCTTTTGTTGACCCTAACTCTTCTTATTGTTTGCATTATTCGATCGATTTACTTTTGTTGGCACTTCAAGGTGGAATAAACATTGTATCTTAAACATGAGTGCTTGCAAAGTCTAGATCAGAAAACTTAAGCGTCAGTTGGTAAAAGAACAAGTGTGTTTTTTAGCCCAAGGTCATCGAAGTCTTCTCTCCCCTTGTCGTCTTTCGAGGCCATCTTGGGTGCATAAGATTAGGATCCAAAACCTTGTTTCTTTTTAGGAGGCCTGCTTGGGGATTTCATCACCCCTTGGACGACCTCAACTCCAGCGTTCTGGCGGAGTATAAGAATCGGAAGGTGAATCGAAAGACACCTCTCTTGGGATCAAGATTTTGTCACTCGGGCTAAGCCTCAAGGAACTTTATACCCTTGAGAAGTGAAAGAGGAGAAGTGGGTTACCACTCCTCTCGGCTGTGTGACATCTTTTTGGTCTCATCTACGGATTTGGGCCTCACGTACCTTGGGTATATCGAGGACTCCTTAGCTAAACCAACTGTCAGCCTTGTAGACAACCATCTAGGATGTTAATGTGTTTGAGGTGACTGATCGAAACATTTGTAGAACATACACACTCCTTGGCGCAAGTATCACTTTCTAAGAATCAAAAACTTCTATCTGGTTGTTTCTATCTATTGCTTGATCTTTTATTTGTTGAATGAATGTTTGCCAAACTTGGTCAATCCTAGCTTAGGGCATACTTAGCGTAGTCACTGCCTATTCCAGAAGCTGAATGAGTTGAAGCAAAACAACCAAGATCTCTCAAAGCCAAGCAAATTCAGAAATTGATGTCAGAGCAACCCAAACCCAAACAGAAGTTCCACAAAGTTAAACTCAAACCATCTCTAGCATACCAAGAACTTTCAGCCAAGAGAAAAGAAATAACACCAAGCCCACGAATTGCCAAACTCCACAAAGCAGAGGACAAAGATACCGACGAAGCACTTCAAGAGGCCTGGTTAGAGCGCACCATCAAATTTAGCCAACATCCAGGAGTTAATCCTACTTATGCCTTACCAACTAGTCATGATTTCTATGATTAGACACCCTTGTTTCTCCACATCTTCTTGGATTAGCTTCACTTTAAAGTCATCTTTGTAGAAAAGCCAGCCATCTTAGGTTATCCCCTTAAGCATTATTAGCTCATCCATCTCATTTAGAATCAAACCATCTAGCCAGCAATCAAAACCTCACATCCAAGCCTCAAAAATTGTTGTCACTTTTGCAAAAAGTTTGCCACTCCTAAAATCTTCCAAATCTATCAATCTCACCAAGGTTATCCCTTTGACAGAGCTTTTTCTGGGTGATCCAGCTTTGTCACTTGTTATCCCTCATCACCTTGAGCTAAAGGTTGGGATCCACAAGTGGTCAATCTCGTGTTCTTCCTAAAGGATCATCAGTCTATCCTTAAGTTGACACAATCACCACCAAGCTTACACATAGGAAAGCAGACCTTTCGTGCTTTGGCAACATATCTTTGAAGTTAGAATCTCCAACCCAATCCTCCTTAGGTTTTTTCATATAGCTTTGCCTTAACCTAGGAAATCATTTGCATAAAGAAGCCTTCCCCCTTTTGCATCCATCAGCATTATTGCATCTCATCCCTAGGAGCATTTTTCATGCCACCCGTCACTCGCTTAGCCAAGAAGAAAGAAACAATGGAGCCCTATCATTTGGATCGAACAGCCTCACCCCCCTTGAGCACTCAGCCATCCTTCAGCCCAGAGAAAGCTATGCCATCATGTACTGACATTGAAGCTTTCATGAACCAACCAGGAAATGCAGTGTTGGTAAATGCCATTATAGACAAGAACAAAGAGACAATCATGGCTAATTTTTGAAGGGAAAATGTAGGAACCTTTGACTTTGGAAGACCCCCTCCATTATCAGATCCATCTCACCCATTGTTTGGGCAGCTACCACCACCCATAGGCTCTTATGATCCAAATTATCCTCAATATATGCCAAAAGAAGAGCCTCCAGCCAATCCATATGATCCAACAGACCCAAACATACCATCATCCACCCAAGTTGAAATCTCCATGCCGCAAGCCAACCTAGCCACCACCACTCCATCCTTGGTTCATACCTCTCCGCTCCAAACCCCCTTTACCCAAAACAGCTCACCGTTCACCCCCTTCACTATTGCTGCTGCTGCTCCCCAACCCAGCCTTCCAAATCCACCCATCTCCCAAATCAGTGCTAGCATCTTTGGCCAACCTCAGCAATATACAACAGGGATGCCACCCATGGGGCCAAGTAATCAACCTTTCATCACCCCCAGCTTGTTCACTGCAGCCCAACACACAATCCCATCATTTCCATTAGGTCTTGGGAGCTCAATACCATTAGCCACAAATCTACAAGCTACTACCCTCACTCCACAAAGCTATCAAATCCCACAAGCTACTACCAATTTTCTACCAAGCTCCCAAGTGACCCCAGCCCCTGCCACCACTCTACCAAGCTTCCAAATCCAACCACAAAGCTATCAAACCCCATCAGTTCCATTCCCAAGCTTTCAATTCCCACCACCTCCACCACCAACTAATCCATTACCTCCAATTACCAACTACTTTTCAATGCCACTTCTAGGAGGTAATCCACCACCCCAACCAACCACCAATTATTTGCAGATACCATCCCAAATGGGGGCACAACCCACATATATTGGTCAAACCCCACAAGCCCCCCGATCCTTTCCCCAAGCCTCTCAACCATCTTATACCTTACCTCCACAAAGCAATCCATTTATCCCATAGCCAGCTTATGTTCCTCAATCCCAACCTCAAATCCCATATCAACAGCAAGCCTCGCAGCACATGCAGCAATATGCGCCACCTCCCCCTCAGCAACCTGTCATCCACCATGCAGCTGCCCAAACAATGTACAATCCCTATCAGCAAATCCCTCATAGCCATCCATACTTAGTGGCCCCATCCAGCACATACCTACCTCAAGGCACTCCTACACTGGGGGCACCCCAGCCATCACCTATCAATTCAGAATGGGAGCAAATGAAGATAGCTCTGAAAGCCATCCAAGAAGGGAATGATCCGAAGACATTCAAGTTTGAGAATGTGTGTCCTTACCCATTTGACAGAGCCATTACCATGACACCATTTCCCAAACACTTTGAGGTACCCAAATTTGACAAATTCAGAGGAAAAGGAGACCCTGTCACACATATCAAAGAATTTTACATGCACTGCCAAGACGTAGCATACAATGATGTCTTCCTCTTGTGCCTTTTTCCCAAAAGCTTAGCTGGACCAGCTCTTGAATGGTTTTATAGAATCCCCTATGGCACAATTAAAAACTTTGCTGAATTATCTGAGGCATTTGTAGCCCAATATGCCCATCTTGTTGAAACAGAGCTATCAATAGTTGATCTTGTCCACACCAAGCAAAAAGGTGGAGAAAGCCTTGCCGAATACCTGCAAAGATGGCAAACCCTTACCACCCACATATCCTGCACCTTGCCAGAACGCCATGTTGTGAAAATGTTTATTGATAATGCCCATCCTAGCTTGGCTCACCACATGACCATGAATTGTTTGCAAACCTACAAAGATATCAAAGAGAAAGGAATGATCCTTGAGCAAGGACTCATTAAAGATGGTGTGGTCAAGCTTTACAAGGAAGCCAACCAAAATCAATCTCATTCCAATGACAAGTCTAAGTATTGGAACAAAAACAAGCACGTTGCAACAGATGGCGTCACTGACACCAGACATGTGAATATTGTTGGTCCTTCTCACAACCAGTCCAACCCACCATATCAACCAAAAAATCAACAAGCTATCAACTACCAACAACAGAATAACCAAAGCTATCAAAACCACAATCCAAGACCCAACTTCCAAGGGTCTAGCAATCAAGCTAATGCAATCAATGTAGCTGCAGGACAAAAGCCTAGATTCCAACCTACACCTAGAAACTATACACCCCTTGGTGAGCCATTGGATGTCATTTTTGAGAAATTAGTCAAAGAAAACCTCATCAAATTTCCTCCTACCCAGAAAATTGACCCAAGCCAATCCAAAGCTGCATGGTACAAAGATAATGAGTACTGCAAATTTCATAGGGTAAAAGGTCACACTACCCTCAGATGCATGAAACTAAAAGACTATGTGCAGGACCTCATTGATCGGAAGGAAATCACTGTTGGTGCCCAAACCTCTCCCAATGCAGGCTTACAGATCTATCAAAATGCTTTTCCTCCACACCACAACCAAAATTCTGGAAAAGCACCTATCCAAACCAACAACAACAACACCAACAACCGTCAGCCAAACCAACAGCATGGGAAGAACAATGACCACACTTCATCCTATATAGACTATGGTAGCCTTATAGGTTGTATATCCGAGAAAGAGCCTTCCGTCAATGTTATCAATATCCAAGGACCAAACAATGAGTGTGCAGTCACCACTCGAAGAGCGCGATTTAACATCGCAGGCCCACCTGTTACACCAACACCATCAGCTCCATCAAAAAGCCAGTACAATATCTTGGAACACCTTGGGAACATGCCAGCCCAAATCTCCATTTTAGACCTTCTTCGCACTAGTCCTGTGTACAAGAACATCTTTGATAGTGCTCTCATAGAATCTCGTGTCCCTTCTGATATCAATGCTACTGATTTTCGTAATCTTGTTGGACACCTCTCATCCTCATGTGCCCTATCATTCAAACCCACCGACATACCCGTGGTCGAGCCAGATCACACCCTTCCGCTTCGCATAGCCATCATGGTATCCAACTTTGCTGTAAAAAGAGTAATGATAGATAATGGATCAGCCTTGAATATTTGCACCCTAAAATTCATAAAACAAGCTGGGTATACTGAGGCAGATATCATCAGTGAGGTTATCACCATCAAAGCTTATGACAACTTGGAAAGAACCACAGAAGGAACTATTTTGCTACCAATAAAGGTTGGGCCAGTCATCCAAGAGACACTCTGCCATGTTATTGATCTAAACCTACCATTTAACATCCTCCTCGGTCGCCCATGGATTCATGCCATGAAAGCCGTTCCATCCACTTACCATCAGTGCATCAAATTTCCGCATCAAGGCACTGAGGTAACCATCCATGCCGATCCAAAACCCTTTGCTTACTGCAATGCGGTTGAAGCTTCATATACAAACCATTGCCCTAGAATTGATATCGGCACATCCATCGCCAGCTCATCCCACACTTATAATGACCCAGAAACCATCCTTGCCTCTACCCTATCTACCGTGAAGATCAATAACAAAGGTTGTGGAGAGTATAGTCTGTCAGATGCATTTGCTGTCGGGGCACTCCCACTTGATCCACATGCCCATGGACGGCCGACATATCACAAAGCTAAGGAGGTTCCAGCTCCTCGATACAAACAGTTTGGTCCAACAACCTTTGTATCCTCAAAAATACCTCTTCATGAGGAGCTCACTCCAGATATCAACAAATGGTTACATAAGGATGCACCTCAAAGAAATCAAGCACGCCTTGATCACTTCAACCAAAAGTATCCCCAAGAACATAAGCTCATCACTGACAAATGGAACTATCAAGGTGGTGGTCTAGGACCAGAAGAAAGAGGCATGCAGTGCCCCATCGATGCGCACAAGTGGGAATCGAAGTCAGGTCTTGGCTTTGGCATACCCACAATTAGGGGCACCAATGAGAACGGTCACATTTTTTAAAACATTCACCGCAACCTTGTCAAAATCGAAGACATTCTTGAGGAAGTTGAAAAGAGAGCCTACGACGATATCCTAGACCAAATCTCCCTCGGAGACTCTGTTCTCCAAGAACTATCCATCCACCTCATTGACCTACCACTCGCCCATCCACAACTCATAGATTGGGACCAACCAAGTGTCATACACATCGATGAGTTCACATCAGAGGAGGCACTTCTAAGATTCATGGGAGCTGAAACTCCTCACAAGAAAACAAAGCCAGATTCTGCCTATATCTACAAGCTAGATCCCAAGGGGTATTTTGGAGAAAATCCCCAACCTAGTTCCGATACACCCAAAACTGGAACTAAGGTGAATCTGAGACTAGCTAAGGCAACGAAGAGAACCCCTCAGCAAGAAAATCTAGAGCCACAAGAGGAACATGAGGATTTAGCATTGCCTCCTCAAGATAATCGACCAGAGGTGTCTTCTATTCTAATTGAGGATACTCGAGAAGTCAACATTGGTTCTTCAGAGATCCCCAGACTTGTTCACATTGCTGCATCCCTATCACAAGACCAAGCTGACCTACTCTTTGAGGTCTTAAGAGAGAATATTGGCCGATTTGCATGGTCATATCAGGACATGCCAGGACTTGATCCAAAGCTTGTAGTTCATCATCTTGCAGTTGATCCAAAGATCAAGCCCGTCAGACAAAAGCTTAGAAAAATGCACCCCAAGGTGGCACTATTGGTCAAAGCTGAATTAGAAAGAATGTTAGCTGCTAAGGTTATCCGACCTATCGACTACTCAGAGTGGATCTCCAACATGGTCCCTGTCACTAAACCTTCCGGTGACATCAAAATCTGCACTGATTTTAGAGATCTTAACAAAGCTTGTCCAAAAGATGATTTTCCCTTGCCCAACATAGATATGATTGTAGATCTTACAGCTGGACATGAAATTTTGTCCCTCATGGATGGATTTTCTGGGTATAATCAAATCAAGATTGCAGAAGAGGATCAACATAAGACAGCATTCACTACCCCTTGGGGAACCTTTTGCTACAACATGATGCCTTTTGGCCTAAAGAATGCTGGGGCTACCTATCAAAGAGCTATGACAGCCATTTTTCATGATCTCATCCATAGCATTTTGGAGGATTATGTGGATGATATCTTGGTCAAGTCTCATACCTTCATGGATCATCTTGCTGACTTGGAGAAAGTCTTTGATAGGTTAGCCAAATATCATCTCATGCTGAATCCCAAGAAATGTGTCTTTGGGGTCACATCTGGCAAGCTTCTAGGCTTCATAGTTTCTAAATGAGGTATAGAGATCGACCCCAAGAAGGTCAAGGCTATCTTAGACATGCCTCCTCCCCAGACATTGCGACAACTTCGCTCTCTTCAAGGAAAGCTCCAATCTGTTCGGCTCTTCATCTCCCAGCTTGCAGATAAGTGTACACCATTTTCACATTTACTAAAGAAGGATGAGAACTTCAAGTGGGATCCTTTATGTCAGCGCAGCTTCGAACATCTCAAGCAGTATCTCATCAATCCCCCTATCTTGGTTCCACCAATTCCTGGTCGTCCCCTAATTTTGTACATATCAGCAACACCTACTGCTCTAGGGGCACTTCTAGCACAGCTTGATGACTACAAAAGAGAAAGAGCCATCTACTACATCAGTAGAACCCTAGTTGGTTATGAACTCAATTACACTCCTATGGAAAAAGCTTGTTTGGCAGTTGTCTTCTCAACTCAAAAGCTTCGCCATTACATGCTAAGTCGTACCATCCAACTAGTCTCCAAGATTGACCCTCTCAAGTATATGCTCTCTAGAACAGCACTTACAGGCCGTTTGGCCAAATGGGTTATGCTCCTTAGTGAATTTGACATCTAGTATGTGGATAGAAAGGCAATCAAAGGGCAAGCTATAGCAGATCACCTAGCTGATGCACCTCTAATAGATGCTTATCCGTTGATCACAGAATTTCCAAATGAGCATATCTGTCTAATTGAAGAACAACCCCCATGGAAACTTTACTTTGATGGCTCATACACATCTCATGGATCAGGGGCAGGAATATTGTTGGTCACACCTCAAGGAGATTACATTCCAAAAGCCTTCAAGCTACAATTCCCTAGCACCAACAATATAGCTGAATATGAGGCCCTCATAGCAGGATTAAAGATAGCTGTAGAATGGAACATTGTTGAGCTACAAATCTTTGGCGATTCTCAGCTCATCATCAAGCAAGCCCTAAATGAATATCAAACCAAAGATGAAAAGCTATTACCTTACAAAGAGCTAGTTGATCAGCTAACCCAACATTTTACAAAGCTTCAGTTTACACAAGTGCCTCGAATACAGAACAAAGCAGCAGATGCTATGGCTACTATAGGCTCGCTCTTGGAAATTCCCCAAGCAGCTACACAGTATGAGTTTTTAGTGGAGCAGCTCCTCACACCCGCCTATGCGAATGAGGATTCAAATCGTGTTTGTATCTTGGTTGGTCCCCAATCCCCTTGGTACCATGAGATTCACACTTACCTTAACGATGGTATCATATCCCCTCACCTCACACGTACCCAACGCCAGAACCTCATCCAAAAATCATCCCGCTATGTTATCATAGCCAATACCCTATATCGTCGGGGTTATCACGATACTCTCTCTCGATGTTTAGACCAAAATGAGGCTGCGATGGTGTTAAAGGAAGTACACTCTGGACTTTGCGGTGCCCACACGAGTGGTATTGTCCTAGCGCGACAAATCCTTAGAGCAGGCTACTATTGGCCTACCATTGAAGAAGACTCCTGTGAATTTGTCAGAAAGTGTCTCCCATGTCAGTAGCATGCAAATCTTGTGCATGCTCTAGCACAGGATCTACAGCCTATTGCACCACCTTGGCCTTTCGCTTGTTGGGGCCTTGATCTAGTTAGAACTATCACACCCCTCTCATCTGATGGACATAAATGGATAATAACAGCTACAGACTATTTCACTAAATGGGTGGAAGCAGTCCCCCTAGTCTCAGCTACAGGAGTTCAGGTCTCCAAGTTCATCTTGTACCACATTGTTTGCCGCTTCGGCATCCCATCCACCATCTTCACTGACCACGGAGGTAACTTTGAAAATCTCAACATGGAAGAATTATGCACTTCCCTCCGCATCCATCACCGCTTTTCTAGCCCATATTTCCCACAAGGTAACGGCCAGGCAGAGGCAACTAACAAAACCCTCCTCAAAATTCTAAAGAAAGTTGTCAATGATTCCGGTCGTGATTGGCACCTACAAATAAATCCAGCCCTATGGGCCTATCGAACTTCCTTCCGTACATCCACAGGCACAACTCCATACTCCCTAGTCTATGGTGCCGAAGCAGTACTACCTATAGAGGTTGAACTTCCCTCCTTGCGCATATCTTTGCAAGGGAAAATATCAGATGAAGAATATAGAGTAGCTCGACTCACCCAGCTAGATCTCTTAGACGAGAAGCGACAACAAGCCTATGATCATCTCACAGTCTATCAAACTCGTCTCAAAAGGAATTTCAACAAGAAGGTGCTTCCACGACACTTTCAACCAGGTGACATGGTCCTTAAAGAAAACATGAAAGTTCAAGCAGATTGAGAAAAGAAAGGCAAGTTTGAACTTACATGGCTTGGTCCTTATGTTGTCACTGCTTCCTTTGGCTCCGGAGCTTATCAGCTATCTACACCAGAAGGAGAACTCTTGAATGATCCTACTAACATCATTCATCTCAAGAAGTTCTATGCTTGAAGATCCTTGGTATACCTAGCTTTTGAAAAATAAAAAAGAAAAAAATAGTAAAGAGAAACAAGCGTCCAATGGTGAAAACTTGGCAATTCAAGCACCTTGGATAGATACCTTGGTGAAAACCTGGTAATTCAGGCGCCTTGTGTACTAAAGACTAATCCATTATCTATCACTGTCCTATCCCTCATCCATTCACCCACCATCCCATAAGACACACTTGCTTGTTCCCTTGGTGTTCCAACCAAATATCCAAAATCTGATGAAGCTTGTAAATACCTCCTGTACAGCTTGTAAATCTTGTACCAAAGCTTGTATTATACCTTGTAAATCTTGTACCATACCTTGTCTATCCGAATCTTGTCCAAGGTTTGTACCATATTCCAGCCTATAAATAATCTTGTATCCTAGCTTGTATACTATCACGTGCACACACAAAACCCCATTTTCACTTAATCTTTTCGCAAACCATCTACCTATCCACCTATCACCTATTATAGACATCCCATCCTTCACAAACATTTCCATATCATGGTATGCTGCGAATGGGGCAATTAGAGCGTAAGGTCTTGATCAGGTCTTTCATTTGTTTTTCTTTTCTGCTTGTGGGTTCTCCAATGTCGTTTCCACGCTGCTTCCTCTGGGATTCATGTGTGATGTTGGGGCAATCCTTGCGTGTTTGTTTTGAGTTAGTTTGTCAATCCTCTGGACAGTTGGTGAAAAGGCCTTGATGTTCTTGGTAACCTTGGAAATTAACCAATAGTCCTATAGCAAATCTAGTGCTCAACTACATGGTGGTACTTCTCTTTGAAGTATCCCCCCGCTCAAAAAGCTTCAATGGTTTTCCTTCATCTCCATTATCCCCCATCCATATCCAGCATCCGTCTCTCCTACCCCAGCTGATGCATCAGTATCTCTTTGAATCACTCATCACTCTTAGCTTTAGGGATCCACAATCCTAGTCTTAGGGATCCACCAATCCAAATCAACCCACCAAGCCTCATCTTTCGAGATCCACAATCCTAGTCCTAGGGATCTCCGAAACCCATCTTCTGCCAATCTAACTCTTTGAAATCCTATTGCATCAGCTTTATAATCCCCTCATCCATCTCCCTATCCTGGATTCTTTTTTATAGCGCTCCGCTCCTTCATCCTCTGCAATCCCTGAGATCTTAAGCTTGCTTCCTCTTGTGCCTCTGATTCTCCCTTTATCATTCTCCCATAGTAAAAGTTTGAGCTAACTAAACCTCTTCTCTTAATCCAATTTGAGTCTCCTTGCTCATCCCAGATTCTTGTATTTTTCAAGAAGCCACCAATCCTCGCTTTCTCTCCCCGCTGCCTTCTTGAGGGGGCATCTCATAGTCCATTCTCTCCTCTTCTGCTCTAGCCTTGGGCATCTTATTTTCTTATCTTTGATGCCATGCCACTTGTGGCATCACATCAAAGAGGGGCAAAATGTAGACACCTAAAAACCTTTAGAAAATAAAGTATTTTTATTTTCTGAAAAATTCCCGATGACATCATCATTTATTAATTAATTAATTATTTAATTAATTAATTAATTAATTTTTATGCCATTAAATCCCTTTATCTTAATTAAAAATATTTAATTAAGGAATCCCTCCCAAAAATGTTTAAATCTTATTTAAACATTATTTTCTTATTTATTAATTATTTAATTAATAAATTGACCAAAAATCCTAAAATAAATAAAAAATTTATTTTTTGCCCAAAACTTGGCCAATTTCCTTATGACCAATAACCTCTTCCAAAATCTTCTAATCCTTCTTTAATTTTGATTAAAGGCTAATCCCATCATTTCCTACCCCTAATCCCAACTCAAAATATTTAATTAAAGTTAAATATTAATCCTCATGTTTATTAAAAAAGTTTTAATAAATATCTCCTCAACCCAAACCCTTGAAATAAATAAAGCTTTATTTATTTCTTAAAAATCTAATTTATCCTCATCCTAAGAAGTTCTAGACTCTTCTAGAAAGTCTTCATCCTCATCCTAGAAAATTCTAGACTATTCTAGAAAGTCTTTTATCCTCATCCAAAGTCTAGACTCTTCTAGAAGATGTCTTTAAACCTAATCCTAATCCCCTCCTAACTTTGTCACATTCCCTAAACATGAGTTAAAACTTACTAAGCCAAGCCAAAGTTAACAAATATCTCCTCCTTCACCCACCCTCATTAAATGCCATCCACTTGCCTATCCCTAAGCTAATCCTAAACCATCCTAATCCATCCTCTAATCATTTGCACAAGCCTAAACAAGCTTAAAACATTTCTAATCAAGTCCAAGTCGAAATTTCTCTCATCACCCTCAAAATATTTCAACCATAAAACTTTATGAAGTCCACTAGGTCATAAATGACTCTTACAAGCCCTTTTATTGCTCTTACAAGTCATTATGAGGGTCTTTATGAAGATTTTATCCCTTGAGCCTCCTTTGTTGACTCATCCTTCCCCTTTACTCCATCCTCTCACCATGTGACATGTGTCACTCCTTGACTGGCTGTAAGGAAGCACAATCCATGTGCTCTCCTCTCATGCAATCTGAGCCCTCCATGAGCTTTTTCCTATCCTTGCATCTTAGCCCTCAATCCCTCAAGCCTCTTTCCTATAAATTGGATCCTTCCCCTTTGCAAAATAACACAATCCATGAAGTAAAGTTATAATGCTATTTTGAGAGCCAAATCCATACTAAAGCCATCTATCCACACCAAAAATCTACAATCATCCATTGAAGCCCTTTTTGAAGCATAAAGCTTGAGCATACATCCTATCTATTTAGACAAAGCTACTCAACAAGAGAGCTTCTTATTGAGAGAGCCCATTAATGGCTCATATTCTCAATTAAGAGCTCATCTTAGTCTATCTTGAAGTTTATGAATTTTGTTTAGTTTGTAGAAGCTTTATTTAAATTTGGTTTCTATTAGCATACTAACATTTTCTCATATACAAAGAGAGTTTCCGTTCTCAGAGACCTCTAAGAATTTGCAGGCCGGGGACTACAAATTGCTCCAACTGAAAATAGAAATCGAATCATTAAAACTGCTTGCCTCAAATGGGAGCCCTATGTCCTCTATTTATCCCCTTTGCTGAGAAGTTTCTGGAAATTATCCGGAATCATCTTGCACTACAAATATTAACTTTATAAAATTAAATAATTAACTTTATAAAGTTAGAATACAACCTTTATTTAATATTGGAATGAGTAGGCCCCGCTTACTTAATTGGAAGACAAAATCGACCCTCTTCCCATAATTATTTGCCTACGAGAGTCAATGATAGGCAAATCCCCTATTATAATTATGTTGCTAAGAGAGGGACATGACAGCTTGTCAGAAAATTATGAAAAAATACACAAATTCTAGGTCTCACTCTTACCTATCACCCTACCAAAGTGTTCTTGAAAATACTAAATGTAACTATATTTTTTTCTGAGTGCACATAAATAACTATGTTATTTTTTTCAATAAAAAATAGGAACAATTTTTTTTGTGCGTAGGGTTTGACCCTCTTAATCTTATCCATTTAAAAAAAACCTTAGTAGTTTAGAAAATAGAGTCATAGTACCAAATTTTTTGTGTTTTACACATTTTCTCATTTTGAGTTCATTACCCTCAAATGGGTCTTCTAAGATTAGATATATCCAATTTTAGAAAAAAGGTGTCCACTTATACCCCCCTTTTCGCACACCATCTTGGTGCACACACCCCCTAATGTGTTACCTAATAGTCTACCACAAAAAAGGGATATTCAACACCAGATTAATTTGATTCCTAGAGAAACTCTTCCCAAACAAGAAGCTTATCAAATGAATCCAACACATGTAGTGTTAAACAAACAAGTAACATAACTAATGAAAAAATGGTTGGTTAAAGAAAGCATGAGCCCATGCACAATACCTGCATTGTTGACTCCAAAGAAGAATTGTACATGGAGGATATGCATTGATATAAGAGAAATCAATAATATTACCATTAAGTACCAATTTCCTATTCCTCATATAGATGACATGTTGGATGAACTAGTAGGGGAAAAGTAATTCAACAAGATTGATCTACAAAGTGGCTATCACTAGATCAACATTTGAGAAGAGTATGAATGGAAGAAATTTTTTAAGACAAGGAATGGTTTGTATGAATGGATGGTTATTCCATTTGGGATTTCTAATGCACCTAGTACATTCATGCACTTGATGAATATTGTACTGGGACCTTACATTGGTAAGTTTTTGGATGTTTATTTTGATTACATCTTGGTTTTCAACAAAAATAAAGAACACATACACCACCTAAGGGTTATCTTCATTGTTCTATGAACATAGAATCAATATGAAAATTTGAATAAAAGAAAATTCATGCAAAATAATTTGACCTTTTTAGGATTTTTCATTTTCGAAGATGGTGTTCAAATGGACCTAGAGAATGTCAAGGGGTAAAAGCACAAACCTGTGTCACCTTTTATAAAGGAGAAGTGATATCAGAATTTAAAGTCTTCAACTTTAACGAAATAAAAGTGGCATTTGTGCTTAGAATTTGAAGATGATGTAAACTAATGAAATGTGTAAAATTGGATGAAGTTTATGTCTATAATTTTTTTTTAAAAAATTGAGTGAAAATTTTATTTATTTTTGAATTTTTAAAGTGTATTTTTTAATTTTTTAAAAATACTAAAAATATAGAATTTTTTTCTCGTCAAACAAATATATGCAAATGTTCATATTTTGGTTTGATTTTGGAATATGTTAGAGCTAACATGTATACCTGGTGCACCGAAAAAGGAAAATTGAAATTTGGCTAATATTTTTGAAGTTATAACTAGTCAAAGTCAAAGTTATCAGAAATAGACAATTTTTTTCTCCCGTCAAACTTTTTCCATCAAATCTACATATTTTTTTTTAAAAATTACATATTCTTGAAGAAGACTCTCTCCTCTAGTGCACCATTAAAAAAAAAAAAAAAAATTAACATGATTTACTATTTTTTTCTTATTTTTGAATAGACATCTTCCTGAATCTTAAGATACCTACTTGTAATATTTTTAAATTATAACATATTATTCATAATCAAAACTTTAAAAAAATTATACAAACATAATCGTGACTCCGAGAACTACAAAAGTATATTTTTAGTTTTAAAAAATACTTCAATTTAGTAGGTCAAATTGGCCTTCAAAGTGAGATGTTTACAGAAGTTCTGATTTTTGCTTGTTTGGCTGCCACATAGGCTGCCACATAGACCGTTACTGCTGAAATGGTTTCGGCCGGAACAGTTCCAGCCAAAACCCCCAGTCAGCTTGAGAAACCACTAGCGGTTAGTGTGACTTTTTGATATAAAAAATATTGTTTTATCTTTTTTAAAATAATTTAATATACAAGGACAGCGAAAATTGGAAGAAGATTTGCAAAAAACAATTAATTTTGAAGCAATTTTCAACAACTGTTTTTCGGATTTAATCAATATTGCAAAGGATCGAATATTTTGAAGGTGCTTTTTTTCTCTTCTAATTATTTTTAGTTTTATGTATTATATATTGAACCATTAGCTGATATTTAGTGAAATCTAAATTTTTATTTTTATTTTTTCTATAGGTTGAATTATTCAATGGGTAGTAAAAGGAAAAGATCAAGGAAATATGATAGAAAAAGAGATGACAAAATGAAAGGCCATACAAAACATGCTCAAAACCAAGCTACTGAAATTTCTAAACATGATGAGATTCATGAAGAAAATGAAAGTAATGAAGAGGAAGAAATTGGCAGTTCTATTGATAGAGACTAATTAGAAAGCATAAAAAATTTGATGGATTTGGATGAAGAACTACTTTTTAACCAAATTCCATCTAAAGATATGATAAATGATAACACTATCAAAAAGCATTGTTAGAACATGTGGGATGAATATTTCAAGGATAAAAGTATATTTGGACAGGCACAATTATTTGTCAAGTTATTTAGGAGAAGAGATACGAGACCTGTCTTAGAGTTGTTGGGTGTTGATAACAGGAAAAGCCATGCTCATAATATTAATAAAACAATAGTTGAAAATTTGCAAAATGCTTATAACAAAATTGACAACACAACTCGAGGAGGTGATTTGAGTAATGCACGTAGAGCATTGATGACTACTATATCTAGTAGAAAATTGACACATAGAAAATAGGTACGTGCAATTTTTGATGTACTACATATATCTAGAAGAACTGTCCAGAGATACATCAAGAGGAGAAATATGCTAGATGATAACATTGAGAATAACTGGGTGAATATTTGTAGAGTTCCTTGAAAACACAGGATTTCTGAAGAAGTAAAAAGACAAGTTATTGAATTTTGGACCACACATTCTCGTGTTTCTTCCAACAGGCGTGATACTATACAAATTAAAGATCAAGAAACAGGGTCCAAAATTGAACATCCAAAACATTTCATAGATATAACTCAAAGTGAACTTTTTGAAGCATTCAAACAAGAATTTTCAAATGTCAAAATATGTCAGAGAATGTTTGAGATTTTACGTCCTTCCTTTGTATGCATAAATAAGATGCAAGAAACTTGTTGTTGTAGAAATCATGTTGAATTTGGTCTACACTTGTAATCATTTAAAAAATTTATGGCAATACTTGATCCTAATTTGGTCATCCCTAGCAGTACAACACAATTTGTGAGGTCCATATTATGTGATAAATTAGAAGATTCAGATGAATTCAAAGTGCAATGCATCAAAAATCAGTGTGAAGTTTGTGCAGATTTACACAAATTTTCTCAAATTATGCAAGTTGAGAATATTAATGAATCCACACCAGTTTCATGGATGAGATATGAATATGAGACATACCAAAATAATAGAGGGGATGAATCCAGAAAAATTGTATTGAAGGAGAGTGAATTGCATTACGATGAGTTCATGGCCAAGTTCCGTCCATTGATATATCCACATATCCAACATTGTCATGGTGCACGATGGCAAGCTAAACAGTTTCGTGATTCCAAAAAATTGTTTTCCACCTGGTTGTATACTTTCAATTGTAGATTTTTCTGAGAATTATACATTTGCACCTCATACAAAGCTCCAAAGCCAATATTATCATTCTGAACAAGTTGCAATATTTGTGCAAGTGACCTATAGACATGCACAATTTGAGGTGGATTAGATAGAAAGATTGGATGAAAATGAACGCATCATCATCAAAGAGGTTCATTTCTATATTAGTGATGATAAAGTTCATGACAGGAGTTATGTGGCTCATTGTTTTGCAATGTTCTCTGAAGATCTCAGAAATCGTGGAATAAATGTTTCAGAGCACTGGATTTGGTCTGATGGATGTGCAGTTAGTATACACGAAATAGTTACACATTTATTTAACTTTATTTTAACTTGTATTTATTTGGACATTACTATTTCTATTTAATATATGTACTTGGATAATTGTAGATACTTATCATGTTTCACGTTCACAGGACAATTCAAATCTGCAAAAGCATTTAATTGGTTAGCAATGCAACATGCTAGAACCAATGTTAAGTTTTTATGGAATTTCTTTGAAAGTGGACACGGAAAAGGGGAGCATGATGGAGTAGGAACATGTATAAAACATGTGCTTCGAAAACATGAACTTGCAACTAAATATATGCATTTTTTAAATGTACATGTTTAATACTCTAATAGCATATATTTTAAATTTTATATATACATGCATATTTTATGTGCATATAGGGAATAGGATAGAGAGCGCAAATCAAATTGTTGAATGGTGCAAAGTTCATTTTTCCACTCGAGATATTGAATACAATAAGCGTTACTTTTGGGAGGTGAAAGGTGAACTAAGTTATATTTATTTTTAATGTCTTTTTAAAATCAAGTTGAGTTTTTAATTAAATATTTATTTTGAAATATGACAATTAGTTTTTGTATTTGTAACAGATATAGATCGATCTAATCCTTACAATTGTCAAACGATTCCTGAAATTAGAAGTTTACATCAAGTGATGACTACAAGAAACCATAAACCTCCAGTACTTAAAGTAAGAGAGAAAACATGTTTTTGTGATGACTGCATTAAGGACAATGTAGTGAGTGCATGTGAAAATATTGAGAATGGATATGTTTCACATTGGGATTTGAAGGAGATAGTTAGAAAGCCTCCTTTTGAAGATGTTGACATTGACATTGACATTCATGATCCTGTATATTCAGCTGATTATGAGCGCATTTCTAATTTAGTTGTGGCAGGTTTGTGTGCATATATACATATATATAAATTAATATACATGTATATTTGTTTTAAAATTAATTTATATTTCTCTTTTTATTTACATGCAGGAGATATTTTTGCAGTTCAAGCCTTACCAGATAATGCAGAAAATGTGGACTATTATCTTTTAAGATGCACAAAAGCAAAACACAAGTTGCTAGAAGGAACTATAGATGCTAATGAACAGTCATATCCAATTGGATCAGTTGTTATTGAAGGAACATATTATCAACAAACAAGGGTAATTGGTAGTGGTATTGAATTTATTGAATACAAGCCTAGAGAAAAGGTTTTACACTATAGTAACCATGTTATAGCAACCAAATTACAATTTGAAGCAGTACAAAGAAAAGGACGTCGTGGAAATCAAAAGTGGAAATTGCCTATTGAAGAACATGAAAAACTTCTAGAGATAATAAAAAGTAGAGAGGATCCTAACAATACATTGTTTGTGGAGCTCTAGTTTACCTATGTACTTATTGTGGAGCTCTAGTTGAGTTATGCCTGTATAGCTCTTATACTTTCATATTTAATATTGATAGGATATTTGTTTTATATAAATTTTTGTACATTGGATCATTTATCTTGCATATGCAAAATTATACATGTATTGTTATTTTTATTTAAATTCAACATGGATATCTCATTTAAGACCAGGTCTCTTAGGACCTCCCCTTAAGACAACCTTTTTAGTATTTTGTATGTATTTGTATGTACATATAATCTTTATATGTTCTTATATGATACATTCTTTATGTTTGTATATAATCATTATGTTAAGATTACACGCATATGTTATATGAACTATGTTACATATAATTACATGTACATTATATTTTATTAATTAAATGCTATTAATTATAGTTAATTAAGAATGTATGTCATTAAATACAGTTAATTAAGTCATTAAATAGAGTTAATTAGATTAAATATAGCTAGTTATAGTTAATTAGGTTAAATATAGTTAATTATAGTTAATTAAGGCATGTCATTAAATAGAGTTAATTAAGTCATTAAATAGAGTTAATTAGTAAGACATTAAATATAATTAGATTAAATATAGTTAGTTATAGTTAATTAGGTTAAATATAGTTAATTATAGTTAATTAAGGCATGCCATTAAATAGAGTTAATTAAGTCATTAAATAGACTTAATTATTAAGACATTAAATATAATTAGATTTAATATAGATAATTATATTTAATTAAGGCATGTCATTAAATATAGTTAATACATGATCTACATTAAATATAATTAGACTAAATATAGTTAATTAAGACATGTCATTAAATATATGTTATATTGTTATGTACATCGACCATTAAAATTATGTAGTTAATTACACTTAGATTAAGGCATTAAGATGAATAACTATACATATACATGTAAACTTGAATATTGAAAATATGAATAACATATAGAAACATGTGCATAACACATACATAAGTTACATAAAAGATGAAGACATCAAAAGATCAATAAAATAGACGTCTACATTAAAAGATCAATAACATACATGTGCATATATCTGGAGAATATAATGTACCCATATTAAATGTATAAAAATAGATCATGTAGATCAAATGTCTGGAAATAACATATATAAAACATCAAAATCTCCATATAAGCATGTATCTCGAAATAACAAATATAAAACATCAAAATCTCCATATAAGCATGTATCTCGAAATAACATATAAAACATCATTTAGTGTCCATGATATAAACACGTATCTAGAAATAACATATAAAACATCAAAGTGTCCATATAAATCATGTATCTGAAAATAACATATAAGACATCAAAGTGTCTGGATATAAAATGTATGCATATGGAAATAACATATAAAACATCAAACTGTCCATATAAATATGTATCTAGACGTAACATGTGTGTAATAAAATAAAAGGCCACATATGATCTAATCAGCTACATCCCCCCTCCTGATCCTGGGCCTTGTCCCCAAAAGGGTCTATCAGCTGCATCTGAACCCTGTGTCAAATGATAACAAGTGAGCCATTTAATTATGTGTACAGACAAATTATATCAAGATCTACATGTATATAAATCATATATATATATATATATATATATTGTAACATACCTAGGACTCACGACGTGTAGGATCTGTCGGTGTCTGCAGATCAGCAAAACGTAACATACTATGACTCAAACCCTATAAAACATACACAAACACACACATATACATTAATTTAAACATATAGACATATTATTTACTATAATAAAAATAAATCTAAACATATAGAGATATTTACCGTAGCATTATGTAATGCTCTGCCGATCTGACTGATATCTGAATTATGTAATGAAAAAATAGTATCAGCATCCAAGTCAATAGTGCGGCCCTAATTTGAAAGCATGGAAGTAAATAGACCAGGTTGTATGGTGCCACTGAGATCCTGAGTAGGGGGGGTGTTGTAGGGTCCTGAGCAGCTGGGGTTGGTGTTCTAGCCTGGGCCTGTGTAGCAGTAGGGGTAGTAGAAGGTGTAGGAATGTCCTCCTGCCTCTGTGAATCCTCTGGGACTGTTGTACGTGACAAAATATGTCTAATCTGAGAGCTCATGTCATGAAGTGGAATCCCTGAGAGTGTAGATAATGCTCGATATGCATCTAAAAGATCAGATGCTAAATATGATGCCAAACGATGCAATGCATCCACCTCTAAGACTGCAGAAATGTCTACAGGAGAAGGTATGTCTGCAACTCCATAATCATCATCAATAGGTGTGCTAGATGATGCAGCTGTGGGAGTGGTACCTCGAGATCGTAGCATATATCAACTACATCAATCAGAAGAAATCTCGTGTAACTGTGTGGCGACGGTGGCGATGCTCGAAAAAATCTGTGTCCTAATTGTGTCATCAAGAACACTCTCACCTATAGTAGCCATCTGTGGACCTCTCGGCATAACCAAAAGGTTTGGACCCACCATTGCCCATTTGTTAACGGGCGCAGGAGTGTCCGCGGGTCTAAATCTATCAGAAAGTCTCCCCTGACCCTACCCAACATGCCCTGGATAATCTATATAGTCAACATCATAGTGTAAATGAAATTTTGCAAACAATTGTTTGCAAAAATATAGGGGGAACTCATCCTTCTGTGGCCATCTATGATGAGTAGCCAACCAACAAGGATACATCAATGGTGCGATGAATGGATTAGTACACTTCATCGTAGAGTAGCCTCTAACTCTGCAACAATCTGCATAAGATGGAAACATGGTTTTCACCATGCCGGTGGAAACCTCAGTATCAATCTGTGTGTACTTCACAGTGCCAGTGACACTGTGAGATAAATAAGAATAAAATGTCTCAATGCTCATATCATCAAAAGGGTTGTATGATTCAACTGTCTAAATCATACGAAATAACTCCTCTCGCATCGCTATGACCTTCTCCCTATTAGGGAGGGTGGTAGAAGAGGAAAGTGAGCTATCCAAAACCTGCATAGCACGAGATAATCTCGCTACTATATCTCTAAATAACTGTTGTCTATCATGGGTGGAGGTCGATCTATGTGTTGTACCAGACTCAACACTCTAACCCCCACCACGAACACTGGCATCCCTTGAGGATGCAGGAGCACGATCCCCAGAACCGGATGCCATAATGTATATATGAAAAAAAATATGACAATATGAATGTGAAGCTACAATCTGAGTGATAAATATCTAGAGATCTGCACATGCATATATATATACAAATATAAACATACAAGTCTATTTAAATTAAAATAATTAAAAGTTAAATTTAATTTGAAACACATGTACATATAAATACACAACATTAAATGTATGGTGCTAAATGAACAATCATGTAACATACATATGTATTTTAAAACAAATTATCTTAGAGACCATATCTAATGTACATTGTAACGTGCTCATGCAAATGTGAAAAATAAATATTCGTACATGTACATGTATATGCAATAAAAATAAAATAAAATTTCTTGATTAAATGATAACTAAGTGCACACATGTACATACATGCAATAAAAAAATATAATTCTTGACTAAAATCTAAATTTTGATGTAAATGCTTTGACGATTATGGGGAGTGTAGATGAGAGTTAGGACATAGGGATAGAAAAATTTGTTACTAGATAAGTAAATGAGTTTAGTTAGCAAATGTTAATTTACAATTTAGAACTCATGACTTAATTTAGTAGTTTGAATTAGAGTTAAGAATGTTAATAAAGTAAATGGGATATAGTTTTATTAAGGTTGATAGTAAGGTCAGTCTATTATGTGCTAGTTTAAACATATGAATACCTATTACAACCTATAACAGACGTAATGACCTAGTAGGAGTCCCTAGGTCCCCTTAACATATATATGGATAAAAATACCTAAAAATGTATCATGAGGTCGTTATGTGTCGTATGGTAATGTAAGAATCATCATTACCTAATAAGACCTATTATATCCTAATAATACATATTAAGATTTATTAGAACCTATAAAAAATAGTATGACCTATTACGACTCCTATGTCCCCTTAAGACACACATGTATGGATAGCATATTGAAAAATGCAATTGACATAAGTGATCAAGTAATGTGTTATTTGGTAATGTAAGACTCATTATTACCTGACAATACCTATTATGTGCTAGTAAACATATGAATACCTATTACAACCTATAACAGACGTAATGATCTAGTAGGAGTCCCTAGGTCCCCTTAACATATATATGGATAAAAATACGTAAAAATGTATCATGAGGTTGTTATGTGTCGTATGGTAATGTAAGAATCATCATTACCTAATAAGACCTATTATATCCTAATAATACATATTAAGATTTATTAGAACCTATAAAAAATAGTATGACATATTACGACTCCTATGTCCCCTTAAGACACACATGTATGGATAACGTATTGAAAAATGCAATTGACATAAGTGATCAAGTAATGTGTTGTTTGGTAATGTAAGACTCATTATTACCTGACAATACCTATTATGTGCTAGTAAACATATGAATACCTATTACAACCTATAACAGACGTAATGACCTAGTAGGAGTCCCTAGGTCCCCTTAACATATATATGGATAAAAATACCTTAAAATGTATCATGAGGTTGTTATGTGTCATATGGTAATGTAAGAATCATCATTACCTAATAAGATCTATTATATCCTAATAATACATATTAAGATTTATTAGAACCTATAAAAAATAGTATGACCTATTACGACTCCTATGTCCCCTTAAGACACACATGTATGGATAACGTATTGAAAAACACAGTTGACATAAGTGATCAAGTAATGCATTTTTTGGTAATGTAAGACTCATTATTACCTGAAAATACCTATTATGTGCTAGTAAACATATGAATACCGATTACAACCTATAATAGACGTAATGACCTAGTAGGAGTCCCTAGGTCCCCTTAACATATATATGGATAAAAATACCTAGAAATGTATCATGAGGTCGTTATGTGTCATTTGGTAATGTAAGAATCATTATTACCTAACAGTAACTAGTTGTTAAAATGAACATCATCAATATCTAAGTGTGGTTCATTCGGTTAGTAGAGGGCCTATGTTCTGGTTAGAATGTGGTATGGGTTATGATTGTAATTAATATAAGGTTATGTTAGAAGGTGTATTTAATGTCAAAATTAATTTCACCATAAGATATTATTGTTTCACCTCTAGATCCATCAGGTTATGTTAGAAACTGAATAATGTTCCCTAAAAGTTTGCTACATTTTTTACTAATATTTTTTTACATGTTTACTTCATAACCTAATATTTTTCTATATTTTAACCTAATGTTTTTCTATATTTTAACCTAATGTTTTTCTACACTTTTAACTAATGTTTTTCTATATTTTACCCTAATATTTTTCTACACTTTTAATTAATGTTTTTCTACGTTTTTATCTCATGTTTAACTACATTTTTGCTAACAAATTAATTTAAATACCATTCTAAAATAATATAAAATAATTTAAATAATTTAAACATATTAAAAAATAAACAATTTAAAGCATTTCACTCACAAAAAACGTAAAAAACAACTATTTTAAGTACGATTAACATCTATTAATCAAAAAATACGTTTAAAAACTATTAAAAAATAGGGAGGAAAAAACCACCAACCAGTTACGGCCGAAACCCTTAACCTGCTCTCCAAACATTCAGGAACCACAACAGTAACAATGATAGCCGCTAGAGGTTTGCGCCAGGTTTTATTCCGCCTCGAGATTTTGGCCAGAACCCTTTCGGCCGAACCTGTTTCGGCCGAAACAGTACGCGCCACGTAGGCACGTGAAACTGCCACGTGTGTACAGCCGGATTTGTTACGGCTGAAATCGTTACGGTCGAAAGGGTTCCGGCCGAAACAATACAAGATATCACAAAAGGTGACACAGGTTTGTGCTTTTACCCCAAGGCAATTCTTAAATGGCCTAGTCCCAACAACACAATAGAGATAAGAAGTTTCCAAGGTTAGAAAATCTCTATTGAAAGTTTATTATAAATTTTAGTAGCATTGTAGTACATATAAAAGAGTGCACCAAATGAAGGGAATTTGTATGGAGAATAAAAGCTAAGGAAATTTTCAAGCGTATGAAGAAGCTAATTGAGGATCATGTACTTGCACTTAAAATTTTGATAAGGTGTTTGAACTAGAATGTGATGCTTCCCATAATAGAATAGGTGGTTTTCTTAGGCAAGTAGGTAAGCCTCTAGCTTTATTTAGTGGAAATTTGAATGAAGTGAGGAAGACTTATCACACCTATGATTTGGAATTTTATGAAATTGTTCAAGTATTAAGGCATTGGAGATGCTATCTGACCTTCTATAAGAATTTGTGTTATATACTGGTCATGTTTCTCTAAAATATCTAATGGACAAAAGAAGTTAAATAGTAGGCATACCATGTTGGTCTCTTTCTTACATGGAGATACCTTGGTTTTGAAGCATAACTCTAGAAAACAAAGAAAATTTTTAGATACTTTATGTAGGTGAGCTACACTATTAACCACCATGGAAACTAAAGTCATTGGTTTTGATGATATTAAGAATTTATAAGAGGTTGATGTTGATTTTTGGGAGATTGTAAAACAATTTAAGGCTTCATCTTATGGTAAGTTACATCATGTGAAAGGTGATGGTTATCTCTTTAAAGGGGAACAACTATGTATACTAGCTGGATCTATGAGAGAAAATATTATTAGGGAATTTCATTGGAGTGGGCTGGTTGGGCATTTTGGAAAGGACAAGACAAAAAACTTAGTCAAAGATACAAATTATTGGCCAAAGATGAAGAGGGATATCACTAAATATGTGGCAATGTGTAGAACCTATCAAGTGGCTAAAGGATGTTTATAGAAATAGGCTTATACATGCATTTACCAATACCCACCAAACCATGGAGTATTTTGAGTATGGATTTTATGTTGGGCCTTCCACTCAACGAGGTAATGATCTATTTTTGTAGTTGTTAATCGATTTTCAAAGATGGCTCATTTTATTTCTTGTAAATAGACCAATGATCCAACTAGGATAGCAGAACTATTCTTCTCATAAGTTGTTTGTTTACACAGTCTTCTAAAGACTACTACATTTGATAGAGATAATATAGTCTTGAGTCATTTCTAGAGGAATTTATGGAATAAATTGGAGACCAAGTTACAGCTAGTAGCTCCCATCGCCCTTAAACAAATGGGGAAATGGAGGTAATAAATCAGAGTCTAAGAAATTTGGTATGATGTATTATTAGTGAGAAGACCAAATGGTGCGAATTGACACTGCCCAAACATAATTTTTTATAATAGTTCTATTAATAGATAAACATGAAAGCCTGATTTTCATATTGTCTATGGTAAGAACCTTGAAGATGTTCTAGCTCTCATGCCACTACCATTGGGAGACATAATTAGTGACAACGAGGTATCTTTTGCTAAACACCTTTACCAACTTTAATAAGATGTAAAGACAAAAGTTACATGATAGTCATGCCATCTACAAGATTGATGTGTATGCTAGTCGAAGAGAACAACTATTTACTAGAAGGTGACTTGGTGATGGTTTACTTGAGACGTGACAGGTTCCCTATAGGCACATATCATAAGTTAAAGTACAAAATGATTGGCCCTTGCAAAATAATCAAGAAGATTAATGATAATGCTTATTAGGTTAGCTTACTAAAAAAATTAGATATCTCTCATGTGTTTATTGTTTCTAATTTGTATGCATTTTAGGGAGAAGCTCATGAGACAAATGATGGAAAAGTAGTGGATTGGCAACATTACCTCCCAAATAAGGAGGAAAATATTTCCAAAATTTTGGACAAATAGATTATATCCACAAGGTGTGGTCAATACAACAAGTATATAATACAGTGGAAAGGGTTAACAAGAATAAATAACACATGGATATTTGAATGTGAAGTGATGTAGATGGATCCAAAAAATTTGCAACAATTCATAACCAAACACTTGCATGAGTTGTGTTTCTTTCAACAAGGGGAGAATGATGTAGGGCCTTTCAAGGGTCATATTTTTTGACTTGGATTTTGGTTTTTCATGAAATTTCACATGTGGCTTCATTAGGAGGAGTTAAGTGGTTTTCCAGTTCAACTTTTTCTCTATTGATGATCATTTCAATTTATTTTTGAGAGTTGGAAAAAAAATTTAGACCCCTAATATTGACTTTCTATTTGTTTTCTATCTTTAAAAAAAATTATTTCTTGTAATAACTTTGGGTTGATGTTTCCAAATTTGAAGGTTAGTTGGTAGTTTTACTTGTCATAGTTTAAGGAAAGTTTAGTTTAAGTTTTAGCTTTCTAGAAGTTATTTATGAAGGTTACCAAAAATGGTACATTTTGAGAAGTGTGTAGTTTATCTATGTATTTGTTCTAGTTTCATTCTTAGTAATGTATTAGTGTGTAAATTTACTTTTGTGCTACATTAACATTTCCACTAATATTTTAGGAAGAAAGTACAGAGATACAAAACCAACTACATAATCAAAATCTTTGTAACCATAAATTAAAAACATACATAGTTCAAATTACTTAATGGATGTTACAAGAAGATGCATAAAAAAAGATATTCATTTAACACTTAAAGGTATTTATCAAATTTTATATAATTCTTTAGCATAGGTTTCCATCTTTTTTATGAGTTTTGATTGAATGCTAGATTTTTTTTGATATTGAACTGCTAATACTTGTGCAAGCACCTTGCTTAAGACCTATTTTCTCTACATATAAGAACAAGATCCATGAGTGTGACCCCAATTTTAAAATGAAAGTGTGTATCAATAGGATAATTTGGTGCATGAAGCCTTCCTTATATAATCATTCCATAAGAGGATTTTTTTAATGAGAGGTACAATATTATACCCTTCTAAATTTGAAATTGTTACCATTTAGGTCTACCCAGGTCTCTTCCACACAACCAATCCAAGTTGTTGGATTAAAGGTGGTTGTTGGCAATATGGCTAAGTAGATGTGTAAGTGTCATCATTTATGAAAACATACATATTTTGGTATTTCATTATGAAATTAGTGTTAGAAAATTGTCTAAGTATTGGACAATTTGTAGCAGGACACAGAGAGATTTGGTAAGTACAGATGGAAAAGTTCAAGTTAGCTTATGCACAGTTAAGGATTGATAGACGATAGTGTCATGATGACATATGTTAGTGCACAAATGTGTATGGACAATACTCATTCAAGCTTTTCATCCAAATCACTCTTAAAATATTTTGCTAGTTGCTCAAATCACTAAATCACTCTGTGCTTTTGAAATATGTATGCAAGGTATAAGATAATGTCCTCAAAATTTGATATATACCTTCTTTTGGTCGATTTAGGGTCTCCATTAGTGTTGTGTACTCATGTAGGTAGAAGTCAGTTGTCTTGATCAATATTGATGCCTTTTAGCTAGGTCTTTACTTTATAGCTCGATCTCTTTTGTATCACTCGGTCCCTACCATTTCACCTCTAAAGTGCTCAGTTCATGTTCCAATGCTCGATCAACATAGACATTTTTATTGACACTTGGAAAACTTCCATAATTTTTTTCTTATGCATCTTTGTTATGCAAATATGAACTTTGGAACATTTCATGTAAGGAAATGATGTATGATATATCAATTGGGTATATAGTTCCACACATACCTTTCTTTATTAGTTTGAGATGACGTGATCACCTTCTCCATTAGATTGGGTGACCTCAACTCCATATACTCCACTATTTAGTCATAGAGGAATTACTAGTATAGGTAATTAACAAAATAGAATAGAGCACGACAGTAAAACTTATTGTACGACTTAAAGAATTATTTTGGTAACAAAATAACTACTTAGCCATGATGGGATGACATCCTAGATGTTAACCCCAAGTCATTTTTTTAATTATCCAAGCGTGTGAAATCTTTAAGGCCAAATAATCAAGAGTTTGATAGTTTGTAAGGTATGAATAAAGATCATATCTTGCATAGCTAATGTGCAATGAACATGTAATGCAAACTATTGCGAAGGAAGTTTATATGACATTTAAGATTTATATGATGCAAGATTTGGTGTATGCTCATAGGATTCACAAAGTGCAGTAGTGAGACAATATTGTATGTATATCTATACTTGTGAAGAAACTTATTTGTATATTGCATGTTAGGGCAGTGGGCTCTTCTTGCATACATTGTAATTGTTCTACCAACTTCTAATAGGGTTGAAGCAACTCTTAATAGGGTTGAGGCTTTTAACAGGGCCTAGTCCTCTAACAAGGACTCGAGGCACTATATGTATTTGATAGACTCCTAACAGGGTCAATATCCTTAACAAGATTCTTTTGTTTAGTGGATCATCTTGTGGGTATCATCCACACCAGGGTTTTCCCTTGGCGATGGTTTCCCTAGTTAACAAATAATGGTGTTATGAGTTCTCTATGTTTATGGTTTTATTTACTATTTAGAATTGTTGGTTTAATTTCTTATGCAAGTTATAAAGTAATTAACAATATCTAGTTGTGGGAAAAAATTTGTAGAATAATGATTCACCCCAACCCCCCCCCTCAGTATTATATATTTCTAACAATTGGTATCAAAGCATAGTTAGTCAGAAGAGGCTTAACAACTTGAGTAAGATCCCTATGGATATGGAACAACTGAAGAGAAATCTTGAAGAAGCTCTTGAGCAAATTGATCTTCTTATTGAAGAAAGAGATAACCTGAAAGATAAGTATGAAGATGCAAAAGTTTACATTGGAAAACTAAAAGGAAAAGATTGACGATCTAAAATCTAGGAAGGAATCAAAAGAGAAGATTAGTGACTATGACGAAGTAGGAACTCTTAAGAAAGAAAATGAGATCTTGAAGCATGAGTTGAAAATTGTGGAACTTAAGTTGAGTTTTAAGAGGGATAACTATAAGATTGAACTAGACATGAAATCTGAGAATGTAGACCTAAGATCCCAATTGTCTCAAGTAACATCTAAACTAGATTTTCTTAAGATAGAGCATATAGATTTAGAAATGTACAATATTATTGTGAAAGGATATTTGACACAAGCTAAACAACAATTATAGAAGCTTTATTCCAGTAGTGAGAAAATTGATGAGCAATTATTTTACCAAAGATCCTCTTATGATAATACATGCCTTGAATATCTCATTGGGGAAAAGTTAGCCAAGAAAACTAAAGTCAGGACAGAACCATATCTAGTTGTTGAGACCCCTAAGCCTAAAGAAAATGATTAGAGTAGGATAGAAGCAAGCATATCGATAGAAGTATCTAAAGAAATTGAGCAACTCAACTTGTCCAAGAAACATGACAAACCTAAGGAAATAGTGAAAATCATTTCGTCTAAGAAACATAATGAACTTAAGAAAACATAACAGTTACCTAAGCAAGTTAGACATGAATTTAGAGGTAGATGTTTTATATGTAATGAAGTTGTTCATATGAAGAGAGATTTCATAGGTAAGTCCTTTAAACCCATCACTAATTTCCATTGTTATAATTGTCATGGTTATGGGCACAAAGTAGTAGACTGTAAGAAACCTAATTTTGATAGTAGTAATGGAAATAATAGAATGTTTAGGAACACTAACTCTATAGGTAATGAAAGAGGGAGATCACAAAGAAGATCCAATAATGGTGGAAGACCTAATGAAGAAAGGAACCAAATTGCATGTTACAAATGTAACAACCCTAGACATATTGCAAGGAATTGCAAAGCACCTGGTAGTCAGAATGGAACCAATCAGAAAAGGAATACACCTATATGTTAGTTATGCAATAACTTTGGACAAACTACAAGATTTTATAGAATGGATAGAAAAAGTTTCAATAGGAATCCTAAATGACAGAAGAAATGGTAATGGTAGTGATAACAGTCAGAAGGAAGCACTAAAAGAGCATGTTGATGAATTCAAGGAAGCATTTGTGAAGGCTAATAATCCAAAAAGTTCTTATATGTTTTTAGAAGAGCAGTGTTTCAATGCACCTAATGTTAGATTATGGTGACTGATTAGGGAAGTATTGTACATACTCCATAATTCCTCGACAGGGTTCAGGGCTGGGTCAAGCCCTGAGTAGGGGAAAAGTTTTTTGGGGCTATTTTATCTATATTTTATGGCCAACATGTTGCAACTAATTTTAACCCTAAAGAAAAAAAAATGCTTGTATAAAAGGGCTTAGGGTTAGGGATTGTTTCATAGTGTGTGATGTGAAAATTGCTTCTTGTGGCAATATTGAGCTGTAAGGGATTATTAATTGTAATCAAGTTGTAATTACTAGATCATAATAATATTGGACTTGTTGTTTGGTGAATGTAGCCTAGGGATTGGGTGAAACACATTAAATCTTGGTGTCTTATGTTCTCTTCTTTGTGATTTATTATTTCTTGATATTGTTTATATTTGCATGTAATTGTTATTTCTGTCTGAGGTTAATCCTAACAAGTGGTATTAGAGCAAGGCTATTTTTTCGATTATCCTCTACAAGAAAGTCTCATGGTTGAGTGGGAGCAATGGCAAACGAGGGTAAGCTAAAAGTTGAAAAGTTTAATGGGTAGAACTTTCAGTTATGGAAGATGCAAATGGAAGGCTATCTTTATTAGAAGGATTTATGGAAATTGTTGGAAGGAAAATTCAAGAAATAAAGAACTATGATAGATGAGGATTGAGAGATTTTAGATAGAAAGACACTTGGAAGCATCATGTTATGCTTGGCACCATCGGTGACTTTTAACATTACAAAAGTGAAGATGACGAAAAAGTTGATGGAAACCCTAGTGAAATTGTATGAAAAGCCCTCCACTTCAAATAAGGTATTTCTCATGAAGCGTTTATTTAATATGAATATGGTGGAAGGTGGATTTGTTGTAGATCATTTAAATGAGTTTAATACTATCACTATTCAATTGTATTTTATGGGTATTAATTTTGATGAAGAAATTAGGGCTCTCTTGATTTTGTGTCGTTTGCTTGAAAGCTAGAATGGCTTGGTAATGGTTGTGAGTGATTTTGTTCTTGGATCTAATACTCTAAAATTTGATGATGTGATTGGTGTTATTATGAGTGAGAAAACTCAAAGGAAAACCTCAAGTGGATCTACATCAGGAAGTGCTTTAAATACACAAAGCAGAGGTAGACTAAGAGAGGAAACAATTCTAGAAATCATGGGAAATCAAGAGGAAAATCAAAAGGCAAGAGGTCTCAATCGAGAGGACAAAATGACTATTGGTACTGTGGGAAACCACGACATAAGAAGAAAAAAATTTGGACTTGAAAGAAAAATGAAGGAGATAAGAAAGATGGAGACAAGGAGGCAAATGTGGTAAGTAACAAATTTGAAGAGGATGCTTTGCTTCTTTCTTTAAAAAGTGTTGATGATTCATGGGTTTTAGATTCTGGGGCTTCATTTTATGCTATAGCCCATAGAGGTTATTTTATTGATTATGTCCAAGGGGCTTTTGGGCTTACTTATTTGGGGGATAATGAATCATGTTAAATTATTGGAAAGGGAAAAGTTAAGATTAAGTTTCAGAATGGAAATCATTGGCTACTACATGATCCAAGGTTGAGTAGGAATTTAATTTCAGCAGGGCAACTTGGTGATGAGGGTTGTTTAATTACTTTTAATGATAAAAAATTGGAAGGTTTCAAAAGGTTCCCTTGTAGTAGCAAAATGTGTGAAATTAGGTACCTTATATCTTTGTACAAGTCATATTGTTCCTTCGACTTTGATTTTTTTAGAGAAAAATAAATATTCAGGAGTAGTTGACCAAGGAGAACAAACAATTGTTGTAGATTCTAATACAACACTATGGTACAAAAAACTTGGGCACATGAGTGAGAAAGGTATGAAAGTACTTCATTCAAAGCAAGTTTTACTAGGTCTGAAATATGTTAATATGGATTTCTATAAAATTTGTGTGTATGTAAAACAAAAGAGAATGAGTTTTGTGAAGAATGGGAAGGAAAAGAAAAGTGAGAGATTAGAGCTTGTGCATACAGATGTATGGGGACCATCTAAGGTTTCTTCACTTGGCGGCTTTCATTATTATGTTACATTTATTGATGATGAAACTAAAAAAGTATGGGTTTATTTTCTTAGATAGAAATCTAATCTATTTCAATTTTTTTTAAGAAATGCAAATGCTTGGTTGAAAATAAGATTGGTAAGATATTAAAATGTCTCAAATCTAATAATGATGGTGAGTATTGCAGTCATGGATTTGAATAATATTGCTCCACTAATAGTATTCGTAGACAAAAAATTGTTCGAAGGACTCCATAGGAAAATGGAGTGGTTGAATGCATGAATAAGACTATAATGGAGTGTGCAAGGAGCATGAGGTTGCATGCAAGATTACCCTTCAACATGTGGGTGGAGTTTGTTAATACTACCATATACTTGATTAATAGAGGTCCCTCTACTCCTTTGGGATATGGTATTCTAGAGGAAGCATGGACTAGTAAGTAGGTGAGTTATTCTTTTCTCAAAACCTTTGATTATGAAGAATTTACTCATATAGATTCTTAAAATAGAACCAAGCTAGAAGCTAAGTCGAAGAAATGTGTATTTTTTGGATATGGAATTGACGAATTTAGTTATAGGCTTTGGGATTTTGAAAATCATAAAATTATAAGAAGCAAGGATGTCATATTCAATGAGAAATTATTGTACAAAGATTTGTTACAACAACATGAGAAAAAAGAAGATGATTATGTAGTGTTGGATGATACTCCAAAAGATGATGTTCCAACAATTCCTCATGATATGCAACAACTGCAACAAGAAATATTACACACCCCAACAAATATTAGATGGTCAACAAGGCTAAGTAGACCTCCAGAAAGATTTTCTCCTTCTTTGTACTCTATTTTACTAATAGATGTTGGTGAACCTGAATCTTATAATGAAGCCATGTAGGTGGATACTAAGATTTAGTGGGAGTCTACAATGAAAGATGAAATGGACTCTTTGCTGAAAAATAAGTCATGGGATTTATGCAAGTTGCCTGTAGGAAAAAGGAATTTAGAGAATAAATGGGTTTATAGGTTGAAAGAAGAGGATGGAGGTAAGAAATGATTTAACGCTAGGTTAGTCGTACAAGGATTTGCACAGAAAAAGGGCATTGATTTTGATGAGATATTCTCTCCTATTGTTAAAATGACTTCTATTCATATTGTTTTATGTATTATGGCTACTGAAGATTTGCATTTGGAGCATCTTGATGTTAAAACAACCTTCCTTCATGGTGATTTGGATGATGAGATATATATGGAACAACCATAGGGATTTGAGGTCAAAGGTAAGAAAAACTTAGTGTATAGATTAAAGAAAAGTTTATATGGCTTGAAGCAAGCATCTCAGCAATGGTATATGAAATTTGATAGTTTTATTCATGAACATGGATATAGTCAATTTCATTCAAATTATTGTGTTTATTTAAGAGGTTAGTTGATGACAATTACATTATTTTATCTTCATATGTTGATGATATTCTTGTAGCTAGGTCTAACATAGATCACATTAAGGGGTTGAAATGCCAGTTAGCACATTCATTTTCTATGAAGGATTTGGGGGTAGCAAAACAAATCTTTGGTATGAAGGTTTTCAGAGATAGGAAGAATAGGAAATTGACATTATCTAAGGCTAATTATATTGTGAAGCTATTTTAACATTTTTGTATGGAGAATGCTAAAGTTGTCAATACACCTTTACCTGGTCATTTGAAGTTGACTAAGGAAATGTGTCCCAAGACAAAAGAAGAGGAAGCCAAGATGTCTAAAGTACCTTATGTTTCAATTGTAAAAAGCTTGATGTATTCTATGGTACGTACAAGGCTAGATATTGCACATGTAGTGGGTTTTGTTAGCAGGTATATGAGTCATCCAAGGCTTGAGCATTGGAATGTTGTAAAATGGATTCTCAAATATTTGAGAGGAACATCTAGTAAGTGTCTATATTTTGGAAGCTCTACTACTGATTTATAGGGATATGTTGACTCAAATTTGGTAGGGGATATTGATACTAGGCCGAGTACTATAGGTTATGTATTTTTTGTTGGTGGGGCAATAGTGAGCTGGGTTTCTCATTTGTGAAAGGTTAATGCTTTATGCTCTATAGAGGTAGTGTATGTTGCTACTATAGAGGTAGCTAAGGAGATGATATGGCTTCAGTTCTTTGTGGAAGAATTGGGACACCCTCAGAGGGATAATTATTTTTTCATAGATAGTCAAAGTGCCATTCATCTTGCGAAGAATTTTTCTCTGCATTCAAAGGAAAAACACATTGTTGGAAATCTGATTGAAAAGCTCATTGTTGTTGAAGATCAAAGAGGGAGATTGTTGTAAAAGATTTTTTTAAATCATTGTTTTTCGATTGATGTCAAACCTACTATATGTAGGGATGATATTCATTTACAAGATTCATGCACTATTACTTAGTTGATTGATGAAGAGGATTTGATCAACAAGATGTAAAAAGAGCACCTAATGGAAGGGTTGAGTTATGGTATTGTAATGAAGTGCAAGAATTAGTTAAGATAATGGTCAAGTAATGTATTGATGAAAAACTCAAAGATATAAAGGTTGGTTACACTTAGATAAATTGGAGGAAGAAGTTGTAACAATGTTGACTACAAAAGCTTTAAGCAAGATCATTAGTGGGCGTCGAGCAAGTTAGTTGAAGCCAAAAAAATTCTTAGTTGATGTCGAGTGATCTTCAAGTGCCAAGTAAAATATCAGGTGCTGAGCATTAAGAAAATTTTCAGTATGTACCGAGTAATCTTTAGGTGTCGAGCATTAGGAAAACATAGTTAATGCCAAGTAACATAGTATGTGTTGAGCACCAGTATTTCAATAGTGTTGAGTTGTTGCATTATTTCAAATGATGAAGATTCACCAAATCTGAGCCAACATAGTGGTTGCATTGAATTTTGTGAACAAGTTGGAAGAAAAGGATGATGAGTTGTTGGCACAGAATCTTATGTAAACCATTTTTGGGCGAATTCTAAAGGATTGTTCAAGAAGTTTCTAGAGGAAACAAAATATGGAATAGATACAATGTATCCTACATAATTCATGTGAATTGAAATTGAAAAATGGAAGAATCAAGCGAGAAAAGGAACTCCAAGACTTCTATTTAAGAAGTCATAGACCAAGAAGTGGAGAGCTGTTGATCCTGTTGCTATAAAAGTGCCAAAAATTTGGGAAGTGATTGAAAGGGTGTCAAGAAGGAGACATCTAGGAGAAGGAAGAACATAAAGGCTCTGCTTATAAGAGTGGTTATGAAGAGATGATTGCACTGGTACATTGAGTATGAAGACTCAAAAAGACAAAGCTTGAAAGAAAAGGCAAGCAGTTAAGAGTTGCATAGATAAAAGGCCAGGCAAGGATATGAGCTGAGAAGTGATATGAAATCTACAAGATAAGATGTATGTTGAAGTCAGGTCAAGAATTTTTAATACTCTCTAGCAATTGTATTAGATCTAAAAATCCTATGGACTTAGGTTGGCCTAATAGCCATTTGTAAATCCTTTAATAGGATGGCATTCCAAGTGAATGTTCTAAAGTCCTTTTACCAGGCCCACTTCTAACAGGGTGGTTAAATCCTCTAACAAGGTCACATTTAATAGTGTGTGTTGTAAGTCTTTAACAGGGTAGGCCTTTTACAACAAGGTGGTTAAATCCTTTAATGAGGTCACATTTAATAGTGTGTGTTGTAAGTCTTTAATAGGGCAAGCGTTTTATAGGGCATCACTTCAGAGGGGTGAGAATTGAGTAGCATGTTACTGGTGGTTTTTCCCAAATTGGGTTTCCATGTAAGTCACTATGTTATGGGTTGATTTCTTGTGTGTCGTACTTGCATGTTAATTTACACTAACTTGCTAATTAGACAAGTTAAAGTTTGGAAGAGTGAATGCTTGGATTAGTTCACTGTATTAAGAGACAAGTTTGAATAGGACATTTGGACCTTGAATAACTGATTCACCCAACCCCTCTCAGTTATTCTAAAACAATTCTAACAATTGGTATCAGAGCAGTCTGTTGATTTAGTTTCAAGGTACTAGAAGCAGTAAGATCAAGATGTCCAAGAGAGAAGTTCCCAAGCTTAACAAAGACAACTTTGCTGCATGGAAAAGTTTGATGAAATTGCACATTGGATCAATAGGTGACTATGCACAAATTTTCATTGGAACAGAGCATGTAACTCTAGAAGGACCCCTTACTGTAGATGACTTAAACAAAAAGAAGGAACATAATCAAGCAATGTTGGAGATTGCCTCTACACTTAGCTATGTTGAATATGATGATGTCAAAGATTGTGACACTACATTCAAGATGTGGAAAACCCTGTTAGAAATCTATGGAGGAGATCAGAATGTCCAGAGAGAAAAAAGAGAAATTCTAAGAGGAAAGTTTGATGACATGAAGATGGAGGAAGGTGAGAATGTTGCTTAGTATACTGCAAGAATAAAAGAAGTGGTGAGTGCAATAAGGAGTCTAGGTGGTCAACTAGAAGAAGAAACATCCATCAGCAAATACTTGAGAACTTTGCTTCCTATCTATGCCATAAGAGTTTCAGCCATTCAAGAGTTGAGATGTATAGAAGGGAACACACTAACTTTTGAAGGAATAGTTGGAAGACCAACTGCATTTGAGCTATCCAATTTTGACAATTACAGACCTAAGAACATTGAATCTACTTTCAAGACCAAAATGTCAATAAAAGATACTGAGGAGGACACATCAAGCAAAAGAAGAAGAAAAGGAAAACATGCATCCAGTGATAGCAGCACATATGAGGAAGATGTGGAATAGTTAGAAGCACTACTGGCCAGGAGATTTCATAAAGGTAAAGGTAAATTCAAAGGTAAGCTTCCTATCATATGTTTCAATTGCAATGAAGTAGGTCATATAGCTGCAAGATGCCCTCAAAAGAAAAACTTCAAAGAAGGAAGCAAGTTCAGGAACAAAAGAGAAGATGATAGCAAAGATTATAAGGAGAAATGAAAGAGATGCTACATTATTGAAGAAGATTTGTAATGAAAATGATGATGAAGTAGTCTATGTAGTCATGAAGGATGAATTATACAAAGATGAAAATGAAGCAACAACATTGGTTACCTGTGTGAACAAGAATAACAAGTGGATCATAGATAGTGGATGCTCACATCACATGACAGGAGATAAAACTAAGTTCATTACCTTTACTCAATATGATGAAAATAGTGTTAGATTCGGTAATGATGCCCCATGTCAAATCAAAGGAAAAGGCTCTATCAAACTTACAAAGAAAATTTTATGTGAAAATGCATACTATGTTGAAGGATTGAACTACAACTTGTTGAGTGTATTTCAGTTAGGCAATGTAGGTTGAAAGTGGAATTTGGAAACAAAACAACCAAGATCTATGATATTGATGGAAATCTGATAGGAAAAGGTGAACAAACTAGGAGTAATTTGTTTTACCTAGACATGGAAGAAGCAACAGGTCTTGTTGTTAGACATGATGATGTGTGGTTGTGGCATAAAATGTTGTGTCATGTTAATTTTGATAATCTGATCAGTATTAGCAGAAAGAACAAAGTCAAAGGACTGCCCAAGTTAAAGAAACCTAAAAACACAATGTATGAACAATGTCAACTAGGGAAGATGACTAAATCTAGTTTCAAAAGAAAAGCATACACCTCAAATGAAGTTCTAGAGTTAGTTCATACAGATTTATGTGGTCCAATAGAAATACAAAGCTACCTAGGAGATGGATACATAATGCTATTTGTAGAGTATTATTCCAGAATGATGACTAGAGTTAGTCTGCACAGACTTATGTGGACCAATAGAAGTGTAAAGCTACCTAGGAGACAGATGCATAATGCTACTTGTAGATGATTATTCCAGGATAATGACTACTATATTTTTAAAGCAAAAATCTGATGCATTTCAAAAGTTCAAGTGGTATTTGGCTAGAGTTGAGAAGGAAATAGGAAAGAAACTGAAATGCCCAAGGTCAAACAGAGGAGGTGAGTTCACATCAAGAGAATTTGAAGTATTTTTCAATGACAGAGGTATCAAAAGGAAAATGTCAGCACCAAGAACTCCACCATAGAATGGTATTGCTAATAGAGAAAAATGTTGCACTTAAGTACTAGAGGGAAGTTGTAAGTACTGCAATCTACACACTAAATAGAGTTCAAGTCAAGAAAGGTACAAATGCACCACCTTTTGAATTATGGTATGGCCATTCACCTAATGTTAAACATTTCAAAGTGTTTGGTTGTAAATGCTATATTCTAAAAGACTTTAGAAATGGCAAGTTTGATGCAAAAAGTAATGAAGGTATATTTCTTGGATACTCCACTAGAAGTAAAGCATATAAGTGTTTGAATACTAACACTAACAAAGTTGTGGAGAGTGCAAATGTAAATTTTGACGAGCATGCAAAAGTTTAGATTGATAAGTCAAAGAAAATAGAGGATTATAGATCCTTTGCATACTCCTATGATGAAATGACATTTGAACACAATACTACAAACCAAGTTGGGAATCAGCAACAAACTTTAGTATCTATCGAGTCTCAACCAGTGAATGCCGAGTCGCATTCAGAAGTTGAGCTGTAGAATATGGAACATGCACACTCTGATTCTAAAAATAGTATACATGAAAGGAATGATGAATTACCTGATGAAGAAGAATGAAATGACTTTGAAGCTGAAGGATCAAACGTAGAAAGAAGGATTGAACCCAGATTAGCTAAGTATGTAAGAAGACATCACCCTGCAGATCAAATCATTGGTGATAAGGATATTGGACCAATGACAAGGAATAGAATCAGGAATGAATCATGTCTACTAAGCAAGGTTGAGCCCAAAATAGTCAAAGATGCACTACAAGATGATGACTAGTATAAGGCCATGAAAGAAGACATAGATTAGATTTAGAAGAACAAAACTTGGTCTCTAGTTCCTAGACCAGCTAATAAGAATGTAATTGGTACCAAATGGGTGTTCAGAAAAAAACTTGATGAGAATGGTGAAATAACAAGAAACAAAGCTAGATTAGTTTGCAAAGGCTATGCACAAGAAGAAGGATTGGATTATGGAGAGACATTTGCTCCTATTGCAAGAATGGAAGGAGTAAGAACATTACTTGCATATGCTACATATAAAGGTTTCAAAGTCTATCAGACGGACGTGAAGTCAACTTTTCTGAATGGTATACTAGAGGAGGAAGTCTATATAGAAAAACCAGAGGGATTTGTTGATGAAAAGAACAAGGACATGGTCTGCAAGCTACATAAAGCACTTTATGGATTGAAGCAAGCACTCAGAGCATGGTATGAAAGGTTGCACAAATACCTTGTGAAGATAGGAATTGAAAGAATAGATGACAACATCAACTTGTACATCAAAGCTCAAGAAGGTAAAGACATTTTGATTTCAGAAATCTTTGTTTATGACATAATATTTGGAGGAAAAGATGTTTTATGCAAACATTGTTTTGACCAAATGAAGCATGAATTTGAGATATCAATGTTTGGAAATATCAAATTCTTTGTTGGATTACAAGTACATCAGTTGAAGCATGGCATGTTTGTGACCCAATCTAAATACATCAAGGAAGTACTCAAAACATTTGGGCTAGAAGACTCAAAACCAGTCATCACACCAATGGAAACAGGTCATAAACTATCAAAAAATGATGAATTCGCTGAAGTAAATCAGACATTGTATAGGTCAACGATTGGAAAATTGCAATATGTTGTAGATAGTAGACCAGATATTACATTAGTTGTTGGAATAATGGCTAGATTTTCTACCAATCCAAGAGCAAACCACTTAATGGTAGTAAAGAGAATATTGAGATACCTGAAAGGAACTAATGACTTTGGTTTGTACTACAAAAGGAATGAGAAATTTGAATTGAGAGCTTATACTGATGTAGATTGAGGAGGTAACCGTGATGATAGAAAAAACACTAGTGGTGGAGCACTTTTCTTAGGAAAGAGGTTGATCACATGGACAAGCAAAAAACAAATCTACACCTCACAATCTACTGCTGAAGCTAAATATGTGGCAGCTGCTATAAATTGCACTAATATTGTGTGGATTAAACACTTACTATAAGGTATGAAGGAAAAGGTAATTGAGCTAGTGACACTTTATTGTGATAATACAAGTGCTATCAATATATTAAAGAACCCAGTTATGCATGCTAAAACTAAACACATTGTAATCAAGTATCATTATGTAAGAGAACTGGTGGAAGACAAACAAGTGAAGATGGAATATGTCAGCTCAAAGGAACAAATTGCTGATGTCTTCATAAAAGCACTACCTAAAGATGCTTTTGAGTATCTTAGAGGTAAGTTAGGGGTCATACCCCTAGCTAAAGCTACTTGAACCAAAAAGCAAGTGTTCCCTGCATCAAATAAGTAGAATGTTAAAGATTTCACACATTGATGTAGAGGATCTTTACTTTAGGATTCATGCCTAAAGTAATAGAAGTAATAGAGGGAGAGACTGACTAAATCTGCAAAGAGCTACATCTGCATATTAAAGATGCTAATATGTCTTTGGCATTGTTGTCAAAGAGGGAGAAGTGAACAACTGATCAACAAGATTGTTAAAGAAAAAGCATCAAAGAAGTAGAGGGAGATTTCACAGATTGATCAGAATAGAAAAAGAGGAATAATACAAAGGAAGAAAGATAAAGATAAAGGATACAACAACAAAGAGGGAGAAGTGAAATAAAGATGTGATGTTACAGCTTACTTTTTGGCACTTGATTTGCTATTCTACCCTAGTAAGCTTATGATGGAATAGTTTAGTCTGATGGCTGATTAGTTTGGTTTGCCATCAATGCCAAAGAGGGAGATTATTGGAAATCCAATTGAAAAGCTCATTGTTGTTGAAGATCAAAGAGGGAGATTGTTGTAAAAGATTGTTTTCAATCATTGTTTTGCCATTGATGTCAAACTTGCTATATGTAGGGATGATATTCACTTACAAGATTCATGCACTATCACTTAGTTGATTGATGAAGAGGATTTGATCAACAAGATGTAACAAGAGCACCAAAAGGAAGGGTTGAGTTATGATATTGTAATGAAGTGCAAGAATCAGTTAAGACAATGGTCAAGTAATGTATTGATGACAAACTCAAAGATATGAAGGTTGGTCACACTTAGATAAATTGGAAGAAGAAATTGTAACAAGGTTGACTACAAAAGCTTTAACCAAGATCATTAGTGGGTGTCAAGCAAGTTAGTTAAAGTCGAGCAAATTCTTAGTTGATGTCGAGTGATCTTCAAGTGCTGATTAAAAGATTAGGTGATGAACATCAGGAATTTTTTTAGTATGTATAGAGTAATCTTTAGGTGCTGAGCATCAGGAAAACATAGTTAATGCCGAGTAACACAGTATGTGCCGAGCACCAATATTTCAATAGTGCCAAGCTACTGCATTATTTCAAATAATGAAGATTCACCAAATTTGAGCCAACATAGTGGTTGCATTGAATTTTGTGAACAAGTTGGAAGAAAAGGATGATGAGTTGTTGGCCAGAATCTTATGTAAACCATTTTTGAGAAAATTCTAAAGGATTATTCAAGAAGTTTCTAGAGGAAACAAAATATGGAATGGATACAATGTATCCTACCTAATCCATGCGAATTGAAATTGAAAAATGAAAGAATCGAGGGGAAAAAGGAACTCCAAGACTTCTATTTAAGAAGTCATAGACCAAGAAGCAAAGAGCTGCTGATCCTGTTGCTATAGAAGTGCCAACAATCTGTGAAGTGATTGAAAGGGTGTCAAGAAGGAGACATCTAGGAGAAGGAAGAGAACAGAGGCTCTGCTTATAAAAGTGGTCATGAAGAGATGATTGCACTAGTACATTTAGTATGGAGACTCAAAAAGACAAAGCTTGAAAGAAAAGGCAAGCAGTTAAGAGTTGTAGAGATAGAAGGCCAGGCAAGGATATGAGTTGAGAAGTGATATGAAATCTACAAGTTAAGTTGTATGTTAAAGTCAGGTCAAGATTTTCTAATAGTCTCTAGGAATTGTATTAGATCTGAAAATCCTATGGACTTAGGTTGCCCTAGCAGCCATTTGTAAATCCTTTAACATGGTGGCATTCCAAGTGAATGTTCTAAAGTCCTTTTACCAGGCCCACTTCTAATAGGGTGGTTAAATCCTCTAACAAGGTCACATTTAACAGTGTGTGTTGTAAGCCTTTAACAAGGCAGGCCTTTCATAGGGCACCACTTCAGAAGGGTGAGAATTGAGTAGCATGTTATTGGTGGTTTTTCCCAAATTGGATTTCCACGTAAATCATTGTGTTATGGGTTGATTTCTTGTGTGTCATACTTGCATGTTAATTTATAATAACTTGCTAATTAGACAAGTTAAAGTTTGGAAGAGTGAATGCTTGGATTAGTTCATTGTATTAAGAGAAAAGTTTTAATAGGACATCTGGACCTTGAATAAATGATTCACCCACCCCCCCCCCCCCCCCTCTCGCCCTCTTAGTTATTCTAAAGAAATTATAACACACATATAGTTGTGGTACCATTTTATTCAGTGAGTTTTGAATGATGGATAGTTAAAGTTGGACAAGATACATATAGATGACAATCCAACATATATGGTTTACAAAGGTAGTGACAAGGGAGAAGTTGAACTCCTCTTCAAATTTGGTTGGTCTTCTAGACTGAATAGAATAAAAGAACAATGGAGTCTAGGGTGGTTTGATCTGGTGGGAGCCTCATGGAGTAGCAACATAGCTAAAGGATCATTCTCCAAGTGGGAGATTATTGTTTAGTGTGGAGCCTAATCAGTCCTCAAGTGGGAGATTGTTTGATTGTGGTGACTAACTAGGGAAGTACTATATATACTCCATAGTTCCTCAGTAGGGTTTGGGGCTGGGCTGGGCTGGGCTGGGCTGGGTTGGGCCCCAATTAGGGGAAATTTTTTTGGGGCTATGTTATTGGCATTTTATGGCCAACATGTTGTAACTAATTTTAACCCTAGAGCACCAAAAATACTTGTATTAAAGGGCTTAATGTTAGGGAGTGTTTAATAGTGTGTGATGTGAAAATTCCTTCTTATGGTAGTAATTAGTTGTAAGGGATTACAGATTATAATCACCGGATTTTAATAATATTGGACTTGTTGTTTGGTGGATGTAGCCCAGGGATTGGATGAACCAGGTTAAATCTTGGTGTCTTGAGTTCTCTTCTATGCGATTTATTATTTCCTGATATTGTTTATATTTTCATGTAATTATTATTTCTATCTAAGGTTAATCCCAACACATTATGGAAGATTAAAGTCAACAGTTGTTTATGACTCATCCTATTTGAATTAAGCATTTTCAGTAGAAGTAGAGCACTAGTTGATTAGAACTGATGATAGATAGTGAATTAGAAGTTGCACAGTCAATGGAAGGTAGAAGACATAGTGAGGAAGCTATGGTTAAGTGCACACATGTTTTTATGATTGAAGTAAGTCGTATAGAAGAAATCAAGCTTAATGGTAATCAGAAACAAATTGTGAAGATAAAGTAGATTCAAATTTAATGTGAAGTTAAAATTGAAATGATATAAGGATTACAAACAAGATCGTCAGTACCATTTTTTCTTGTAAAGAGTTTGGAGCCATGAGCAAATTGAAGCATTTAAAAGTGTGAAGTTATAGAAGCCCTAATATGTCATAACTAAGGTATTTTATGAAGATTTCAATTGGAATTTCCAATTTACATAATTAGCATTATGGAAAGCCAGTCAGTATGTGATGTTAGTAAGAGACCAAGGTACAAGTTTAAGAAGCACTCATTTGTTTCTCTTATTGATGATCCTTTGGGAACATTTTCTAAAATTCTGCCTAATGTACTTTAGGTAAAAGATGTGAGATGATACATTCACTGCAAATTTGAGAGTATTGGTGATGAAGACATTCACAAGGATTTAGGAGTTATGTGCAATGAAAATCTAACCCTTAAACCCGAGTACACATACTTGAATGAGAAAAACCTAATCAAGAATATGTTTGATACAAAATTTGATAATCATGAGTGGGGTAGGATTATTTTGAGTAGAGTATAAGAAGAAATGTTTTTGGTGGGTGATATACCTATCATAATTGATAATGACCTAACTCATAAAGTCATTGGACTAGGAAATGAAGGTTGTAACCCAGTAAATTACATAAATGTGAGAAAGATTGTTGAAACAAACTTGAAGACAAAGTTTGATGGAATAAATATAAAGGTTGACCTAATTGAGAACACTAGAATTAGAGTATTGAGAAAGATTATTGGATATAAACTCAATCATAGTTCAAGGGTAAATATTGTGCTAGCAGGATTTTTGCATGCAATGTATGTGATGGATGTTGAAAAGACAAAAGTAAATATGTGTGAGATTGTTAGAGTACAATTGTTGGATAAAATTACTAAGTTGAAGAAATCTAAGAATGTAGTTTTAGATTTGAATATTTATTGACACATTTGTTTTTCTATGCAACCAAGAAATTTCCTAGAATGACAAATTGGGATAGTGATAAATGTAGTATGAAGATGATCACCTAGTGTTACAGGGCCAGACTTGAAGATGTCAGAGAAAGAGACATTGATAGAATGATGAAGAGTTTTCAGTGGGAAATGAAATAGAGATACTAAATCCCTCCTTCTATGGAAGAAAAGTACAAGGATAAAATATGTGTTATGGTAGAAACTGATACAACCTGTATGGAGGGAGTGAAACCAAGAGTTAAATTCAAAGAACCTATGGGTTATGAAATGAGTGAAGAACTCATTGAAGGTTATGCAAAGATAATATTGCAATTGGAGAGAGATACTGAATGTCCTAGATGGGGGACATATGATGAAAAGATGAAGGAAGTTCACTCCGAACTTCATGGCAAAGAAAACAAGAAAAATGTGGAGAAAGGATAGAATCCATTCTCAAGTAATCAGGTATGTTAAGACAAGAATTTGATGAGATCAAAGATATAGCTTTGGAAGTGAAGACTAGTGGGAAATCAAAAGTATTAGAAGCTACTCCTATTTCCATTGTAGCACCTTTAGAGAGAGTGATAGTAGCAGGATCTACTTTACAGATACCTATTGCACCCTATGCAACATTTGTGCAAGTACAACTAGTCAAGGAACAACTTGGGAAGTAGAAGAGGAAACCTAATGAAGATGTGGTAGTTATATCATTTTAGTAGAGGAAATTTGAGAGATTAGTGAAGGTAAACCAAGAACCTGCACCATCACCTTGAAAGAGGACCAAGTAAACCACCAATGGTCTAGGTAAGAGAAGGAAAATACTGCAGATTAGTGAGTCAAATGAATCAGCAGAAGAAAACTAAGGAAAAACCCATGGAACAAGTAGTTGGTCAAGGATCTTGAACATCCTTTGGTAAGAAATCATGGAAACCTAAGGTTGAAAATTTGAATGTGCAGATTATTGAGAATGAAAATTTTGTTCAGTTAAATATGTATTACAGTTTCTACAGTAACATTGATAGAAGGTAGTTATAAAATTCTATAGGAAGGAATATGATTCTAAGGAATAAAAGGTTTGATAGTATTCAAAATAAAATTCCTAAAGACTTGTACAATAGACTACTTAATAGGAAAAGAAGAGTTATAGAGGAAGCTATCAAGTTAAGAACAAATATGATTAATAAATTTTGTGAAGTCAACACTGATGGGGATACATAAAGTATTTTGAAAGGTATTGAGCCTTTGTTGAGGAATAAAAGAAGAGAAATTCTTCTTATGGTAGGTAATTAAGAAGAGGTGAACAAGGAAATTGAAAGCCATAGTTAGCTATATGAATTCTATGCCAAAAGCCACAAAGGAGAGTGCACAACTAGAAAGTGCAAGCCTAGTGTATGTTGAGGCCAATACACCTACAGATGATGAACAAGAGGTTGAGGAAACTCATGAAATTAGCTCACCTCCACATATTGTTATTGGTATTGAGTCCATGCAAGCGGATAATAGTCATATAACTATAGATGCTAAAGAGAATCTTTTTGCAAAATATGGGACCAACATTGTTGGAAATGTTATTGCTTATTCTAGGTCAAATGAAGAGGATGAAGGAGAAGAAGAGAAGAGAAGCACAAAAAAGAAGAAGGCAGAGGAAGAGCAAAGAAAGAAAGAAGACAAGAGAAAAGAAGGAAAGATCAAGAAATGAAAAGAATAGAAGAGGAGAGAAAGAAAGTTGAGGAAGAGATTATGAAAGAAGAGAAGACATGAGGAAGAGAAAAAAATCACTGAACTAAAAGTAGTCACATCCATTCTAGTAACCAACCTAATAGTAGCAGAAATAGTTAATATATTTCATGTAGTATCTAATGAGGATGATGATCAGAAAGGTCTGATGACCTCTTTAAGAAAGTTACTGAAGAAGATTAAGTCTATGAAGACTTTAGAGAAAACATTAGCAAATTTTTTGGAAATAATGCATAAGACAATACAGATCACGGTTATAGAACCAAATATTCAGAAGAAGGCAAAATAAATGATGAGATCTTCTGATGCAGAATTCACCACTTTGTCTAATATTGCCTCAGTGCAAGCGCAAACTAAGCATGATGCATTATTGTTTGATATAGTATGCACTAATGTTAGGAATGACTTGCAAACCTTGAATGTTTGCATAAAGGAGTCGATGAAAAGCTTAGATGAAGGAAAAAAATTGTATGGACAATGCACATTGTCATACAATTATTGTCAGAATTCAATGTCCTAATTAAATGCAGATTGAGTGAGCTTCAAACACTCATAATCGGATTACAACAACCTAACACAAGTATTGAAGGTATTGAGGTTGAAATGGAAAGAGTTCATAGTTCTATCAGAGGCATTAAATTTGAAAAGGAGAAATTAATAAAGAGATTCTCTGTCCTTAGAGAATTTTTTTTGCTAAAGTTATCATCTTGCAGAGGCAATTGGAGGAGTGTCTTGCAACTTAAGGCATCCTATGAAATTTTTTCCTATACTAACTTGAGTGTAGTAGAAGTTGCATCTTATGCACTTTGCACACTTATTAGTATATTTGATATAGTTAAAGAGAAGTAGAAAAAGGATCTTGATAAGCTAAAACTGGGTTTTGCAGACTATATTTCAAGAATTTCAAGTTGATGAAAGGAAGGTAACATAGTTTTGTCTTTTTTTTTGACATCTTTGTCATTAATGTCAAAGGGCGAAAGATTGTAAAGGAAAATTGTATACAAGATTCATATACATGTAAGGGGGAGCTTAGCTATGTATATAGTAAAAAATTGTAAAGGAGTGATAAGGAATGTAATGTTCCATCAAAACATGAATACAATTTTGAAGTTTTGAAGGCTAATTTTGAGTAGTTACTTTTTGTATTTATTGTTGTTTTGTATGACATCATTTTGGGACTTAGCCATTTTTCCCAAATGTTGCCATCAATTTCAAAAGGGGAGATTGTTGGCAATTTAGAAAAGTAGATGTGTAAGTGTTATCATTTATGGAAACATACATATTTTGGTACTTTATTATGAAATCGATGTTAGAAAATTGTTTGAGTATTGGACAGTTTGCATCAGTAGAGGCAGAGAGAGAGAGAGCAAGAGAAAGAGAGAGAGAGAGAGATTTGGTAAGTATAAATGATAAAGTTTGAGTTAGCTTATGCACAGTTAAGGACTAATAGATGAAATTGTCATGGTGATGTATGTCAATGCGCATATATGTATAGAAATACAATGAAAATGATAGAGGAATTACCAGTACAGGTAATTAACACAATAAAACAAAAGCACAATAGTAAAATTGATTGTACAACTTAAGTAATTATTTTGGTAATAAAATAATTACTTAGCCATAATGGGCTGACATCCTAGATGTTAACCCTCATCCATTTTTATAATTAGCCAAGCACGTGAAAGCTTTAAGGCCCACTAATCAAGAGTTTTGATAGTTTGCAAGGTATAAGTAAAAATCATATCTTGTGCAACTAATATCCAACAAATATGTGATGTGAACTATTATGAAGGAAGTTTATATGATATGTGAGCTTTGTATGATGCAAGATCTGGTGTATGATTAGAGGATTCACAATGTGTAGTAGTGATACAATATTGTATGTATATTTATACTTGTGAAGAAACTTATTTGTATATTTCATGTCAATATACAATCAGCCAATCCTATAAGGATTATGATGTCTCATTCTTGTCAAACCAAGTTTTTGAACCATCTCCTCAACAACAAGGTTATCAATACTACCACCATCTAAAATGACATTGCAGACTCTCCCACTAGCTTTACAACAAGTCTTGAAAAAATTATCCCTTTGATAAGATTCCAATGTCCTCTAACCAATGAGTACTTGTTGAGCTAGAAAAATCTCTCCTTGCATAGGTTGACTGTCATGATCTTCAACCTCATTCACAACAACAACACTTTTTTCACTAGCCTTAGGACATTCATAAAATCTATGTCCTAGTTCTCCACATTTGTCGTAAGTTCCCTTAAACTTGCCTCTACCTTTCCTTCTCTTCTAATCAAACATGTTTTGGTTGATCTTCTACACTTAATTTATCTTTCTCTAAGCTATCATACTTCGCCTTCCCTTTGGACCTTGACTTTTCCTCTTCAACTTATCTTTTGCCTTCAAGGCATACTAATAAGCATCCTTAACCGAATCAATCTTCAATATACCAACCTAATCTTGGATATTGAATCTTAAACCATTAATGTATCGAGCTACCTTCTCCTTCAATGATTCTCTATTCCTAGACCTAAAAGTCAACTTGTAGAACTCCTCAGTATAATCTTTCACAGTCATATCTTTTTGTCTCAAATTCTACAAGCTTTTGAACAACTCAAGTTCATAATCAATAGGAATGAACTTAGCCCTCAACTTAGTTACCATCAACATCCATCTAGTGATCTTCATTTCACCTTCCTCATCTCTATCTCTTTGCAGTTCTTTCCACCAAAGAGTAGCATGTCCTTTCAACTTAGTTTGTGCTAGCCTTACTCTGAGTGAATCTTTAATATCCTCAAGCTCAAAGTATTCTTCTAATTCACCAATCCAATCAATTAGTTCTTTGGGAGTCAAAGTACTTGAGAAATTAGAAACCTCCATCTTATGCTTCAACCTTAACTGAGATCCAGGTTTAGAAAACTAACTAATCTTAGTTCCAATAGGTCTCTCCACATGATCAGCACTATCCTCACCATGCAATCCAACAACTTCAAAATCTTCAACAAGCTCTTCATAACCATATTTAGTATCCACATGTTGAGGTACACCACCTATAGAACCTATGATTTCAGCAATCATATCACTCTTTGTCAATGCTATCTTAGATCTAAATTCTTCTTTAATCTTCTATGAGATCCTTTCCTCTACAACATCACTAAGATCATTAATTGCCCTAGGGTCCAATCTTCTTGGAGGCATATTCCAATATCCTCTACAAACCCAAAGAAATAAATCCACAATTCCAAAAGATTAATTAGCTCCACAGGATCAACCTTCTCTTCCAGCCTTCATACAAGTTTTGGTGCAAAAGTAACTTAACTTAGGCACTCAGTCTACACACTTAGGAAAAATTGAGCTTAGATACCAACTGATGCAGTGAGGATCAGAGGGTACACCTATTGGAGGTAATCTAGATCCTTGTAAATAACCACACATTAGAAACACAACATCTAAGCAAGACCTAATACCAAATCATTACGAATTATTAATAAATATAATTGTTTACATGCAATTTTCTTGGTTGTAAGACCTTCCAAGTTACCTGGCCAGATACAAAAAAAATTACAAAATAGTTCTACAAGATCCCACAAGATCCAACTCACAATCCTAATCCCAACTAGTCTAGATCATCACTCTTGTAGAAAACCTCAAGGAAAATCTCAACTTGTGCTTGCAAGCCCACCAAGCAATCTCCTGGTTTACCAAGCCTCAGGTACTAGCCCTTCAAAGTTTGCTCCTATACATCATCCTCTTCTCCAAGATAGATGACTATCTAAAAAGCTATCATCTACTTTAAGAGTCCACAAAAACCCCTTTCTTATACCCAACTAAGCAACAAGTTGGCCAAGTCCATTACAAATTAAAATAAACCCTTACATTAAATGTTTGCATAAGCCACAAGTCAACTACAAGACAAATTAAATACTTGTACATTTAGAGTAATTATATATTTCCTAATTAACTCTAGTTCACTTAAGCTAAACTTTAGGCATATAATAATTAGTTCTTTTATTAATTATTATGATGCAACCTAGGTTAGACCTTCTTTTTGGTTTTGATCTCCTTTATAAGGACAATCTCTCTTTGTAATTATTAGTCAATTCATTGTTGATAATAGCAATTTATCTTTTTTCTCATCAAGAATGTCTCATCTATGGATCTGGCAATTCTAGCCTCCATAGCATTTTGCTTCTCTCCTCTATGATAGGTGTTTACATGCAGGTGATTCTTGGGAGCTGTGGGGTTGATTTATCCTCAACTTCAACATGATATTAGAGCTTCAGATCTTCATTCCCCTATTCCATTTTTGAGGGTTTTAACATCAGTTTTCAGATCTGAACTTTCAACAATTTTTTTTATTGGATCTAGAGGATCACTAATTTTTTGGGGCACTTTGAGTGAAAATTGACATCACCATTGAGCTCAGAGTGCTTGAAAAACCCAATTTAAACTACATCCAATTTTGATGCTACTGAAATTTGAGGCAAATTTTTTTAGCCCAAGGTCATTCCACCTTGGGATCGAAAATAAAGATGGAAATTTTTTATTTTATTAAGAAAAAAGTTGCAAAATTATTTTATAAAAACTTTTATGTCTTTTTTAAAACAAATTTAATAAAAATGCATGGTGGAAGGTGTTTTGGGATCCTAATCGTAGGTTATCATAAAATAGGCAATTCCTTCAATGAGTAGTGCTCAGAGCCCCACCTATTTTGGGTGTAGGCTCCTACATTTGAGCATGGTTAGCATGTGACTGTACTCCATATGTTCTTGGATGTTTGTGCACCATGTGGCACATGAGATTGGAGTCTTCATCTTGTGTAGGTATTTTTTTGGAAGTCGCACCTTGATTGAATGAATTACTTGGGCCCCATCTATCTCCAAGTTGGTCATGATTGTACCTATTGAAAAAATTTCAAAGGACCCCACCATTTTTTTTGTCATCCACACCTTTTTATTTTCTAGCGCATGGCTTGGAGGAGTGTTGCAAAATTTGCTCCACAATATCCTTGGGAAGCACCAAATTTGGCATTTATTTTTGGCCACCATTGCTCAACCTTTCTGGGCAGTTTTAGTCTTTGACTTGTTCATAATTGGTGGTGATTTTATTGGAGTCTCATGTCCTATTCTTAGTCAACACCTTGTGTCATCCTCCCATGCATTGTAATGGCTTTATTGGTGGTTCTTGTGATTTTGGGCTAGGTGTCAAAGTAGCATGGAGATTGCTATTGTGATCTGGAAGGCTTATTGTACATTTTATGGAGTACATCTGTTAATGGAGGCTCGGGTGTCATTGCTGCTCTAAACCCTTTTAGGTTCTATTGGTGGTTCACACCCTGCACATTTCTTCTACACCCCTATGCATATTTACAAGGCCCTCTTGGGCTCTTTCTTCTCGCCATGTCCACTGGCTTTTGCCAATTTTTGACACTTTTTGTGCCCCGTAGACCTCTTGTAGCCACCTTCCTCTATCCCACGTGGTGCATGCTCTTTATTGAGGGTGATATGAGCGAGCTTTCTTTTCCTAGGAGTGCCCTACTTGAACAACTTTATGGTTTGGAGAAAAGCACATTTTTCAAAGGCACTATGTTTTGGGTGTTTTTTTTTGGTTGTGTGGTAGAGTTTTTTTTTGTAGGTCATGTCACCTATCACCTTCTCCCTAGAATATGCTCCATCTAACATTGACTAGGATACCACAACAATATTTACAATCCCCATTTATGTGATCATGCCCATATGACTTGGCCTTACCGTTGACCTTGGGCTTCCTACTTTTTACCCCCCATCATTTCCCAAATTGGGTGATATGGAGATTTGGTACAGACCTCCAAAGCATGCTACCCATTGGTTTTTTGACATCCATTGGTGCTAGGGTGCATTAGAAGATACATTTTTTTAGTGGATGTGAAGCCATTTAGAAAGAGAGTGGGTGATGTGAGCCCCATGTTGTTCAAAGGTGGAGAAGGATTGTTGATCATGTTACAAGATGAAATGCCTCGAGCAAAGTGTGTGCATGGAGAGAGTAGTGACAGTGATTGTAATTGAAAAATGCCCAAGTGGATACTATTCTTTTTGGAAGAACTCACTTTGATCTCAACAACTCTACCTTTGATCATATGTCTGTGGCAGGCGAGGCCAGCAACCTTCTCAACACTGGTGACCTCCTTGCTCTTTACAGACAGACAAAATGTGAGTATCTAGGAAGAAACATCGCATTCCATACAAATGAGGGGTCGATAGACTACTAGTTTTCCATTCTAATCAAGTATGAAGATGGCTATGGTGGTGTGGTAGGTCTCCATATCAAACAGGCATGGTTTATCAGATTTTGAACAATGTTTTTTGGAATCAATTTTTCATTAAGTAGATTTGTATTGGCATTGTCATACCATGATTAGGTGGTCTTTTGATAGTCTACCTATGATTTGGCCTTTTTTGGGAAGCTAGTGGTTTCTCCTTCTTTACTATGTCTTTTCACAAAATGCATATTTTCGGCCACCAGATTTTTACTCTAGCATTGGCCCTTTGATCCAGCTCTTGTTTTTGGTGGTTGGACTTTTTCTCTAGTAGGGGTCATTTTTATGGCTTTTTTTTCCTTGACGACCATTTTCCCATCAAATTTAGGCTCGTCACTTGCTGACATCAATGCCATGCTAGCACTGCATCAGCACTTTGGTCTGTTTGGATGTACCTTCATGTTTTTTCACATATCTTAGGCATACGAACTCTATTTTCCCAAAATGAGATATCATCAGAAAGATGGTTATGAGTTTGTCATAGTGGTATAACTAGTTTTCAGTTGTGATGGTTTTTTATGGCTTTTTTTGCTATCAAAGTCAAAGGTACAATTTTGCACTCTGGGAGACATATCTTGAGAATTTGATCTTCAATTTGGGAATTCTTTATATTTTTGGAAAGATCTTTCAAAGCTCTTTCCAGTGATGTTGGTTGTTTTCTAGATTTTCCTTGAGGCACATTTTATTCAATCTTTAGCATTTTTTCATTCTAGTGGATATCTTGGTTGTTTTGGATCAAGAGATTGCTTTTGTTGCTTCAGATGATTTGTAATGATTTATACTATCTAGTGTATTAGTCTTATGTCTCTTATGGTCTATTTAGACATCATATACATGCATTCTTGCAAATAGACTAACATAAAGTGTCATATTGCATCTGTATTTTCATTTCATTTATTTGTCTTGTTTTACCTTCTGATTTGAGTAGTGTCATCTAAGGACACTCATGCAGATAATTGTAATCTTGGGATTCACCATATATTGTGTTTTATTGTACATGCACTACTATGATTAAAGCTCCTTGACGGGGTTGATATTTTGCCTTTTTTGTAATCTTCCTTTGTCTATTAATTGTCCCTTCTGTGACATTAGCCTCATGACATGTCTAACATTGATCACCTCAGTACACACATATGTACTCTTTTTTGTATCTTGATCATGGTTTCTTGACATGTAGTTCTTTAGGCTCACTTTTTCAAATTTTTTTCACCTCTCCCTTGTCTACTTTAGGAGGGGTTCTTCTATTGTTTCTCATGCTTCATTGGTTTGATTGCTCAGCTCTCTAGGCTTTGGTGTTTCATGTCATCTTTATCTTTGAGTTTAGGTTTTTTCCTTTGCGTGTCTCCTGATTCAATGCAGATTATAGTCTTCTCTACCTAGTCAAGTTCTATTTTAGTGGGGGTTCTTCAAATCAACAGTTATTTTTGACAAATCTTTGTAGCTTCTAAATGCTTCAGTGGTGTTCTTCATGATCATATTTTATTCCTATCTTTTGGGACATTCCCTAGTTTGGAGGCTTCTTTAGTCCTTCACTAGTTTCTTTCAACATATTTTTCCATCTTTTTTTGGAGTAGGGATTTTCCCATGCGGTTTCTCAATTTCTCCTCTTTTCAGAGATTTGGTTATGCTTGGGTACCTCATTAGGCTTTTTTTTCAAAACCTAAATCTACTTTCAATAGTAGTTTCTAGGTTTATAGCTACTCCCTAAGTTTATCATAAGGCAGGGTGTTAGAGTAATTAGGTATTTTTTAATCAACCTTAGTTCACTTAAGCTAAACTTTAGGCATTTAATAATTAATTATTTTATTAATTATTTTAATGAAACCTAGGTTAGACTTTTTTAAAGTTTCAATATCTTTCATAAGGATGATCTCTCTTTATAATTATTAGACAATTCATTGTTTTTTATTAGATAAATAGGTTTTATAGGGATACTGAAACCCAATAGTTAAAACATATAAGGCTGATAATAAGCATGAAAGCCTAGCCAAAAAAGTATAAGTTCAGAGGCTGGTAATAAGCATAAAGCCCAGCCAAAAAAATAGAGTTCTGAGAAAAGACTAGGAAAAAAGACAAGTAAAACCACGGCCTAAAGCCAAACCAAAAGCCAAAAGACAAAGAAAAACAAAAGAACAGGCGAGAGTTATTCCTCGCTCTTTTGCTCCAGCTCTTGCATAACCTAAGTAGCCTCAAAGGCCAGTTGGTTCTCCTCTACTTCTAGCTGTTGTGCCCTTTGGTCCCCCTGGTCCTGATCAGGAATGGTGTTTTTCTTTGCAGAGTTGTCCTCCATTTTGGCTTCATCCTTGAATTTTCCTTCCTCATCATCCTACATTTCTTTGTCTTTGATCTAGCCCGTAAGAGAGATGGTGTTGTTGTTAATAGAGCTTAACAAAGAGAACATCTAATTCACAAGGTTGTGATTGTAGTTCTCCAGGTTGTGTATCCTTCTTTCTGCCAGACAGAGCCTGTTAGCCGAATCCATCCTCCTGTTAGCATCCATCCCATTCCTTGTTGCCTCAATATGTCTCACCTATTCTTTGACCTCCTCTAGCTCATGGAAAATCCATTTGATTGATCTAAAATTGTCAATCATACTATTATGAACATTGTTCAAGAGGTTCATCCCTGTCTCCCTGGCTCTTTCTGAAATAGCCACTATCACCGGGTCAATGAGTTCTTCCAACCACTGTTCCTCTTGATTTTCCATTTGGATTTGGGGATTCATGGCCTCCCTGAAGATGCCCATCTTATAAGTCTTGACATTAAAGTTTATCCAAGCTTTTCTCCTATCATTGACTTGCACTTCCCTTTTTGCATACCCTACATTCTCCTCTTTCTGTTCCTCAGGTTGGGCTTGGAGGTGGACAGGAGATAGGGGTAGCACAGATGCCTCCTCAAACTAAGAGCGCAGTTCTTCCAAACTCTCCCTCGTGTTTCTTCCTTCCACTTTCATCCTTAATTTCCTCCTGCATCTCCTTAACCACCTCCTCAGACTCTGGCTCCTCCTCATAATCGTTGACTCCCTCCTCATCCTTCTCAAGAGGCTTCTGGCCAAGATCCCTAGGGCTTTTTCTGCTAGGGGTTATGGGGGAGGGCAATTTTTTAGCTTGGCGAGTCGCTAATTTCCCCAAAGAAGAGATTCCTCCTTCCTCAGAGCTAAGGCTTTGAATTTCATCCGAGTTAGAGGAGTAACTAGAGCTACCAAACTCCACCTTCTCTACCTGAGGGGGAGTGATGCTTATAGTTTGAGCCTTGAAGTACTCGTGGATAAGCAACAATAGCCCCTTGTGCAGAACTGGGTTTGCGGTGGGCTTCTTTTTGAAGCTGTCCACCACCTTTCTCATCAAGGTTAATAGATAATATGGAAAGGAAATATTAGCATTATGCTAGAAATGATTCAATATAACAAAGTGGTGGGTATGAGCTCTATCAAACCTAGGGTCCAATGTGATGTACTCGATAACAGCTCTCAGAACATACCTCCACTGCTTCTTCATGGAGTCAAAGACATAGTAGGTGTCAATCTTTCTCAGCGCCTTCAGTTCCTTCTCACTCTCCACAAAGTCCCTAGCCGCATTGGCTGAGAGCTTCTTATCCCTGAAGAATTTAAAACCCTTGATAGCAATTTTGGTGACATTTGCAATCACCTCCTTCGTTATTTGGAAGTAGACCCTATTCACCTCCACCCTAACATCCTTCCAAGACCCCACCATGCTTTTGGTCACCTCCTGATTGAATCCATGCAGCTTCATGATACAATTGGTAACCCCACCCTCTTCTAGCTTTTCCCACACTTTCTCCCTACTTTTCCATTTCTCAAAATCTCCCATCGGCTCCTTTCTATACCTTTCGCCTACTAGTTCTGCACACTGCACACCCTCTTTACTCATGTGTTCCTCACTCTATGATTGAAAGGGACCACCAAGAGTTAGCAATAACTAGAGAAAAATAGCCCTGATATTGTTCTAGAAGCGAGTGCAAAAAACATTTCACAAAGCGTGTCGATTAATCAATAATGAATTACTGCAGTTACGATTTCTCATGCTTCCATTTTGAAAAGTACCCTTATTTCTTAAAACCTTCATAATCATAATTATAGCTTGATTTTATCCTTACTTCTTTGGATCTTGTCCAAGTCGATCAAACTTTTAACGTCCCCCAACAAACAAATTTTGGGAAGCCAAGTCATTTTTTGGTCTACATTGACCCCGATGTTTGCAAACCTATCAGCAACTGTGTTTGCTTCCCAAAAAATATGAGTGATGTGGATTCTATTAAATTTGGCGAGGCTCTCACGAGTCTCATCAATTAGATTTGCAATCATCCATGATGGATGTGAGTTGCCAATGATACACTTTATAATGTTATTTGAATCCCCTTCGAGCCATAAATTGGTGACACCAATTTCAAAAGCCAATTTTACAACATTGTACATGGCATTCGCTTCTGCAAAATGATTGGTTTGGAATCCCAGTGGGAGAGAAAAAGCTCCAATACTATCTCCATTTTCATTCCTTATCATGCCTCCACTACCCCAGGTGCCAGGGTTTCCATTGGAGGCTCCGTCGAAGTTGGCTTTGTCCCAGCTTTCAGGGGGAAGGAACCACTTGGCTTCTTGTCTTTTCTTCAAACTATCTTTTACCTTCTCCTTGATCTTGCCTCCTATCTCAAATTCTCCCCCCTTCCTCAAAAAAAAGTTTTCCTTTATGTTATTGAAAATCTTTCTCCCAACAACTAAAATCGGCTCCTCCCTATCTCTAAAAATCCTATTGTTTCTCTCCTTCCATATACTCCAACAAAAATGGGGCAGGATCCAGGAGCTAATTTCCTTCAAGACAGACCCATTAAATAAGCCATGCCATTGACAGAAAAAGTCTTGGAGGTTAGAAGGAAAGCACCAACTGTGGCCTAAGTCTTGGGTGAGAATGCCCCAAAGTGTCCTGGAGAAAGAACAGTGAATGAACATATGATTGCCTATCTCTAACTCTTCTTTACACAAAACACATCTACGGGGCATGGTGTGACCTCTTTTGATGAGATTTTCCTAGGTTAGAGTTTTGTCCTGAAGAGCCAACCAAAAAAACATGTTGACTTTTGGCGTAAGGCCAGGGATCTAAGCCCTCAACCAAGGGGGAGACTCTTTTAAGCTCCACAAAGCAGAGTACCCAGAGGCAACCGAATAGAGCTCATTGGCATTATCCCTCCAAACTAGTTCATCCTTATTGTTGCTAAGGGACAAGGAATTAAGCATGATCATGATTGGTTTGAGGTCATCTAAGATAATGGAAAGGTCCCTTCAACCCTGTTCGGTCCTATAATTGCTAACTTTGTGCCCATAAAGTTTGATGCAATCATTAGCCCAAAGCCCATAACTAGGGTTGTTCATAAGGGGGCCCTGAGAAAGCCAACTATCTGACCAAAACAAAATGTTGTCCCCATTACCCAGCTTCCAGGAGACTTTTGAGTTAGCCAAGTCCCTGGCTTTTAAGAAACCATTCCAAACAACAGAACCTCTTGGGATGTCCTCACTGAAGAGGGTGAACTGAATAGAGGGCCTCTTTATATACTTATTAACTACAATGTCTCTCCTATCCCCCATGCTACTAAAGAAGCTCCAGATTTGTTCTGCCAGGAGGGCCTTATTGAGGTGAAAGAGCTTCCTAATTCCTAGACCTCCATTATTCTTGGGGAGGAAAACTTTGTCCCATACAAAAAGGGGGTACCTTTTGTTCCTTTCAACTCCCGTCCACAAAAAATCCCTCTGGATTTTCTCCATCCTCTTAGCGTATTTCATTGGTATGGTAAAAAGGCTCAGAGCATATATCGGCAAGTTTTTAAGGATGGCTCCTTTCCAGCCTGCCAGTTTCTTACTGATAATAGCAATTTATCTTTTTACTCATCAAGAATGTCTCATCTATGGATATGGCAATTCTAGCTTCCATATCTTTTTTCTTCTCTCTTCTATGATAGGTGTTTGCATATAGGTGATTCTTGGGAGTTGTGGGGTTGATCTATCATCAACTTCAACATAAATTAAATGCCAAAAGTTGGCTCATTGAAAACTTGAGCTCCATAGGAACCTAGAACAAATCGAGTGTTAGAGAAAACTAGAAATAACCAAGTTCCTTCACTAACTAAGCAATAGCATGTGTCAATTTCACTAGAAGCAACTGAGCCCCTTCATCAACCGAGCAGACTTAAGTATCAAGCTTCGAGTACAAATTGAGCTCCCAGTATCTGCCAAGTTCCCCAAGCATCATCAAACATCTTCATTAACCGAGTTAGTTAACACAACAACCAAACCAACTCAATATCGACTAAGTCCCCTTCATTCTTTGATCAAGTCCTCCAACTCCAAGGTCAAACCACACCAACATACAAGATTGCTATCCAACCAAGGATGATCCTACATTGGACACCCCAAGTTAGAAAAGATGTTCTTAATAGATGTAAGAATATCTTCTAGAATTCAACACATAAATCCTGAATTGGTTCTTCACACACATGTCTTCCAAGTCCTCAATTTGTACACTCTTTCGCTTGATATTCTTATGCTTCTTCACATCCATCCTCGGTGTACTATAGGTCTTCTTTCCATGATGATCTCTAACCCTCTCAAAATTTTTCAACTCAACTTAGCTGTCAATACTCAGATTCCTCCTATTGAGCTCTTTATTCTACAAACAAATTAGGGAATGCTTCTTGTCACTTTTTACAATTGTAAACACATTCTTGACACAATCATGTACATCCCTACAATCATACTCCCAAGGTCTACCAAGAAACACATGACAACTATTCATGTCCACAATATCACACAACACTCGATCCTTATACTGCCCAATCTAGAAATCAACAAGGCATTTCTCCCTCACTTTCAAAGTATCCTCACCTTGCAACCAACCAATCCTATAAGGATAAGGTTGTCTCATTCTTGTCAAACCAAGTTTCTGAACCATCTCCTTAGTAATAAAGTTATCAATACTACCACCATCCACAATCACATTGTAAACGTTACCACTAGCCTTACAACAACTGTTGAACAAATTAGTCCTTTGACAAGATTCCAGTGTCATCTAACCAATGAGTACTCACCAAGCTAGCAAACTCTCTCCTTTCTCAGGTTGAATTTCATGATCTTCAACCTTATACAAAATAAAATATCTTCTACCACCAGCCTTAGGATATTCATAAAATCTATGTCCTACTTCTCCACATTTGTAGCAAGCACCCTTAAACTCACCTCTACCTTTCCTTCTCTTGTGATCAATAGGTTTTGGTTCATCTTCTACACTCAGTTTAGCTTTCAATGAGCTATCCTACTTCTCCTTTCCTCTAGAATTACCTTGATTTTTCCTCTTCAACTTATCTTCTATCTTCAAGACATACTAATAAGAATCCTCAACCGAATCAATCTTCAATATACCAGCCTCATATTGGATATAGAATCTCAAACCATTAATGTATCAAGATACCTTCTCCTTTGACAATTCTCTATGCCCAAACCAAATGGTCAACTTGTAGAACTCCTTTGTATAATATTTCACAATCATATCTTTTTGTTCCAAATTCTGCAACCTTCTAAACAATTCAAGTTCATAATCAGAAAGAATGAACTTAACCTTCAACTTAGTTACCATCAACCTCCATCTAGTGATCTTCATTTCACCTTCCTCCTCCCTTTCTCTTTGTAGTTCTTTCCACCAAAGAGTAGCATGTGCTTTCAAATTAGTTTGTGCCAACCTTACTTTGAGTGGATCTTTAATATCCTCAAGCTCAAAGTAGTCTTCTGATTTACCAATCTAATTAATTAGGTCTTCAGAAGTCAAAATACCCAAGAAAATAGAAACCTCCATCTTATGCTTCAACCTCAACTAAGATCTAGGTTTAGAAAAGTGACCAGCCCTAGTTCTAATTGGTCTATCCACACAATTAGTTCTGCCCTCACCACTTGATCTAGCAACTTTAAAATCTTTAGCAACCTCTTCATAACTATCTTTAGTACCCACATGATGAGGTACACCACCTGTAACACCTATGGTCTCAAAAATCATATCACTCTTCATCAATGCTATCTCAGATTTGAATTCTACTTTAATCTTCTCTGGGATCCTTTTCTCTATAACATCACTAAGATCATCAATAGCCCTATATCCAATCTTCTTGGAGGCATCTTCCAAGATCCTCTATAAACCTAAAGCAATAAATCTACAAATATAGAAGATTAATTAGCTCCACAAGATCAACTTTCTCCTCTAGCCTTCACCCAAGTACTAGTGCAAAACTGCCTCAACTTAGCCACTGATTCTACACACTCAAGAACAATTGGGCTTTGATACCACTTGATGTAGTGAGAATCTAAGGGTACCCCTACTGGAGGTAATTTAGATCCTTGTAAATAACCACACAGTGGAAACACAACAACAAAGAAAGATCTAATACCAAATCATTATACTTTATTCATCAATATAAATTTTTACATGCAATAAGCTCGACTATAAGGTCTTTTAGGTTAGGGAAAATACAAAAAAATTACCAAACAATTTTGCAAGATCTGAAAATATCCCACAAGATCCAACTCACAATCCTAATTCAAGCTACTAACCCTTCAAAGTTTTCTCCTATACTTCATCCTCTTCTCCAAGTGGATGACTATCTAAAAAACTCACATCTCCTTTAATACTCCACAAAAACCCCTTTCTTATAGCCAACTAAGCCACAAGTCGGTCTAGCCCATTACAAATTAAAATAGACCCTTACATTAAATGTTTACATAAGCCACAAGAACCAAGACCAAACCAAGTGTCAAAAAAAACCAAACTATTAATCTTAGATTGGTTTTGACAAGGTAGTTACAAAATACTTAGGTCATTGTAACGCCCCGCCAAGAGATCCAAAAGAATTAACCTAAAGTTTTACTAAGTTTGCTAAACATTTTTTTTTTTTTCAAAGTAAGAATGTATAACATAAACATCAAACACATAGTAGCGGAAGCAATAACATGTAATCATCAACAAACATACATAACCAGTTACATTCCTTAAGGATCCCAAGACGTTGAGTCACATTTAAATTTAATTAATTCTAAGTCTAACAACTACTACCTCCACATGAAAGAATAATCAGAAAGTCCAATGTCCATAATATACATTTTCTCTGAATGCCTCTTGGCAAATTAATTCGGAATGCTCAATCATCCACTGTACATGTCACAGGGTATGAAAGGCTTAAAAGAATATACATATGTAAAGATAAAGATACATCATCCTCAAATCCATGATACAAACAACAGTAAAATAAATGAAACTAATAACATACCTGATACATCCATACATCCATAATGATAAAACATCTATCATAAAATCTAACCATCCATCATAATAATCCAAGAACATAGTGAAGGTAAATGCCAACCAAGAAAGCTCCAGCCACGGTGACCACGGACGGATCTCAATGGTAAGAGTAAAAAGCACTACCACCCGACCGCGTGGAACCTAAATGGTCCACTCCCACCGTGCTGAGGAGATAGTCTCAAGTCCCAAACAAGGTATCAAACACAAAACACAAGTACTCTCTAAGTCTGGGAAATCCTAAAAGTACACTAACGCAAAGGTTCCAACATAGAAAGACATCTAGACCCAGAGGCACCACAAAGACACGTAGGAAACCTGCTATGCAAGCAGGAAAGTGTCATCGCAAAAGTCACGTAGAAGTTACCCGAGCAATCCCTTAGGAATCTCGGGTCCCTACTGATCCCTGCGGCCATTAGTATCCTCTCGTACTGACGAGGCATACTATGGAATGCAAGGTCGTAACCAAGCGTTCTCTCTACCCCATCCTAGCCTGTACTAGCACTCATGGCATGGGAGAGAACATACAATTATCTTATTAGGTTCATTTAAGTCAGTATTTAGGTGAGATGTTTTCACTTGTTAAAAAAACTTACAATGGGTTACTCCAGGCAACCTCTTAGGGCCCCGATCCCCATTGCAAGCCACTTCCCGACACTACACATAGATAACCTACCCTAGGCTCATGAAATCACGAATCAAAGAATCATAATAAAATCACCTCAGTCCTATACAAGCAACTGGAAAACATCATAAAAGATAAGCCACAAAAATTACATCAGTTCCTCATGAGCAACAGGTAAGCATCAAATAATAATCATATGATCACAACAGTTCTCTATCAGCAACTGAAGGCATCAATGATAAATCACAATACTGATCAAAGATTCCAAAATGGTCAAGTCAACACATGACATCATCAAGAACATAACAAACACTTCAATCCTCTCAAGCGACCGAAAATCAATCCAAGTATAACTGATCGAGACTCAAAAATGGTTATCAAATATAACTGATCGATGACTCAAAAATGGTTATCCAATATAACTGATCGATGACTCAAAAATGGTTAAGTCAGGTATCTTATATACATACACTTCAGCTTCACACCAGGAAACTGGAAGCAATAACAAACAGTAATCACAAACATGTCATAGAGCATATCAACACATCACCAGGGTTGGGTTTAAAAGATCGAGATCAAAAACAACATAACATCACATTCACATAATCCCCGAGCCTCTGGTAACAACCTAGGACTGGTCAACGCTAGGACAAAACCTAAAACACAAAGAACATATAGAAAACATCAAAGTCTCATAGATTGGATTTGAAAGTATATTATCGAGTTAAAAGTAGAGGATTCAATTTGCATATTAACGTATGTTTCAAATAACTAAGTTTCATAGTTTGCCCCCAACGAATTAACTCGTTCTTATAATTAATTATATCCCCGCCTAAAAGTAATAATAATCATTGTTAAATTATTAAAATAATAACAATAATTAACTATATATAAAAAAAATGAACCCATACCCATAAAAAAAATCAAATTTCTAACTTAATAAATAATATATATATATATATATATTTTTAAATAATAATTATTAATTAATTAATCAATAATCATTAACAAATTTCTTAATAAACAATATATATATATATATATTATATTGTTAATTAACTTAATTAATTAACAACTAAAATTTATAGTTTAAACCTCTTAATAATTATTATAAAACTTATTATTAAAATAATAATAAAGTTATTATAATAAAAATTATTAATAAAATTATAATTAATATTTTAAAATTTATATAAAATAGTTTCAAGTTTATTTATTAAAACTTATAACAAAATCGATTTATTATTTTATTTAATTTCCAAAGGGCATAAAGTTTTTTTAATAAAACAATAGTTATAAGCGATTTAATAAATCGCTGCCCACTCATGCATACTACCGCGCAGGGTACTACTGCGTCAGCAGTACCTGCTGCCGCAACGGTACTGCTGCCGCAGCAGTACACACTGCGAAACGTGGCGGTAGGTTGGTAGGGGTGTGGGTCAACGACCCCCCCACCAATATTTAATATATATATTGTTTTGTTCTTAAAAACAATACTTTGTCATTAAAAATGATGTTTTACAAAAAGTTTTAAATATATCAAATTTTAATAAACAATACTTTTCAATCTTGTTTAAGGTCTAATGATATATGATTTATTATTATTATAAATATGAACATTTTATTTTATTATTATTATTATTATTTTATTTATTTATTTATTTATTTTCATTATTATTATTATTATTATTATTTTTTTTAAGATTACAATTTAATCTGATAGAAAAATAAATCGAACCAATCGAATTTCATTCTGAGATTTGTATTTCCATTCAATTCAATTTTAATTCAAACGAAAACTCGATATAATCCAAATTCCCTTTTTTACCTACGAATGAGATTTTCTAAATAGTTTTCCAATCTAGATTTACAGATGAAATCGAATAGTAACAGATCTAGAATGAATAATTCACACATTTGAGAAGACAAGTTCTTACAATCACGAAGTAGATAGAACATATTAAATTTCTTAAATCAATTAAGGGTCAAGATACCAGACCCTACCTGAACCTGATGCTAACATGCAATCCCCAAAACTGTAAGAGGACTCGCTTCTCTTCAACAACTTTCTTCTGAAAATCCTTCCTAGAATTCTCCTTCTGAAATTTGCTTCCAAAAACTCTCTCCAAAATTCCTGTCTCCCAAAATTCACTGTCCAAATTCGTGACCCCCAAAAATGAACTCTCAAAGTTGTGATAAGGAGTCTTCTCCTCAAATCGGGGCACTAATTGTGCGTTTACCCGAGAAGACTCTTTGCTCAACTGAGTTAACTCCAAAATTATCTTTTATTAATCTTTGCTTTATCTTTTTAATGCATATTAAATGAATCATTAAATAACTTTATTTAATATTCCACTTGACTTCTATTTTTAATCTTTATTACTTTTAATCTCATGCGCACTTTATGAGATTAAAATAATATTATAATTTCCTCTTATTTTATCTTTTTAATTAATTTCTTTATTTTCAACACATGCTCGCATCATGCAATCTTACAACTTTTAATAATTAATATATTTTCACTTTTTACTTTATTTTAGAACTTAATTTGATAAAATATTTAATTAACTTAAATAACAATAATATTTAGCATTTATTTAAAAATGAACTCTAAATATATTATTATTAAATTAAATAAATATTATAATGTTCTAAATTATCCTTAAACTTTTATCTCCAAATTTAATTCTTTTTATTTAGTTAATTTCTGAATTAATTAAATATAATAAAATATTAAAATATCATAATAATCTTCTATTAAATTAAATCATTAATTAATCATTTTAATTAATTTCTTTTATATTTAAACTCATGCTTAGATCATGCGATCTAGAAACCTTTAATAATTTAATATCTTTCCCACTTTTAATTTATTTAAGAAACTTTAATTGATAAAATATTTATTAATTCAATTAATAATAATATTTAGCATTTATTTAAAAATGAACTCTAAATATATATATATTATTATTAAATTAAATAAATATTATCACATTCTAAAATTATACTTAAAATTTTTATTTCCAAATTTAATTCTTTTTATTTAATTAATTTCTCAATTAATTAAATATAATTAAATATTAAAATATCATAATAATTTTCTATTAAATTAAATCATTAATTAATCCTTTTAATTAAACTTAATTAATAGAAAATACATCAAGGACTCATAAAGCAACATACGAAAATCCATCATAGAAAAATACATACTAAATCAAACAAAAGGGTTATAATCACGAAATAACATCATTTGATGCATTCGGAGGGTACTTAACTCAGATACTTGCCCTAATTATCAATTAGGAAAATTGGCTAAAGGGTTTAGGAATTGGACTTAAGAGTTTATCTCCCCTCTCTTACCATTGAGATAATGCGATAGGGTACGCTCATCCTGGCAATTCAGGGAAGTCGATACCCGGTACCTGCAACCTACATAAAATCCACGCATGTACAGACACAATATTTTAAGCTAAACAGACAATGGCAGGAAGTGGTGCATCGTGTAGATCCCGACTAGCAGGTGACTACGACTCCCTTCCTTAACCACATCAGAAACACCATACATAAAGAAAACAAACACGCACACCATACACATGCAGTATGGGGTAAGTATCCATAAGAAAGCACATGTGAGAATAAACCATCTAACTAATCATCATCGATAACTGAAAACATTGAATAATCATCATGCATGCATGAAATATAGAGTACCAAGTCATCTCATCATATAATAAATTGAGTGTAAAACAACATCTGATAATCTGAAAGTAATGCTACTAAACATCAAGTATAAAACTGGCCTAAAAGAGTTTGGCAATTAAAACAAAATGTGAACTAGGGGTAGGCACTACAGTCATTTACTTAACATAAATATGTAGATACCAAGTAAGTAGTTTATGCCGAGCAATATACGTAGTAAGTGCTAAGCACCAATATGCACCAAGTAGACAATTAGTGTCGTGTCACTCTAGTGATAAGCAAGCTAATACATGTCAAGTGATTTAGATGTCGAGTAAAATAGTGGATGTTGAGTCATTTAGGAGATGAGTTACAACATCAAAGATGTAATGGATGTTGAGCATCAGAGCTTTCAAGTGCCAAGAAAACAATTTTGACCATAGTTGTTTGTATTGGCACAAAATCCTATATAAACCTTTTTTGGGTCAATTTAAGGATTTTTTTATGATTTCAAAAGATATATACAAAGGTATATTGAGAATCCCTATGCAATGCATGCAACCAATCAGATTAAGGGATGTTCTCAGTGGAAAAATGGGTGAATCACAATCATTGATTCCTACCTAACCCTAGCTCACCTAAATATTCTTAAGGAGAGAAAACCCTAAAGAGTTTGTGTTTGCAAATGAGAAGAAAAGGGCAAATGTTAAGTGTAGAGAGCATTCATGGTGGCTATGGAGGTTACAATCATGCTATAATTACATTATCAATTAGAGAAGAACATAGCAGAACAATTAAAGGAAAGAAGAGGTACATCTTATTAGAAGGATCAAGTACACATCAAGAAAAATAAGATCTGATATCTAGTAGAGAGGTGCTAACTGAAGGATCAATGCTAAAATATTCTAACTGGTGAATCAATGAAAATCTCTTAATAGAGTAGCCTTGATAGGTTTCAAGCCATAAATTTTTTTTGTGTAAATCTCTTAACTGAGTGCTTATTTTATTGCAAGTTTAAGTCCTCTAACAAGGCACACTTATAGTAGGGTGTTTAAAACCTTTAAACTTAACATTCTTTGTAAGCCTTTAATAGGGCAAGTCTTTCATCGTGTAGATCATAGGTTATGATCAAACTTATTGTAACCTTTATTGGATACACTTTACAATTGCAACAATAAAGATTTGTGGGTGTCATCCCCACTCTAGTTTTACCTTCTCATTGGAGGGTTTCTAGGTAACAAACTTATTGTATCATGTATTATTTATTTCATGCTATAGATGAACATGTGTAGCTAGCTATTTTAGTTTACATGATAAATTGTGAGATGGATGTGTTTCAAATGTTTAATGGTTAAAGTTTTGAAGTGTTGATTCACCCTCCCCCCTCCCCTCTTAGAGTTTACTTTGCCATTGTTAATTCCAAAAATTGGTATCAAAGCTTTGTTCTCTAGAAAGGAAAGCTTTGCAAATTTGAGGAAAGATCTTGGAGATGGAAGTCTACAAGTTGGGAAAAGTCATTGAGAACCAGAAGATTGAAATATAGATTTCCCTACAAAAACTCAATGAATCAAGAGATGAGTTGAAGTGCTCATCAAAGAGAAGGAAGGAGATAACTATTGAGGAAAATGACACACATTACCAAGAGGAAGACACTACTAAATTGTTTGCAAATGGAAACTCTAGTGAGTTTGATGCAGCAGTTGTAGATCTGATGGAAAAGAATGGTGCCCTAATTGAAGAGGTCATAAATCTTCAGATAGAACAAGAAGTCCAATCAATATTTATATGTGAGATGACCAAGTAGAAAAAGAAAGTTGAGGAAGACAAAGTCATGTTTGAAGATGAAAAAAGGACACTGACCAATAGATTGTAAGAGAAGACATTAGAGGTACAAAGAATTGCTAACATGCAATTGGAAATAATGAATCAAGTGATATCACCAATCATGAACTGTATGGAAAATACATTGAGATTACAACCTTGAAGGTACAAAATGAACAACTGGGGAATGAACTAAGAAGAGAAAAAAAATTTGTTGAAAGTTTCAACAAACCCAGTGAAGCCATCAAATACTTTGAGAAATTGATGAGATCTACTAGATCTAACAATCATACTACTAGAATGGGGTACACCAGTACTGAGGAAGGAGAATCACCTAAAAGTGGTGAATAAAGAAACAAAAAAGGTAAGAACTATAGACCCACTTGTCATAATTGTAGAAAGTTAGGTCATATAGTCAAGTTTGCAGGAGAAACAATGCAAATTAGAACCCTAAGTAGAGATTCATGAGTTACTGTCATAAGTGCAACAAGCAAGGACATTAGGCACATGAATGCAAAACCAAGACCTTAAGCACACAAAGATTTGAAGGATATTTCCACAATTTTTAGAAATATGGACATAAAACATATGAATGCAGATCTAATGCCAAGTGGGCATCAAACAAGTAGACAAAGGTACAACACAATGGAAAATCCTACAATTGGGATTACAATACAAGGTATAGTTGTCACTGTTATGAAGAGTATGGACATGTTCCTAAGAATTGCTTTAGAACACCTTTCAAAAGTGACTACAGTAGATGGTTGAGTCAAACTACATGTTCTAGTTATTTGAAGACTGGTCATATCAGTAGAAACTATCCAACAAGGTCAAAAGCACAAATAAGTGAATACAACAAAGGCAAAGAGAACGTTGATGTTGAGAAAGTCAAAGTGTAGATGAACAAGACATGGAAGAAAAAAGAATATTGTAGCACATCAAGTTTAGATGAGGTCACTTATCCAATGGATCAGGTGATCACATCAACCCCAACTAGGTAGTCCAAAGGTATGTGGGATTGATATCTCAATGATATATTTTACATCAGTTCCAAGAATATAAGTTCTAAAAAGATTATATATGCATGAATAAAGATGTAATGAAATAGTTAGAACATGGAAGAAATCTTTTTTTTTGTTATTTTTCATGTTGTTGTCAAGCATCAATGTTTTCACAGTTGTTGTTGAGCGTGAATGAAATTTTAGTTAATGCCAATTTGTAAAATAATAATAGTATTGACCAAGCATGCTATGTGAACTGAGTGAGTTGGAAATCCTATATTGAACTAGCTTATAGCTATGTAAGAAATAAAGCAGTCATTTCTCAACTCATTTGAATTTATTCAAGATTAAAAAGTAAATGAAGAGCATGAAGGAAAATTGAAAAAGGGGATTCTTGCATTTGCAAACCAAATTCAATTGCAACTCAACATATTTATCAGATTGTGAAGGTATTTTATTGGTGTCAAGCTTTTCTATTTGAGTTTTCATAAACCCTAGGTATCAATTATGGTAACAAGATCTTCTATAAATGATAGAAAAGAGGAAAATGAAGTTTTGAATGTGCAATTGATTAGTAATGAGATTAGACAACCACTTTTTTGGGTGATACCTAAAATTGCATATGAAGGAGACTTGCTTGGTGCATTATCGATGATACCATCGAAAGTCTTAATGATTCAAGATGTCAGCTGTTGCTACACATGCAAAGTTAGAAGTATAGGTGACATGAAAATAAGGGAATTGTACAGTCAACTTTGTGATAATTGAGTTTTAAGGGAAGAGAATAAAATCATAGACAAGAAAGGGTTGACCCATGCCCTAGATTTTCCTAATGTATTTGAGACTGAATGGATCAAGATATTGCTTAGTAGAATACACAAAAAATTCATTTATCTAGAGGATGGACCCAGTAATATCACAAAAAAGATCATTAGGTGAGTGTTAGGTTATCCTTCCCTAGAATGACCAAAGAGCATGCAAAGTGATTCAAAAGAGATGATTGAGAGCACAGGTGCACTATGGAATAATAGGGGAATGTCTATTGATTCAATCTCATACCCCTAATTGCTTTTGTTGTGAGAATCATTGCTCACAAATTCTTAAAATTGAGTAGATTTAATAGTGTGTCCTACATGGCAGTAGATTTGGTATACAGAATAGTAAAGAGAGACTACACATATGACCTTACTGAGTTCCAACTTTAGCAACTGTCTGAAAACTTGTAGGGCATGAGGAAGACTAAGAGTGCATCTTGCAAATTTGGCTCTTTATTAGTTTGTATATTCTTTTATGTGTAGAACACATTTCCTTCATATCATAAAGTTTCTTGGAAGACCAATAGGTCTATTGTAGTTCAAATTGGAGAATTCATAGAGCAACTAGGAGACAACTTTGAGTCAGTAATGACAAGTTATTTTGAAGACTTTAAGAAGTCTATGAAGCAAAGGTTAAGGATTCTAGTGTCACTAGTTGAGAAACATTATGATGATGGTTTCTTTCTAGTTGATGTTGATTATACATATGTGCAGGTAGTCCCACCTAGGGTTAGATGGCTTAAGCCCTTGCCATATGAGATAAATATTGATGAGGCATTAGCAGCTATTACATCTCTATTGGCATAGGAAATAGATAAAAGTGCCACCTCATTTAGGAATTATGAGGAAGCCAAGTCCAAAATTACAATTTATTTGAAGACAAATTTTGTGGTAAGAAAGAAGAAAAAGCTTGTGAAGAAGCTAAAGGAAAGATTTGTCAAAGGGGGAGATGAAAAAGAAGAAGAAGCTAAAGAAGAGGAAGAACATGTCCAAGCCCCTTTGGTAATTACTCAAGGACAAGGAGAATATGAAGAAGCTCATGAAGAAGGTGTCAAGGGAGAAGAAGCTGAGGAAGCACCCAAGCCTACTGAAAAGAAAAGAAAGGCTAAGGAGCCTACAGTGGAAAAACCCAAGAAGAAGGTTGTGACACTATCACAACAAAAGCTAGTAGCTCCTATTACTAGGGCTAGCACAAGAGTAACCACTAAACAAGTCCAGGTTGTTAAGAAACCTAAAGGTAAAAGGACTATTGCTTCAGCAAAGCCAAGCTAACTAGTGAAGAAAACATATGAAAGGAGGAAATATGTAGCTCCAGTTAAGTCAAATGCGGAGAAAATAGAATCAAATGACATAAGTCAATTCAAGATGGTAAGTCATAGTCCCTCCTCTAATTTAGATAATTTGTGTGCCAATATTAAATCAAATGTAGATTTATTTGGTCTTGCACACATAGATTTTGATAAGATGGGAAAAATTGAACAAAATACTATTGAAAAAGCCATATAGGTGATGATGGCTACATTTAAATAAACTCCTATAGAGATTGCGAACTCATTACCTAAGAGTCTTTATAACTGAGTTGAGCATAAATGGAAATATAGTCTACAAACAGAAAGATAGATCAAGAAAACCACTTTAGCCCAAGTCATGTATGAATTGCCAAAGATAATGATAGATGAGGCTATGGAGTTGTACAAATGTAAATTTACTCCAAAATACAGAGCATTTAGTATATTGAAGAAGAATATAGAGGATGTGGTAACTAAGAGTAAAGCAATATGGAGAACTATTTACAAGTTACCCATTCCTACTATAATAGAGAAAGGTGAGAAAGCATTGCAAGACCCTAAGTAAGGTGAGAAAGAGACAACACAATAGGCAGCTGTGGTTGCAAAAGATGAGTCAATCAATGATGGTCATGTGAAAGGCATTGAGGAAATACTAGGAGAAGAAGCCACATCTAAGGAGGAGCACCAAGATGATCAAAGTGTACCTGAGGTACAAGTGTCGAGTGCTAGTCCTCCACATGGAGACCAAGTAAGTTAGTATGAATTAGTGAAAATCAGGGATGTTTTTGACAATTTTTCTTAGAAAATCAATCCCTTGATAGATGATGACTTGCAAAAGATATTAAAGAGTTACACCATAGCAACTAATTTATGCACAAATCTCATATTGGTGAGAACTGATGAAATTGCAAAGGTAGATGTGGGAACAAAAGGAGAGAAGCAAATAGACACATCAAGTGTGCTCCTAGAGGTAAAAATTATAGAAACACAGAGTGCTAGCACTAAACAGTAATGTGTTGTTACAACCCTAGTTACATTACCTCTTGTGCCATTTATTTCTCACAAACAAGCCTTAACAATAGTAGTGGAAGATGGAAAAAAAAACTAGATTAGCTCAGGAAGCAAGTCCTACACCTACACCAGATATACAAGGTGAAGAGAAGCAAGAGGGTAGTCAGATAGACAAACCTAAAGAATTTAAGGTGATTACTACTACAAAAGAACAAATTGCTATCTAAAATCTGGTTATCTTACCAATTTCTTTGACTCCTACTAGTAGTCAAGTTCTTTATAGACTGAGCACTCAAGGCACTCCATTGCAAATATCAAGGCCAAGTGTAGAGACATCAAGCAGATTAGAAGACATATCATATGGAGATGTGAGTCTTGATGAGGTGATTGAACTTCCAAAGTTTAATCTTACAAAAATCACAATTGAGAAAATGATCATTCTACAGGAATCTCTACATAGGAAGAAACACCAAGATTTGTTGAGAAGGGAGCATAAGCAAAAGTAAGTACTTTAGGACATCAAAGACATATTTCTTGATGCTTTTAGTCTTTCAAATCCTAATGAAGATAAACCTATCCTTGATAAATTGGTAAATATTGTTGACAAAAAAAGTTATGATGACCTAGACTCAAACACCAAACTATTGGATTGGTTAGAAAAGAAGTTTCAAATAAAAGTACTTGAACAGATATCTAGTGTCATTACTCTAAGATTGGTTGAGTTAGCAACCAAGATGGAAGATGTGAAAAAGATGTTGGAGAATATCTTTTCTTCATACACAAAGCTTTGTGATGTAAATTTATTCACACAAGAAGCATAGATGGCTATTGAATGGCTATAGGGAGATCTAAAGACTATAGGTAATATCTTACAATTATCTCCAAGTCAAAGCTAGACTCATTTTCAGAGATTACTCTCTACTCAATGTCAAGTAGCAACATTACAAGAACAAGATTCTAACATTTGTGCTACCTTGATCAACATCGAAGCCATGTTAACCCCACACATGGAAGTGTTACATAAGGAACTAGCCTATTGGAATGAAACATTAAAGATCATCATGGAGGTCCACAAAACATTTTTGGACAAACACATTATCAGTGTACCACCCAAATGACATAAGTGTCAAAAAAGGGGGAATGAGAATCAAGAGTTAAGAAAAGAGGAATAAAGATGATAAGGTGAACACAATTTTGAGACATAAACATGGGACAATAGTAGTATGACATATTTACTCAGGACATTTACTCAGGAGGAGTTATACAAAATTCAGATACAAGAAGGAACACTCAACTTAGGGGTTGCTATCAAATTTTGAAGAGGTATAATAATTAAGCCATCAGTTGTGCAAAATTTTGAAATTTTGAAATTTTTTATGATATACAGATTATCTGAGTGATGCAAATAAGTTAGACTTTTTATGCATGACAAAGTGTTTTTGCCACTCATTTCAAATGGGGAGATCATTAATCTCATATTAGTTTTGAAAAGGCAGTGACAAAAGACCTAGGTCATTTACTTAAGAGAAATTTGTATGTACCAAGTAAGTGGTTTATGACAAGCAATATGTACGTAATAAGTGTCAAGCACTAGTATGTGTTGAGCAGATAGTTAGTGTTGAATCACTCCAGTGATGAGCAAGCTAATACATGCCGAGTGATTCAGATGCCAAGTAAAGCAGTGGATGTGGAGTCATTCAAGATATGAGTTACATAATTGAAGATGTAATGGATGTCGAGCATCAAAGCTGTCAAGTGCCAAGTAAATAGTTTTGGACATAGTTGTTTGTAATGGCACAAACTCCTATGTAAACCATTTTTTGGATGACTTAAAGATTTTTTTACAATTCTAGAAGATATATATGAAGGTATATTGAGAATCCCTATGCAGTGCATGCAACCAATTAGATTAAGGGATGTTTTAAGAAAAAAAATAGGTGAATCACAATCGTTGATTCCTACCTAAACATAGCTCACCTAAGTCTTCTTAAGGAGGGAAAACCATAAAGAGTTTGTGTATGTGGATGAGAAGAAAGGGGTGAATGATAAGTGCAAAGAGAGAATTCATGGTGGCTATGGAGGTTATGATCATACTATAATTTTAGAATTGGTTAGGGAATAATAGAGAAGAGCAATTAAAGGATAGAAGAGATACATTTGATTAGAAGGATCAAGTACACATCAGGAAAGAGAAGATTTGATATCTAGGAAAGAGGTGCTAATAGAAGGATCAATGCTAAAATATTCGAATAGGTGAATTAGTGAAAATATCTTAATAGAGTAGCCTTGATAGGTTTCAAGTCCTAACAAAATTTTGTGTAAATCTCTTAACCGAGTGCTTTTTTTATTGCATGTTTAAGTCCTCTAACAAGGCACACTTCTAGCAGGGTGTTTAAATCCTTTAACAATGTGAGACCTAATAGTCTTTGTAAGCCTTTAACAGGGCAGACCTTTCATAGGGTAGATCATAGTTTATGGCCAAATTTATTGTAACCTTCATTGGATACACTTTATAGTTGCAACAATAAAGATTTGTGGGTGTCATCCCCACTCCAGTTTTACCTTCTCATTGGAGGGTTTTTGGTTAACAAACTTATTGTATCATGTGTTATTTATTTTATGCTATGGATGAACATGTGTAGCTAGCTATTTCAATTTACATGATAAATTGTGAGATGGATGTGTGGTGAATGATTTATGGTCAATGTTTGATGAAGGGCCACACCACCCTACCAACTCATAACCAAAAATGCAACAATATGGAGACAAAGAGAGACAAAATGCTTCCCAAGCAATTTTATTATACTTGAAAATCCTTACAATATTCTCCAAATGAGGAACTCCAAATTCTTACAATATAAGAGAGCTTCCTCACTAATAGCTTCCAACCAACTTGCACACCAAGAGCTTCTACAAGAAGAGCTTACACTTCCCAAACTTCTACTTGAAGAGCTACACCTTGAGAGCTTTCACACCTTGAAGCTTGACCTTCCAAAGCTTGATTAGAAATGCTCGTATGCCTTGCTTAAATAGGCACTTACCACCCAATGCATGATTTACCCACAACCTTCTAGAATTTCACCTACACACCTCGATAAATGGAATGACAACCATTTTTATTTTATTTTTTCTATTATGCCACCTATGCACCTCGAAAATAGAAATTCCCCTTTTTTTCTTTTCTCCTTTTTCCCTTGTTTTTTTTTAAATTATTTTTCCTTCTATTTTTGTCACTTTCTCTCTCCTCCACAATTTTTTTTATTTTAATTTTCCATGCAAGATGCTCCTGCAGCAATGTTTTAAAATGTTAATTCATCCCCCCACCCACATCTCAAAGTTTACTTTCCCATTGTTGATTCCAACACTAGACATAACCAAGTTCCTTCACTAACTGAGCACTAGCATGTGCTAAGTTAACTAGAAGCAATCAAACCCCTTCATCGATTGAGCTAACTTGAGCAACACTACTACTGAGCTTCTAGCGAAAACCCAGCTTCTAATATTTGCCAAGTGCCCCAACCATCATCGAACATCTTCATTAACTGAGTTACTCAGTTAACACATCAACTAAACCAACTTATTATCAAATAAGTCCCCTTCATTCTTTGATCAAATCCTCCAACTCCAAGGCCAAACCACACCAACATGCAGGATTACTAGCCAATCAATGATCCTCTTGCATCAATTTTATAGACTCTTAACCTGGTTAATATCCTTAACATGATTCTTTTGTTTAGTGGATCATCTTGTGGGTATAATCCCCACTAGGGATTACCCTTGGATAGAGTTTCCCTAGTTAACAAATAATGATGTTATGAGTTCTCTATGTGTATGGTTTTATTTACTGTTCAACATTATTGGTTTACTTTCTTATGGAAGTTATAAAGTAATTAACAAGATCTAGTTGTGGATAAAAGTTTGTATAATATAAAATATTGATTCAGCCCACCCCCCTCTCAATATTATCTATTTCTAATAGTGACACCTAGTAAAATTTTATGATTGATTTTTCGACATATTCCAAATAACATTTAAATCAGTCTTAGTTGATACCAAGAACAATTTAACTTGAAGGAATTAGAGATGACATGATGGTCCATTGAGAATTTTTTTGCAAAGTATTCTAGCAATATTAAAGTTGGTGCCCTCAACTTCATCCATCTTATTTTGAGACATGCCTATAATTAAGCTTAGATCAATTAAAAAGTTTTTAGAACAAGTTTTTTTCTTTTATATTTTTTTGTTTCATGAAGGGTTAAGCATGCATCATTCTTTGAATGCTTGGTGTTTTCTACATTCAATTTAGTAAGTAGCAAAGAATAATCAATGTCATATGAGAAAGTTCATTGTTCTTTATAACTATTGATTGGGAGCTCAAATTGAAGTCAGGTATGTATGTTTTTGTTCTGTGTTTGAAGATTTTGTTCAAGTTCACTTTTGTTGTGAAGACTTTTAGTTCACAAACTAGCATATGAATCGTTATTCTCATTAGTTGTAAAGAAGTCTTGGGTTTTAGTATCTTGTTCCCCCCACCACTTATTCTTTGATTGCAGTGGACATTAAGTAAAAAATAAGACATCATGGATTCCTATTGGAAATTTTCTAATATATATTCATCTTCTTTCCTAGAGACTCTACTTAGCATCAATTCCCACATAGTTAGTCCAATAGATTGTAGTCACAATGATTCTAGTTTTGGTCGTACACAACATTATGGGTTATAAAATCTTTATAATGGTATGGAAAATGGAAAACACAATTTTATTTGAGAAGGGAAAAAAGCGAGGAAGGAAAGAGGCAAGCATTTCTAGGCTTTTTGGATGTCTATGTCCACCATGTTAGAGATATTTATAATATTTGTATCTATGAAAATAAGGATGTGTATGCTAGGTTTTTTGGAAATTGGGATAAGGAAGTATGTTATGGCTGTCATTTATGAAAACATATAGCCTATTTTTAGATATAAAAATGAGAGAATAAGTTTGAAGGCATAATACTCATAAAATTGTCTAAGTACATACCAATAAAATAGGGAGCAATCAGCTTGTTTTTTTTAGCACAATTCATTGGAGACACGTGGGAATGTACACACATATATGAAGGAATTATGGAGCCTATAGAGTATGTGGGTAAAAATGGTTAAGATTTGGTTATGTACAGAAGGATTTATTATAGATATACCAGTAACAACTTACCTAGATAGAACAAAGTTAAAGGAAGAATAAAGACATTTTGGTTAAGGAATTATTTTGGGTTACCAAAATAATTATTTGATAATGTTGGGATTCCATCCTAGATGTTAATCCACATGTGGAAAAATATAATTCAAAATATTTAGCAAAGTATCAAGAAACAACGTCGACATAACAAAGCTTTTTGGTGTAAAAGGAAGAATATTTTGTTTAGCAAAGAGTGGCATTGTATTGTAATGATATAATGTTTGAATGTGAAAATTTGATGTCATTATAGAGAAGAACCTTTGTATGATCATTTTCAAATAAGAACCAAAAGGAAAAATCAAATATTGAAGAGATCAGCACTATGTAGAGGTTTTTGTATCTATCTCTATTGATAGCATTGTAAAATTGTATATGAATGTTTTAGAAATGGTATCTTCTCTCACTCTATTATATTGTAATACCAACTCCTAACAAGGTTGAGGCTTCTAACAAGGCCTAGTCCTCTAACATGTATAAATATACTATACAAATGTAATAGACTCCTAATAGGGTCAATATATTTCACGAGATACCTTTGATTAGTGGATCATTTTTTGGGTGCCATCACCATCGGAGCTTCCCCTTGGACAAAGTTTCCTTAGTTAACAAATAATGGTGTTATGAGTTGCATTGTATTATAGTTATGCTTACTTTTTAGTTTGATCATTATTGCAAATTTAAATATTGTCAATAATATCCATAGTTGGACAAAAGTTTTTGGAACACTAATTCACCCCCTCCCCCAATATTCCCTATTTGTAACAATTGGTATCAAAGAAAAATTACTCAAAGGAGGCCTAATAGCTTGAGTAATATATCTATGTATATGGATAAATTGAAAATTAATCTTGAAGAATATCTTGAGTAACTTGATATAGTTATAGAGGAAAGAAATAAGCTTGAGATCAAACTTAAAGATGCACAAGATTTCATTTAGAAATTGAATGATTAGATCAAAAAAGAAAGAGTCACATGATCAGCGTAATGATAGTGAACAAGTTTCAAGGCTTGAATAGGAAAATGAAAATTTTAAACATGAGCTAGGTATTACCAATTTGAACATGAGCATGATGGAAGATGAGAAGAAAAATCTACCAGATTTGGAATTTGAGAATGTAGATCTGAAATCCAAACTTATCAAAGTGACATTTGAAGTTGAGACTACAAAGTTACAATATATAGAACTTGAGAAGTAAAATAGTATTATTAAGGGAGAACTTACACAAAAAAAGAAACATCTTGAGAAGTTATATTCAAGCACTAAGAAGCTTGATGAGAAGATTATGGAACAAAGACATATTGGAGATAGAATAGGGATTGGATATGTTGAAGGAGAATCATCTAAAGGATCTGAAGTTACTAAGGAACAAGATATACTGAACTAACAATCTAGTCAACAAGAAGATCTAAACAAAGAAGTAAAGAAAGAATTCAATGGAATATGTTTTGCCTATAATCATCTTAGATGTATGAAGAAAGACTGCATAGCTAAGTATTGTATCACCTACTTTAGTATGTGCAAATTAAATACTAAGATTAATAAAAGCATTCACAATACAAAAAAAGTTAACACTTATGATATGATGAAGGAAAACATTATGGAGGGAAGTAGACCAAGAATGGTAAGATCCTCAAATGTGTTGCCTATGATAATGTCAATTTGTCCCTAATGGATAGGGGATGTGCGATCACAATGTGCTCAAGCTTCAAGGGATGGGCTGTTTATCAAGCATGGGAGTGGATGGAGGATTCAATAACAAAGGTGAAGGTGGATTTTGACATGACAATGGTGTACAATTTCTATACTATAGTGGTTATTAGGGCATTATAAGTCTGCATGAAAGTTGATATATATTGTGAGAGGGAATGACTTTATTTATATGCCAAGGGGTAGTGAGATGGAGGGTCAGGATGTAAAGATGGAAGAATGGTGAGGTGGGGTTAGGACGCTTTGGAAGGGGAGCACATGGATTGTGCTTCTTCAGGGCTCTAGCCTTGTGACAAGTGTCACAAGGGGATTGAGTGGTCAAAATGGAGGGTCAAGGGGAATAATGAGGGAGGATGAGTGTGTAAGAGGGATGTAAGTGGCATTGATGGCATGTAAGAGCCATTAATGCTCTTGGATAGGGATGGAAGAGGACAAGCGAGACTTTTGACTTTGGCTTGTGTTAGCAACTCTTAACCCTTGCTTAAAGTTGTGCGCAAATTTAGGGAGGGGGGTTAGGCTTAACTCAGGAAAGGGGTTAAGGTGCAAGTGGCTTATCTTTGATGGGATGGGTTAGTTAGGAGGCTAAGCGAGGTTAGTATGGGTGGATGGGTTGGATTAGGGGTAAAGATAGGGTTTAGGGATGGTTTAGGGGTTAGGATGATTTATTTAATAAAGAGGGGGATGTAGGATTAAATTAAATAAATTTGAGGATTTATTTAATTTAATAGAGGAATAGGGTTTTAATTGATTAATTGATCTTGGGTTATCATTTGATTTTATCAATTGGACTATAGTTAATTAAATAAATTAGTTAACTAGGGGATGGTGATTAATTAAATAATAAATATTTAATCAGTAATATCCTTAGAAGATGACTAAATAAGATTACCTAATGGTGTAATTAGATTTAGGTGTCTAGATTTTGCCCCTCTTTGACATAGTGTTGGGATGACACTTTCAAAGAAGTTTGAATATTAATGACATGAACAAGAATTTTTAAAGCAACATGGTTGTCTTTGTTTTGGATGGAAGAAGAGAGACTGGACTACATGATGCCCCCTCAAGAAGGTGGTAGGGAGAGAAAACAATTCTTGGCAACTTATTGAAAAAGTAAAAACAAAGGGATGGGGGGAGGGGGATGTAGAAGAGCAAAAAGGAGCAGGAAAAAGACATGGAATGATAAACATAATAGGGCAAGAGGAGATAGGGCAAAAGGATGTAGAGACCAGAGGTCTATAAGGGGGGCTAGGAGGGGTAGAAAGATACCTATGTTGGCATATTGCTAGTTGAAGCTCTAATTTGGATAATACAATGGTTGCGCATGGATGACCATAGCACTAGGTAGATGTGGTACAATGAGTACAAGTGCAAAAAACACTAGATTGATTGCTAGGGTTGAAAAAATTGTCTTTGTCATTTATGTCACTATGTTTTTAATGTTCCCACAATGTGTAAAACATGATCTTGTAGGTACGGGTCTAGTGGGATCGCTATAGGGATCGATGGGACCATGATCCTACAAAAACTATTAGAGAGTAGGGATGAAAAAAGGGTTCAAAAACATTTTTTTACAAAATCAGGAGTTTAGTAGGAAGTTTGCACGAGAACACGAATCTGCCAACAATTTTTTGTAGGAAAGCGATCTCGCCAACAGAAACATGATCCTGGTGGCAGGAACGTGAATTCACTAGAATGGGTAGGTTTTGAGGAGAAGGTCAATGTGAGAATGTTAAATGGTTTGACTAGGAGGAGAAATGGGGTTGGCACGTTCTCGTGATAAGCAATGGTTGCAGGAATGCGGGGGAGTAAATGGGATTGTGAGAATGCATGATAGGATTTTAATAAGGGTCAAAAGTTAAAGAATGATCTTGTGATAAAATGTGATGGTGAGATCGCGAGGTGCAAGCGTTCATGGGAATGCACCAATAGGAACATTGAGAAAGGGGTAAAGGGAAAAGGTGTGTGAGAAGAATAGGGACATGGGTGATGGATGGGGGGCTTTGGAATTAGGGTTATACTATGTATAAAAAGGAAAATTGACATGTTGTTGGCTTGTATGCAGTTGTCACTAGACACGCTAGTGTCATAGGAGTGACAAGTGATTGTACTATGCATGGGAGAGTGGTTCACACCAGCTAACAAGGGAAGGATTGATGGTATCAACCTGAAGTACCTGGCAAGATTGTTGCATACAGAGTCCTATATGGTGATAGTGACAACCCTATGTGAGAGGTGGCATAATGAGACTGGCACCTTTCACGTAGATGGAAATGACATTAGAAGATTTTTACAAGATCTTTAGGTTACTAGTATAGGGGAGGCTAGTGATGGTGACTGGGGAGATGATAGGAGAGGTAGTAGTACAGTGACTGGTGGGGCCTAGAGTGTTGTATCATACCCAGAGTGGTCATTTTCCCTTACATGAGCACCTAGATTGAGTAGTTGCAAAGAGAAGGATTTATTTCTATGTTCATGGGCTAGTGTCAGGATATATTGCCCCAAATATAGGTGGGACACGGGTTACCTTGGTGTTGATTCCAACTATTATGCAGATTATGGATGTCAGAGTCCCTGTGGCATGAGGTGCATTGATGTTGACAAAGTCGTATCATGATCTACATTAGATAGTCTATTAGGGTGTAGGGAACTAGGGTAGGAGTGTGGGTTTCCCAAATAGGTCGATTGGACAGAGAGAGAGAGAGAGGCAAATAGAGGAGCCAATAGTGTATAGCTAGGGGGATTTTTTGACCTGCCATCATATAGAGGAGGTGGACTACTGGTGAGTACAGATAGATGACATCCAGGTGGTGACATGGAGGCCATATAGGGGTCTCAGGCCATGGGCAGTAGTTGTCGTACACTATATCACCATATTTTATTTTTGGGCGATGGGAGTACATTACAGAGTAGTACTGGCCAAATAGGGCCTTGCAATAGTTTGGATGGCCATAGATTGCCACTGGGGAGTTGAACTAATATTAGTGTGTGACATGTGAGCCAGTGACTATTTTTGGGTTGGCACTTTAGAGAGATGGATTACTATAGGCATGGCAAAACTTAGCACCACAAGAGTGGGATTGGTTTGGGGAGTAGTGGATGTAGGCTCAATGGAGGAGTATCAAGATGGTTTTGAGTGGCCAAGGCCAATAGGCCAAGCTCAAGTGACAAGAGTAGTAGAGGTGGCAGGGGAGATATGTAGCCAATGGATTATGACAGTGAGCAGAGGTGATGATGTAGGAGGAGGTGCCACTAAGGTAGAGACAGAGGGTTGTGAGGGAGAGGAGGTAGGAGGATGTCAGGCCATAGCCCAAGAGGATAGGAGAGGCCAACAAAGGAGAGGAGACCACAGGAGGAGGGTAGACAGGGGCCATAAGGGCTAGTAGGCAGAGGAGGAGGTGGAGGTGGCTCATCATTAAGGGCAAGGGATAATGGATTGGTGAGAAGGTATGCATCCCAATAGAAAACACATGAGGTGACCATCTAGCTGCAATGAGATACCCAATAGGAGAAGGGATCAACTCAAGAAAATGTGAGATTAGTTTTGACATGAGCACAATGTGGCATAGGTAAAGGTAAATAGAGTAGGGGTAGAGGTGGGGACATTGCGGATGGACAACGGGCACTTGGAGGGGAGGTTAAAGGTGGTGACACTAGAGAGACAGATGTTGTAGGTGAGGATGGGCACTATCCAATAGGAGAGTGATAGATTGGTGGTGGAGGTGGTGACCCTAAGAGCATAGGTGGCAATAGGTGGAGGATTGGAGGAGTTGAGGAGGTTGTGAGGGGGAGGTGGAGGATCTAAGGGAGAGAGAAGGATTTTATCATGGGAGATATCATGCAGTGGTGTCAGCAGATTAGGTAGAGCATTATAGATTACTGATACGATCAGGTATAGTTGGGACCCATACAGGCATGCAAGGAGGGGAAAAGAGTGGATGGAACATTGGGTGCTCTCAAAGCACTGGTGGGTCTTAGCACACAGGGAAGAGCCATAGGACAGGGTAGAGCCAAAGGTGAGACAAGGGGGTTAGTGGGCAGAGGGATGAGGCAGAGAGAGTAGTTATTGGAGGAGGACAGATGAGGTCACCACCTCCACCAGCAGTAGCACTAGATGTAGAGAGAGGTACCTATGAGTCTCATGATGAGGAGGCGATGGATGAGGGGGATTAGTGATATGCTAGTTTTGACATAGTATTTTGGATGCACTGTTGGATATATTTTTGCAGGCACAGACTCGATGTATTGATATGGGCTTTTGTACTTATATGGATACTAGATATCTGGACTATGATGGACTTTGGTATTTTTGTAGGGATGGCTGATTTATTCTTTATTCTTTATGGATGAGATATATATAGATCTGATCATTCTTTGGGGTGGGATATGAATGTGTGGATTTTACGACGTCATGATTTTTTTACTGTTGTAATCTGATTGAAAAAGATCATTGTATGAAAGATATTGTTGCTATAGAATGTGTTCAATCATTATTTTGTCACTGATGTCAAACGTGCTATTTGCTGGAATGGAAATTGCTTATAAGATCCAAGCACTATCACTTAGTTGATTGATGAAGAATCAATAAGATGTAACAAAAACACCTAAGGGAAAGGTTGAGTTATGGTTTTGTAATGAAGTGCAAAGATCGGTTAAGATAATGATAAAGTGATGTATTGACAATATACTTGAAGATGAAGAGGTTGGCTACACTTAGAAACTGTAGAAGAAGAAGTCATAATATGATTGTCTGCAAAGCTTGATTAAATTCATCAGAGGGAGCTGAGCAAGCTAGTTCAAGCTAAGAAAAATTTCAATAGGAGCTGAGTGAAGATCAAGTGCTGAGTGAAGATCAAGTGCCGAGTAAAGATCAAGTGCCGAGTTATGTTCATGTGCCAAGCATCAGAAAGTCAATAAGTGTCGAGTTGCTACATTATTTGAAAAGTCAAAGATTCCCTAGATCTAAGCTGACATGGTTTTTATCTAGAGTTTTGTGAACCAAATAAAAAAATAAAAATGATGTGCTGGTGCCACAGAACTCTATGTAAAACATTTTTGGGCGAATACAACTGGATTCTAGATGAAGTTTCTAGATAAAAATGAGATATGGGACAGATACATTGTATCCTACCTAATCTATTGAAACCCTAAAGTTGGAGAGGGAGAATCGAGTGGGAAAATTAATCCATATTTCTATTTAAGGAGTTATAAGGTCACAGAGCAAAAAGGTTGGTCAAGTATGAAAGCATGAAGTGCTGAAGAAGGTGCTAAGGAGGAAGAGAGCACAGAAAATCTATTTTGACAGGTGATCATAGAGATGATTGCATTGGTATGATGAGCAAGAAGACTCAAGGAGATGAATTTTAAGTGGAAGACAAGCTGTCAGAGCCACAGTGATTGAAACCAAGCAAAGGATTGAACTGAAGTATGATCTGCAGTTTGCAAGATATGTTGTGAGTTGTATCAGATCAAAAGGCCTTATTTTTACTCTCTAGCAATTGTAACATTTAGTATAAATCCTATGGAATTAGGTTGGTTTAATAGCCATGTTGTAAATCCTTTAACAAGGTGACATTCCAAGTGAATGTTCCAAAGTCCTTTGACTAGGCCCATTCCTAACAGTGTAGTGAAATCCTCTAACAAGGTCACATTTAACAGTGTGTTGTAAGCCTTTAACAGGGCATCACTTCAAAAGAGTGAAAATTGAGTAGCGTGTTACTAGTGATTTTTCCCAAATTGGATTTCCACATAAATCACTGTGTCATGTGTTGATCTTGCATGTTTTATTCCTACATGTTGATTTGTTGTAACTTGCTAAGATGGTTGTTTTAAGCTTGGATGCATGAATAGTTTAATGGGCTCACTATAATTAGTGAAAAAAAAAGTATTATTAGGGCATTTAGGCCTTGGATAACTGATTCACCCCCCCTCCCTCTCTCAGTTATTCTAAAAAATTTCCAAAAATTGGTATCAGAACCTTGCTGCTGATTTAGTTTAAAGGAACTAGAAGCAGAAAAGATCAAAATGCCTAAGCGAGAAGTTCCCAAGCTCAACAAAGACAACTTTTTTGCATGGAAAAGTTTGATGAAGCTACATCTTGGATCCATAGGTGATTATGTCCAAAATTCAATTGTTACTAGGCATGTTGATCCAACTGGTACTCTTACTATAGAAGATTTGAAGAACAAATAGGAACACAATCAGACAATGTTGGAGATTGCTTCTGCACTCAACTACGTTGAATTTGATGATATCAAAGGATGTAACACTACATTTAAGATGTGGAAATCCCTATCAAATATTTATGGAGGAGATTAGAATGTCCAAAGAGCAAAAAGAGAAAGCCTCAAAGGAAAGTTTGATGACATAAAAATGGAGGAAAGTGAGAATGTTGCTCAGAATGCCTCTAGAATAAAGGAAGTGGTAAGTGCAATAAGATGTTTGAATGGTAAATTAGATGATGATACTATTAATATTAAGTTCTTAAGAACTTTTCTCCCTATCTATGCTATTAGAGTATTAGCTATACAAGAGCTAAGATGTGTACCAGGAAATAATCTAAGTTTTGAAGGTATAGTGGGTAGACTTACTACATTTGAGTTATCTAACTTTGACAACTACAGACCTGAGAATGTTGAATCTACTTTCAAGGCCAAGCTATCACTGAAGGATACTGAACATGTGAAATCAAAGAAGGGAAGAAAGATGAAATATGTATCCAGTGACAATAGCACTAATGAGGAAGATGTGGAACAATTGGAAGCATTATTGGCTAGAAGATTTTGAAGAGGCAAAGGAAAATTCAAGGGTAAGTTGCCTATCATTTGTTTCAATTGCAATGAAGTAGGACATATTTCTGTAAGGTGTACATAGAAAAAGGATTGCAAGGAAGGCAACAAGTACAAAAATAGAAGAGAAGATGATAAGAGAGATTACAAAGACAAAGGCAAGAAGTGATGTATTGCTGAAGAGGATTCCGATGGTAATGATGATGAAGTTGTTTATGTGGCCATGAAGGACCAGTCTGATGAAGAAGATCCTACAACACTGGTAACATGTATGAACAAGAATGACAGATGGATCATAGACAATGGGTGCTCACATCACATGACAGGAGACAAAAGTAAGTTTGTTAACTTTCCTCAGTATGATGGAAATAGTTTTAGATTTGGAAATGATGGTCCATGTCAAATCAAAGGAAAAGGCTCCATTAAGCTTACAGAGCAAATTTCATGTGATAATGCATACTACGTTGAAGGACTAAACTACAATTTGCTGAGTGTCTCATAGTTAGGCAATATAGGGTGCAAAGTAGAATTTGGAAACAAAACTGCAAAAATCTATGATACTGATGGTAAATTGATAGGAAAAGGAGATCAAACAAGAATTAATCTATTTTATCTTGATATGGAAAATACTTCTTGTTTTGTTGCAAAATTTGATGATGTGTGGTTATGGCATAGAAGGCTATGTCATGTCAACTTTGATAATCTGGTCAATATCAGAAAAATGAAGAAAGTCAAAGGTTTACCTAAACTAAAGAAGCCTAACAACATCATGTGCAAACAATGTCAGCTAGGAAAGATGACTAAGTCAAATTTCAAGAGTAAAAACTATACATCTAAAGAAGTACTTGAGTTAATCCATACTGATTTATGTGGTCCAATAGAAGTGCAAAGCTACAAAGGAGATAAATATATAATGTTGTTTATTGATGACTATTCTAGGATGATGACTATTATGTTCTTAAAGCAAAAATCTGATGCTTTTCAAATGTTTAAGTGGTATGTGGCTAGAGTTGAAAAGGAAATAGGAAAGAGTTTGAAATGCCTAAGATCAGACAGAGGTGGAGAGTTCACATCAAATGAATTTGAGATATTTTTCATTGACAAAGGAATCAAGAGATAAACATTAGCTCCTAGAACTCCCCCACAAAATGGAATTGTTGAGAGAAGAAATAGATCTGTGATTGACTGTGCCAGAACATCGATGATGGAAAAGATTGTTGCTCTGAAATATTGGAGAGAAGTTGTAAGTGTAGTTGTTCACACACTGAACTGAGTACAAGTCAAGAAAGGTACAAATGCAACACCTTTTGAATTATGGTATGGTCACTCACCCAATGTAAAGAATTTCAAAGTATTTGGTTGCAAATGCTTTATCCTTAAAGATACTAGAAATGGAAAATTTGATGCAAAAAGTGATGAAGGAATATTCTTTGGTTACTCCACTAGAAGTAAAGCATATAAGTGTTTAAATACTAACACTAACAAAATTGTGGAAAGTGCAAATGTAAACTTTGATGAGCATACAAAAGTCCAAGTTGAAGAACCAACGAGATTAGATGAATACAAAACCTTTGTGTATTCTTATGAAGGAATTCCTATTGATGAAGATGCTATCAATCAAATTGGAATTCAATAGAAAATTTCAGTTTCAGTCGAGTCACAACCAGTGAATGTCGAGTTGCATTCAGAAGCCAAGTTGTAGAATGAAGAAAATGTACATTCTGACTCTGAAATCAGTACACATGAAAGAAATGTAGAACTACCTGACATCGATGTGCATAGTGACCCTAAATCTAAAAGATCAAATATGGAAACAAGGACAAAACCAATATTATCGAAATATGTGAAGAGACATCACCCTATTGAATAGATAATTGGTGACAAATATGCAAGACCAATGACAAGGAATAGACTAAGAAATGAATCATGTCTGTTAAGAAAATTTGAACCTAAGATAGTGTATGATGCATTACAAGATGGTGACTGGTATAAAGCTATGGAAGAAGAGATTGATCAAATAAAGAAGAACAAAACTTAGAGTTTAGTTCCTAGACCAGCTGACAAGAATGTGATTGGCACCAAGTGGGTATTCAGAAACAAGCTAGATGAGAATGGTGAGATTACTAGAAACAAAGCCAAACTAGTATGTAAGGGTTATGCTCAAGAAGAAGGATTAGACTATGGGGAAACATTTGCCCCTATTGCTAGAATGGAAGGAGTAAGAACTTTACTTGCATATGCTGCATATAAAGGTTTTAAAGTCTATCAAATGGATGTAAAGTCTAATTTTTTGAATGGTATATTGGAAGAGGAAGTCTATATTGAAAAACTAGAGGGATTTTTTGATGAGAACAATAGGGATATGGTTTGTAAACTACATAAAGCACTCTATGGTTTGAAACAATCACCTAGAGCATGGTATGAGAGACTTCACAAATATCTTGTCAAGATGGGATTTGAGAAAATAGTTGACAACAACAATCTATATATAAAGGAAGAGAAAGGTAAAGATGTTTTGATATCTGAGATCTTTGTTGATGATATAATATTTGGAGGAAAAGATGCTCTATGCAAAGATTTCGTTGATCAGATGAAACATGAATTTGAGATGTCAATGTTTGGAGAGATCAAATTATTTGTTGGATTACAAGTACATCAATTAAAACATGGTATATTTGTAACCCAATTAAAATATATCAAGGAAATACTCAAAACATTTGGTTTAGATGAATCAAAACCAGTGAGTACACCAATGACGACAGGACATAAGTTATCTAAGAATGATGATTTAGCTGAAGTAAACCAGATAGTGTACAGATCCATGATTGGAAAGCTACAATATGTTGTACACAGTAGACCAGATATTGCTTTATCTATTGGAATAGTGACAAGATTTGTTGCAAACCCAAGAGAAAATCATCTTATGGCTATCAAGAGAATAATGAGGTATCTAAAAGGTACAAATGATTTTGGTTTGTACTACAAGAGGACTGGAAAATTTGATTTCAAGGCCTACATTGATGCAAATTGGGGAGGTAACATAGATGATAGAAAAAGCACCAGTGGAGGAGCACTTTTCTTAGGAAAAATATTAGTCACTTGGACTAGTAAAAAGAAAAGTTGTACATCACAATCCACAACAGAAGCTGAGTATGTTGCTGCTGCTATAAATTGTACCAATATTGTGTGGATCAAGCATCTGTTAAAAGGAATGAAGGAAGAAATAACTGAACCTGTGATACTTTATTGTGATAACACAAGTGCTATCAACATATCAAAGAACCCTGTGATGCATGCCAAAACAAAACATATTGCAATCAAGTATCACTATGTAAGAGAATTGGTGGAAGACAAGCAAGTGAAGATGGAATATATCAATACAAAAGAACAAACTGTTGACATCTTCACAAAACCATTACCTAAAGATGCATTTGAATATCTTAGAGGTAAGTTAAGGGTGATACCCCTAACCAAGACTGCTTCAGTAACAGCAAGACTGCCCTGCATCAAATGAGTTGATTGTTCAGATGATATAAGTTGATGTAGAGGGTACTTACTTTAGGTTTAGCCTTAAGTAATCAAAGTACTAACATTCCAAACAAGTCACAAGAAAGGTGGCAGAGGAAGATATTGGAAGTTCTTGTAAATGCTACAGTTGCATGATAAGATGTTGAAATAATGTGTCTTTGGCATTGTTGTCAAAGAGGGAGAAATAGCAGAAACTAATCAAATCTAGAAAAGAGGGAGATGTAGAAAGAGGGAGAAATAGCTATAATTGGTCAAATCCCTAAAATAGAGAAATAATAGAAACTAATCAGATCATGAAGCAAAAAGGATAGGAGATATAAAAGGGAGGAGCAGAAGTAAAGAAAGAAATCAAGATGATAGATCTCAGAAGGAGCAGCTCAGGAGATTTAGTAAAAACATAGATCAGAAGGAATAAGATCAGAGGGAGATACAAAAGTCAACAAGTTTTCTTTTTGGCATTTGACTTACTGCTTTAGCCTAGTTAGAATTTTGTTAACTTGGTTGATCAATCAGTTTTGGTTTGGTTGATCAGTTTGGTTTGCCATCAATGAAAAAGAGGGAGATTGTTGTAATCTGATTGAAAAAGATCATTGTATGAAAGTTATTGTTCCTATAGAATGTGTTCAATCATTATTTTGTCACTAATGTCAAACCTACTATTTGCTGGAATGGAAATTGCTTATAAGATCCAAGCACTATCACTTAGTTGATTGATGGAGAATCAATAAGATGTAACAAAAGCACCTAAGGGAAAGGTTGAGTTATGGTTTTGTAATGAAGTGCAAAGATCGGTTAAGACAATGATAAAGTGATGTATTGACAATATACTTGAAGATGAAGAGGTTGGCTACACTTAGAAACTGTAGAAGAAGAAGTCATAATATGATTGTCTGCAAAGCTTGATTAAATTCATTAGGGGGAGCTGAGAAAGCTAGTTCAAGCCGAGCAAAATTTCAATAGGAGCTGAGTGAAGATCAATTACCGAGTGAAGATCAAGTGTCGAGTAAAGATCAAGTGCCAAGTTATATTCATGTGTCGAGCATTAGCAAGTCAATAAGTGTCGAGCTGTTGCATTATTTGAAAAGTCAAAGATTCGCCAGATCTAAGACAACATGGTTGTTATCTAGAATTTTGTGAACCAGATAGAAGATAAGAATAATGAGCTGGTGGCACAAAACTCTATGTAAAACATTTTTGGGCAAATACAACTAGATTCTAGATGAAGTTTCTAGATAAAAATGAGATATGGGACAGATACATTGTATCCTACCTAATCTATTGAAACCCTAAAGTTGGACAAGGAGAATTGAGTAGGAAAATTATTCCAAATTTCTATTTAAGGAGTTATAAGGTCATGAAGCAAAAAGGTTGGTCAAGTATCAAAGCATGAAGTATTGAAGAAGGTGTTAAGGAGGAAGAGAGCACAAAAACTCTGTTTCGATAGGTGACCATAGAGATTATTGCATTGGTATGATGAGCAAGAAGACTCAAGGAGACGAAGCTTGAGAGGAAGACAAGCTGTCAAAGCCACAGTGATTGAAGCCAAGCAAAGGATTGAACTGAAGTATGATCTGAAATCTACAAGATATGTTGTGAGTCATATCAGATCAAAAGCCCTTATTGTTACTCTCTAGCAATTGTAACAGTTAGTATAAATCCTATGGGCTTAGGTTGGTTTAATAGCCATGTTGTAAATCCTTTAACAGGGTGACATTCCAAGTGAATGTTCCAAAGTCCTTTGACTAGGCCCATTCCTAACAGTGTGGTGAAATCCTCTAACAAGGTCATATTTAACAGTGTGTTGTAAGCCTCTAACAGGGCATCACTTCAGAAGAGTGAAAATTGAGTAGCCATTTATTGGTGGTTTTTCCCAAATTGGATTTCCACATAAATCACTATGTCATGTGTTGATCTTGCATGTTTTATTCCTGCATGTTGATTTGTTGTAACTTGCTAAGATGGTTGTTTTAAGCTTGGATGCATGAATAGTTTAATGGGCTCACTATAATTAGTGAAAAAAAAGTATTATTAGGGCATTTAGGCCTTGGATAACTGATTCACCCCCTCCGCCCCCCCCCCCCCCCCCCCCCCCCTCAATTATTCTAAAACATTTCCAACATTTACTACATGTATGTTTATATATGATTAGATGTATAAGAGAGACTGATATGCTTTTTATGTAGGATGTGATGTTTATGAGATATATGATGTTACTGACATGTTTATGATGCAGGATATGATTATGTTTATGATGAGTTTTTGGATGATGCTAACATGTTGTGATGCAGGATATGATGTGTTTTATGATGAGATTTAAAAATTTGTGTTTATGATAACTAAGAAAATAACTAAAAATGAACCTAAAGTATGATGACTGATGTTATGTGTTTTTGACTCCTAGGGTGAAAAAGATAAATTGAAATAGACTTGTTAAATGAGGGTAATAATAAAAATGTAAACCAAGAAATGAATGTGAATCATGATTAATAAAAAAGGATAAAAATAGAGACAGACTATGATGATGAATATGCTAAAATAGACTTTAAACTATGATAAAGGATGATAAAAGGAACATAAACTATGATAATGACTATGATAAAATGAACGCAAACTATGATAAAATGAATGTGAGATTTATGATGATGGAACATGATGTAAAATGAACTCCAACTATGATGATAACACATTATAAATGAACTCAAACTATGATGGGGGAAACATGATAAGATTAATTTAAACAATGATGGTGAAATACAACAAAAAATAAATGAACTACAAACTATGATAAAAGGAATGTAAACTATGATAAAATATGATAAAATGAACTTAAATTTTGATGATGGAACATGATTATAATGTATGCCAACTATGATGATAAAACATGATAAATGAACTCAAAGCTATGATGATAACATATGATAAATGAACGGAAAACTATGATGAAGAAATGTGATAAATGCACATAATCTATGATGATACACCATGTGATAAATGAACTTAATCTATGATGGTGAGTATGATAAATAAACTTGATCTATGATGGTGAAACCTTAGCCTAGGCCGTATGATTTGTAAGTTTATGCTAATGATGATGAACTCAATGTTTAGGACAAGGAAAATGAATCGAGAGATTCTGATAATGGAGGGATCCAAAGCTATGATAGTGCAAGGAGGACCCAAAAAATAAAATGTATCAAAGGGTTTAGGATGAGTGAAAAAGATGAGTGATGCAGAGAATTAAGATGAGGCAAATGAGGAAGAAAAATAGGAGAAGAGATTTAAGAATGCAGGGGAGATGAGTGATTATGATATGCAAGGTAAATAAAGTGATAGAGAAATAGATGTGGTGTGTAGGAGGATGATTCAACATATCACTGATAAATCATGACCTTGGGCTAGAGGTGGAAACAATATGCACAACTTGAAACACAATGTTTGTAGGAGACTTATGGGGATAGAATTGGGTAGGAGATTGGGATGACAGGGAGAGTTGAGAACATGTAGACAAGATCTTTGTAAGGGGGAGAGGGTTGAGAGGATAGATGTGTAGTGCAAGAGGGGAATGTGTAGGATGTGGCTAGTATAGATGTGTGACAAGGTGGTATGAACAAGTAATTTTTCATATGGGACAAAATGATGAGAGTAATGAGATACACTTGAAGTTTGCAGTTGGGGTACTTTGTAAAGAAGTATCACCATGTAGTGTAAGCACTTTATTTAATATACGAATATTAGGGATATGCCAAGGTTACTAGGAAAATCAAGGCCATTTCCCCAATATTACATAGGACTGACTTGAACAAGCACACAAGGATCACCCTAGTATCATACATGAGTCCCAGAGAAATCAGTGTGGAAATGATACTGGGTGATACAAAAGAAAATGATATTTCCCAACTGCATCATGTGATCATAAATGAAAACATGTTTGGAATATGCAAGGGTGATTTCTGACTGACTCACAAGTAGGAAAAGACCTTAATCAAAACCTTGCTTTCAAATTGCCCCAATCATAGTGCACCATGATATAAAAGATCATAGCGACTGTGAGGAGGGAACAACTAAATCACTTGTAAAAGATACACTCAAAAAATTAGAAGAAAGAATAAATCCATAAGAAAGTAACCTTTTTCCAAAGAGATTAAGATAACTGGATACTGATAGGCCAATGTTAGGTGTGAGGAAGGATGCACCCTGTAGGAACCTAGCAACAATATTTTTAGGACAATGACATAATTGGCAACTATAACTTCCCACAAACAACTGGCTAGTGACATGGGGTTTTTCTATAGGACTTGAAAATGTGCAAGAAGGACTATACAATGTGTAGATGACTTAGCAGCTATGATAAAATATGGGAGTGGGTGTGCATATGATGGGGAAAAGCTTAGGATGAGGAGGTAGCATTATATAGTATGGTCATTGTTACATGGGTATGATACATACAATATTGTTATTGTTACAAGAGTATGATACATGGGCATGGTACAAAGGATAAGATACACCTAATATGAGACATGTGGTATTGGAACAAGGGTGGCATATATGTGCAAAGCACAATAGGATACATTATCTAGATAGGTTTTCCAAGCCAAGGGATGCTGAAAATATCTCATGAGTTTTTGGAGTGTAGGGATGAAACTCTTGGAACACCTTTGGAAAATGGGGGATGGGGGAGACGTAGGTCATTGATAGATAATGAATGGGCTAAGTAAACTTACTGCCTATTTGCTAGGTTTTCACCAGGGTGCCTATCCAAGGCACTTGAAGTGCCAAGTTTTCACCATTAGATGCTTATTTTTCTTTACTATTTTTTCTTTTCTTTTATATTTTCTCTTTGAGGTAGCAGGATACACTGAGGATTTTTAGGCATAAAATTTCTTCAAGTGAATGATGTTGGTGGGATCATTCAAGACTTCACCTTCAAGTGTGTATAGTTGATAGGCCCTAAACCAAAAGATGTTGTGATGACGTAAGGACCAAGCCATGTGGGCTTGAACTTTCCTTTCTTTTCTCAGTTAGCTTGGACCTTCATGTTTTCCTTGAGGACCATGTCCCCTTCCTATAATTAGCTTAGATGGACCTTCTTGTTGAAGTTGTGCTTAAGGAAATTCTGGTAGACCATGAGATGGTCATAGGCCCGTTGCCTTTTTTCATCAAGTAAATCTAACTAGGTGAGTCTAGTCACTCTGTAATTATCATTTGATATTTAGCCCTTTAAAGAAATGCATAGGGATGGGAGTTTTACCTCAATAGGTAATACTACTTTAGCACCATAAACCAGGGAGTATGGGGTTGTGCCTATGGATGTGTGGAATGAGGTGTGGTAGGGGGTTGATTTGCAAATGCCAATCACAGTTGAAATCATTAACAACTTTCTTTATGATTTTGAGTAGGGTTTTATTAGTTGCCTCTTCCTAGCCATTACCTTGTGAGAAATATAGGATAGAAAAATGGTGATGGATATGAAGGGAGGCATACAATTCTTCCATATTGAGATTTTCAAAATTACCTCCATGTTCAGTAAAAATGGTAGTTGGGATGGCAAAGCGACATATGATATGATAGAGGATAAATTTTGACACTTGAACTCCCATAGTAGTAATAAGTGGGACTGCTTCTACCCACTCAGTGAAATAATCAGTGGTAGTGATTATCCACTTATGTCCTTCTGAAGAGAGAGGCACGATAACACCAACAATGTCAAACCCCCAACATGAAAATAGTCATGGTAGCACAATGGGTTGAAGATCTTGAGCTAGGGCTCAGATTAGATTAGCATGTCGTTGATAGGACAGACACCCTTTTACAAAGTTGTACGCATCATGCTCTAGAGTAGGCCAATAATATCCAGCCTGTAGGATTTTCTTAGCTAGAACTATTTTGCATGTGTGAGCACCCAAAAGTCTAGCATGTACCTCTTTGAGATCCATTGTAACCTCATTTTGGTCTAAACATTGAGAGAGATTTTCATGATAGCCATGATAATATAGGGCTTGAACTATGATAGTGTAATGGGATGCTCTGTGAATAAGGTTATGGCATTGGGTTCATGTGAGATAGGGAGATATGATACCATTTAGTAGGTAAGCATGAATTTTTTGGTACCATGGGGATTGGGGACCAACCAACCAAGATGCATACCTGTGTTGATTCATCATTCTCATATGCAGGCTTGTATAGCTAATCAACTAAAAATTCATACTGTGTGGCCTCCTGATGGATCTCCAAAAGTGAACTGATAGTAGCCATGGCATTTGCAGCCTTGTTTTGCAATCTAGGTATTTGTGTGAATTGAATCTGAGTAAAATGTTTCTTTAATTGATCTATCAATTCCTTGTAAGGCTGAAGCTTGTCATCTTTGGTCTGATATTCATCCAAAATTTGCTTGATAATAAGTTGTGAATCCCCAAAGACTTGTAGCTCTATTATGTTCCATTCAACTTCTATTTTGAGCCCTACAATAAGGGCCTCATACTCTGAGATGTTGTTTGTACACTAGAACTATAGTTTAAAAGATTTAGGAATGTAATCACCTTGAGGGGTGACCAAGAGTATGCTAGCTTGAGAGCCATGGGATGTGTAGGATCCATCAAAGTATAACTTTCAGGATGGTTGTTCTTCTACTAAGTAGAGATGTTCATCTAGGAATTCCATAATGAGAGGGTGATTCGCATGTTGACATTCCAATCATGTTTATTATTAGTGACATACACATATTTAGATTGTAAGTTCATACCAAGCATATTGAACAGTTAATAGTGCATGTTAACCAAGCATTTTAGTTGTTACTAAGTTCTACAGTTGCTACTGAGTCCTATGGATAGATTTTAGTTTGCACCGAGTAGTTACTACAAAGTTGATGATCAACAATGTAAACTGAGCATCTTGGTGTATGCCAAGTTTACCAATGCAAATGAAGTTGTGTAGTGGTTACTGAGTTCACAGTTGATCTGATGCCAGTCCAGTGTTAACTGAGCTACTCTGTGTTAACCAAGTAACTCAGTTTATACTGATCTTGAAGTGATAAAATTCAGCCATAATAAAAGTTTCTACACTTTGGTTGACTTTGTAATATTTGTGTAAACTTTTATTATGGCTGAATTTTTAACTATGTAACTAGATTGATATATATGTAATGTATTGTATGACATCCAAATAATTTAAGAAAAGTAATGTAATAATCATAGAAGAGCAGAAGAGAAAATTACAAAGGCTACAACAGTATAAGGAGCAACAAAGATTTATCTATCATAGCAAGGTGATGTGTAGGAATCTTATTCAACAAACCAAGTTGCAGATCAGAGATTAGCTACTGCTTCATCCTAACAGGTGGATTGGTCAAATCCTTTAACAAGGTAGACCTAATAGTCTTATGTAAATCTCTTTACCAAGTGCATACTTCATTGTATGTTTGTAAATCCTTTTGCAAGGTGGACCTAGTAGTCCTTATTGCTCATAACAGGGTGAATCATTAGAAGTGATCATTATAAGCCTTAATAGGCCAATTTTATACTGCAGTACTAAAGCTTGTGGGTATCATCCCCAACCCAGTTTTACTTTCTATTTGGAATCTCTTTGGGTCACCAAATTTTTATGTTAAAGTGTTGTGTATGCTTTCATGTTTACAGTTTCTCATGCATGCAATTAGATTACAATATGCATAAGGATTAATTGCTATTCAAGAATAAAGATTTATAAGTTATTGATTCACCCCTCCCCTCTCAGTAACTTAGCCTATCATAATATTTCCAACAATTGGTATCAAAGCTTTGTGGTTCTTAGAGAAAAGTTTAACAATTTGAGAAAAGATTAAAGGCAATGGAGATATTCAAACTTGACAAGGCTATTGACAATGAGAAGCTAGATTTGGAATTGGCCATTGGACAACTCAAGAAAGCAAAAGAGTAACTCTCTCAATCCCTAAAAAGAACAAAAGATCTTGTGATCCAGATGAATGATTCACTATACATTGAAGACATTCATTCAAGCAATTCAAATGAAGCTAATGAAGCAATCAAATAACTATTGGAAAAGAATAATACTATTCAAGAAGAAGTAAGAAAACTAAGAAGAAGGCAAGAAAATCAGTCAGTAAGATTGTGTGGAGTGATGGAAGAGAAAAAAAGATAAGAGAAGAGATAGAAGGAAAGAATAATGAAATTCAGCACCTATCCCTTCAGCAAGTAGACTTCATTGATTAGCTCACGAATGCAAATGAAGAAATCACAAACCTAAGATTAGAGAATGAAAGATTGCAGAATGATCTAAAGATTGAAATACAAACCAATGAAAGAATGATGAAATCACAAGCAGACATGAATTAGTTGATGAAAAAAGTCATTATAGACAAAAAGGAAAAGTAGGAATTGGATATACAAAAGAAGCTGAATCATCCAAACAAGGAGCTCAAAAGAAAAAAACCTTCCTACAGCCACTATGGTAAGATAGGTCATACTTCAAACAAAAGTTGGAGTAATGGGAAAGAAAAATTCAATAGAAAATGCTATAATTGTAATCAACATGGTCATAGAGCAAATGAATGCAAAGAAAAACCAAGATCTAAAGGCAAATGTCACAAACGTAAGAACCATGGGCACAAGTCATTAGAATGAAAAACTAAGATATTGAATGCAGAAAAATAGATTTTAAAAGCTATATTTGGTTGGGACTATAACACTTGGTGTAGATATCATTACTATGGAGAATTTGGACACATTGGAATGAAGTGTGTAAAATATCACATGATAAAGAAAGATACTACCAAAAGATGTTTCATCTATATAGAACTTGGTCATCTTGCCATGAACTGTATGAATATCAAAATAAGTAAAGATGAAAAGAAGGCAAAAACTGATAACATCATAAAGCAGATGAGACAAAAATGGGTTCCAATGATTACCAAGAATGCAAGTCCAAGCAATGATGATCAAGTCACTCAAGAATTGGGTAACTCTACCATTTCCACTTGATTTCTTAGAGGAGAACTAGAACTAGGTTACTAAAGAAGACATCCAAATCAGTTCTAGTTGACATGACAAAAGATCCATATCAGCATTCAAGATGCAAAGGGATCACCAAGTAAGAGGTACCAGTTACTACTGAGTTACCTTTCTTACCGAGCAAGGTCAGGTTACAGACTCCATCGAGTGAGGTCAGGAGTAACTAAATCTTATATGGTTACTAAATCATGGAAGGCCCTATCAAGTATTTAATGCTAGTGAAGTGGATGAAAATCTGTTGATTTGATCTAACATTCGAACTAGACATTGATGGAAAATTTTAATAAAAGGAATGAAATCAAAGTCATTTTTCACCATGAGTTTTTTAGAGCTATTTGCACAAAGCAATATTCAAGAGCATTCAAGCAATTTGAGTGAATTTTTACCGAAAGTTTTCAAATTCTCTCAAACCCTATCAAGTGAAGATGGTAGCTACTAGCAACAAGGTGAAAAGAGGTTCATACATGTTGGTTCAAGGTGTGGAATGGAAAGCACTAGATTTCAAGCTTACTCCTACAGTTGCATAAACCCTAGATCCAAGCAAAGCACAATCTCAAATCCCTCCAAAGGTACTCTTAATCAACAATATATGTTCTCATTTCAAATGTTCAATTTAGGATATTGGTACTTTGGAAATGGATGAAACCCTAGAGAAACTATGTGTTAATGGTGTGTTGAAACCTGAACACCAACTTCTAGAAGTGAAAGGTTTGTCACATATTCCAAATATGCCATGAGATTTTTAGATTAAGTGGATAAGATACATCCTCAATCATGTGCATAATAGTCAATTTTTGTTGGAGCAACCAATTTTGATCACAAAGAAGATTATCCATAGGATAATCAGTGTCCCCATGTTAACAAAAGCCAAAACAACCAAAACCCTAAGTTGGGTTGAACTAGAAAAGAAAACCCTAGACAAGTGGGATGCAAGGGGAATGAAAATAAGTAGTGTGACTGACATGGAACTAAAGTTTTCCATTCACATCATTACACACAAGATATACAACTTTAGTAGGTTAGACATTGTGTTGTGTGAAGTTGTATACTTGGCTTACAAGGTAGTCAAGAATAACCTTTCTCTTGACCTTGTTGAGTTATTGTAGAACTAGCTCAACAAAAACATGGAGAACATTAGGACTTCAAAGAACAATCCATGTAACTTTGGCTCACTATTGACATGTTTATTTTTCTATGTTTAGAATTTATTTCCATCAAAAGGTACTGTTGTTTGGGGGAAAGATGTGACAATCCTTTATCAAATTAATGAATACATTGCTGAAATGGGAGAGAATTATACAAGTATCATGGATAATTATTTTGATGCATTTAAGGAGAAAATGAATAATAGATTCTAAATCCCTAGGAAACTAGTTGAGAATTATAAAGATGATGTTTTTTTTATGGTAGATAGTGATAAGGTGTATATTCAAGTAGTTAGGCCTAGAATTGCATGGGTAAAACATCTAGGATATGAGTTGAATATTGATGAAACAAAAGACATAATTGAGGCACTGATAAATGAGCTAGTTAATCCTAAGGCTACTTACTTTGGAAATTGTGATGATGCAAAGGCCAAGATAGAATTGGAAATAAAGCTTCCTTAGGCAGTTAACAGGGGCAAGAAGAGGAATGCCAAACTAAGAACCAGTTCTACTCTTTTGTTAACTGAAGGAAAAGGTGAGGATGAAGAAGTAGAGGATGAAGTATTAGAGGAAGAAGAGCCACTGAAGAAAAAGGGTAAGATAATCATTACCAAGCCTACCAAGACATCCACTACCATGTTCACTAGGAGATCCTCCAGAAAGAAAGTAGATAAAGAAGGAGGAGACATAATTTTCAAGAGGTCTCCACCCACATTTGAGGAAAGAATGACAGAATTAGAATTAGGTTCTAGAATTACAAACTTCAAGCCATTAAAATATGAGACCAAGATTGTTGATGAGCATAAGCAGATTGAAGATATATTCATATCCAAAATGGGTAAGTGGAAATACTCACTTGACCAGCTTACTCAGTAGATTTCCAATGCTTTAAGGGACAAAATCAAGCCAAGATGGGAGCATACAATGCAAACTACAAAAAATATAAATGAGTAGACCTTGAGGCAACTTATGCCAAATTTGAATTAGAAGGAGGTGAAAGAATCTATAAAGAAAAATGAAGAAAAGTTCACCTTAAGATTCAATACTTGTCTTATTTTATTGAATGAAATAGAGCATGTTGTGAAGAATGCTACAAATACGTGGAAGAATGTCTATCTTTTTCACAAACTGAGTGATTTTGTTGTAAGTGTAAGTGATAAAGATGATGATGATGATTAAGAGGAGAAACATGAAGAGAGAGATGATGAAGAGGTAACTCATTTTGATAATGTAGATAATGAAGAGGAACAGGGTAGGAAGCTACAACGAAGAGACACAAGATGTTGAGGAAATTGACCTAGTTAAGATTGTTGTAGCAGTTATAGCCTCACTTTCTCATTCTCCCAGCAAAACATTGATAGCATCAAGCCCAAAGATAGCCTTAGCAGGATTAACTATGACCAGCACTGCAAGCACAAGAATTCAATCAATCTCTACACCAGTTTAGCTTAGTACTCCACTAGTAATAATGCCTAGCACTTCATCTATCAAGCAACAAGTTCTACCCTCTACATCAATTTTGGCTACAATAGTTATTCCTCCCACTAGTACTTTAATGAGTGTAGTATCCATTTTTGTAGTGAGTCCCACTATTTCAACAATTGTTTCCATTCCTAGTACACAAGCAATAAGTGTAAGGATAGTTGAGATCAAGCCTCAACTGAGCACAAAATTTTTGGATAATGGCAAAGAAAAGGAGGATATAGATCTTGATGAGGAGATTGTCATTTTTAAATGTGACATCTCAAATCTAAATCCTAATTAAATGAAAAATTTTGGTGAAATTCTTTAAAATAAATCCAAGTAGCAAATTCTAAGAGAAGAAAGAAACAAAGAATTTAAGATGATTGAGGATGCCAAGAACATTCTAGCAGAGGCTCTAGGTGTAGAGGTTGATACTTCTCAACCAATTTAGTATTAGTTGGTAGAGGCAATCCAAAAATACAATGAAGATTTGGATGGATAGGATAAATTATTGCAGAAAGATGAGAAAAAGTTTGAGAATAAAGTTTTAGAACTTATTGCTCAACAAATTGCCATTCATCAAGTAGAGCTATTTACTATTTTAGGCTCTCTAGAAACCTCTTGCATTAATGTATCTTTACTTTATGGTAAATTATGTGATACATCAATTTTTACAAAATAAATAATAGATAAATTATCAAAAATTGATGAAGATCTAAAGGAAAGTGCACAACAATTGTAGCTTGAACCGAGTTCTAGCTCTACTCATTTCAACAACATCAAAATTCTGATAGATATGCAGGTAGAACTACTCAAAGAAGAAGCAAGAACCAAATCAACTTTGATAGATATTCAAAATATGATTCTCCCTAACATGGATGCACTACAAAAGCATATTGCACATTCAAAAACACTCATCCATGACAATAATTTCTCTATTGTAGACCACATCATTGAATTGTCAGCAGAAGTCCAGGTTGCATTGTACACATGCAGGGTCTTGCAAGAGAATTGGGACAAGACTTTGGTGCTCATCCTGAAAGTACACTCAAACTTCTTGTTAAATTTTGGAATTAATATGTAAATATAGCATTATTCTTTGGCATTAATGTCAAAAGGGGGAGAAACTATAAGATGATATAAAGAGAAGATGATTGGAAATTTGGATATGATGTAAAAAGAGGAAGGGGGAGAAATTGAAAGAAAATTGTAGATTGTAGAGAAAATGTATATTATATGTATAGTATATTGTATATTATGTATGGAGGAGCATTACCATGTACATAAATGTATCCTTTACAAAAAAAATTTTGAAAAATCTCAAAAATAGTATACTCTATCAAGTTGGAGACATAAGATGATGGATAAAGATGTTGTTGAACATTCTTGAATTTAGTTTTGACTGATAAGTGATTTTGTCACTAATGCCAAAGGGGGAGATTGTTGACATTCCATTCATGTTTCTTATTAGTGACATACACTTATTCAAATTGTAAGTTCATATCAAGCATATTGTATAGTTAATAGTGTTAACCAAGCATTTTAGTTGTTACCAAGTTCTACAGTTGCTACTAAGTCCTATGGAGAGATTTCAGTTTGCACTGAGGAGTTACTACAAAGTTGATGACCAGCAGTGTAAACTGAGCATCTCAGTATATGCCAAGTTTACCAGTACAAATCAAGTTGTGTAGTGCTTACTGAGTTCATAGTTGATGTGATGCAAGTCTAGTGTTAACCAAGCTACTCTGTGTTAACTGAGTAACTTAATTTATACTGAGCTCAAAGTGATAGAATTGACCAAGCTATGCAATGTGAATCAAGTGATTTAGTTTATGTGCCAAGTTTCATAGTATTCACCGAGTCACCAGTGTAGATCCAGTTCAAGACTACTTGGAAGTGATCAGTATGGACAGAGATTCTATGTCTATCAAGTGCATGATGATGTGGAGCATTGACAGTGGATGTCGAGTACCAGAACCTCACTAAGTCAGTCTTCAAAACCCAAGTTTCTACACTTTGGCCAACTTTTTAATATTTGTGTAAACTTATATTGTGGCTAACTTTGTAATTATTTAATTGGATTGATATATATGTAATATATTGTATCACATCCAAATAATTGAAGAGAAGTGGTGTAATAATCAAAGAAGAGTAGAAGAGTGAATTACAAAGGCTATAGTAGTATAAGGAGTAGCAAATATTTATCTATCATAGCAAGGTGATTTGTACACACAGAGGTATCTTATTTAGCAATCCAAGTTGCAAATCAGAGATTAGCTACTACTTCATCATAATAGGTGGATCAGTCAAATTCTTTAACAATGTAGACCTAAGAGTCTTATGTAAATCTCTTTACAAAGTGCAGACTTCATTGTATGTTTGTAAATCCTTTTGCAAGGTGGACCTAGCATTCCTTATTGCTCCTAATAGGGAAAATCATCAGAAGTGATCATTGTAAGCCTTGACAGGCCAACTTTATACTCTAGTACTAAAGCTTGTGGGTATCATCCCCATCCCAATTTTACTTTCTATTTGGAAGGTTTCTGGGTCACCAAATCTTTTGTGTTAAAGTTTTGTGTATGATTTCATGTTTTTAGTTTCTCATGCATGTAGTTAGATCAGAATATACATAAGGATTAATTACTATTCGAAGATAAAGTTTTATAAGTTTTTGATTCACCCCTCCCCTATCAGTAACTTAGCTTGTCATAATATTTCCAACACCACAACCAAAGGCACATTGGCCAAGTGATCTGTTAGAGCTTGACCTTTGATAACATTTCTATTGACATATTGGATGTTGACTTCACTGAGAAGCATGACTCATTTAGCTAGACGCCTTGTGAGTATTGTGCATGACAACATATATTTTAATGGATCAATTTTGGATATTAGTTGCACAATGTGGCTTAACATATAATGACATAACTTATGAGTGGCAAAGACCACAAATAAGCAAGCCTTTTCCATTGGTGTGTAATTGAGCTCATACCCAACTAGGGTATGGCTATTGTAGTAAATAGCCCTCTCTTTTCCTTCATCATCAAGTTGTGCTAGAAGAGCACCTAGTGTTTTTGGGGTAGCTATGATGTATAATATGAGTGGGCATTCTGCAATTAGAGGAACCAAGATAGGTGGATTAGCCAAGTATTGCTTGATCAGTTCAAATTTGCATTGGCAAATAGGGTCCCACCTAAAATTTTGATCCTTTTTGAGTAAATGTATAAATTGTTGACACTTATCAGCAAGTTGGGAGATGAATCTTCTGACTGATTGTAGTTTCCCTTGGAGAGAGTGAAGCTATTTGAGTGTCTTAGGAGGAGCCATATCCATGATGGCCTTGAATTTTTTAGGTTCAATCTTAATGCCACATTGTGATACAATGAACGTTGGGAGATTTCTCGAGGTGATACTAAAGACGCATTTCTTGGGGTTGAGCATGAGATAGTATTTAGCCAATTGATCAAACACTTCCTCGAGGTGAGATAAGTGATCAAGGGCATTAAGATCTTTGACTAGAATATCATCCACATAATCCTCAAGAGTTTTATGGATTATGTCATGGAAGATGATTGTCATGGTGCGCTGATATGTTTCCCTAACATTCTTTAATCTGAATGGCATCATGTTATAAAAAAGGTTCCCCAAGGGGTGGTACATGGTGTCTTATGCTAATCTACCTCTACAATCTTAACCTAATTGTATCTAGAGAAACCATCCTCGAGTGACAAAAGCTCATGACTTGTAGTGAGATCAATGATCATGTTTGTATTTGGCAATGGGAAGTCATCCTTCGGGCAAGCTTTTTTGAGATCTCTAAAATCTATGCAAATCCTAATATCACCATAAGGCTTTGTGACAAGTACCATGTTGGAGATCCATTCTAAATAGTCAATTGGCTGAATAATATTTGCTTCTAGTAATTTTTTGAACTCCACTCTAACCAATAGAGAAACTTTGGGATGCATCTTTCAAAGTTTTTGCTTGACAAGCTTAGCCTTTGGATCCATGGCTAAATGGTGTACTACTAACTTGGGGTCTAACCCCAACATGTCTTGATAGGACCATGCAAAGTGACCAACATTTTCATGGACTTCGATGAGAATTTTATCTTGCTTGGGTGGTAGAGATGATGCAATGTATGTGATCTTTGGTACCTTGGCTAGACTGATATTGACCAATCTAGTTTCTTCTATGAAGACTAATGATATGGTGGGCCTATGATCCTAAGGGGGAAGGATGAAATCTCCATCCTTAGGTGCCTCCAAAAGTTTTTCACAGCTAGATGCATCCTTTATTTTCTTTTCATTTTTTGAGTCATTTAATTGTGCTCCAGAGGATTTTTCACCAAAGGATGGCTTTACTTTGCTTTTTTTCTTTTTTGTTTCATTTTTTAGTCTAATTTTGTGACTAGATATTTCCTCCTCCCCAAAGTAACCTTCTGGATCCAACTTGTAGACATATGTTGATGATGGTGACAGCCATTTATGTGGTGTTTCTTCTCCCATGAATCTAAGAAGCACATGTTCTATAGAGAATTCGTCAACATGGATGATACTTGGTCCCAAACAATGAGTTTAGGGTGAGCGAGTGGTAAGTCTAAGATATTTAAGGATAATTGGCAGAGTGTAGAGGATCCTAGGATAATTTCATCAAGGAAGATATCATTGTAGGCTTTCTTTTCTACTTCCTCAGGAATGTCTTTGACCTCAACGAGACTATTTTGGATATTTATGAAGGCATGCTCTTCTTTTGTGGTACCCCTAGTTATGAGGAGTCCATAGCCTATGCCTTTCTTTTTCTTTTCTTTGTTTTCTTCTACAGGCTACTTAATGCCTGACTCCATACAACCTAGACCACCTCCTTGATAATCCCATTGCATGGTAGCAAGGTGATGTCACCATGGGTATTTTTGTTTGAAGTGATTTATTAGTTCTTCACTTTTTGGAGGTGGTTCTCTATATAGCCATGTACTAATGTTAGGAGTGATTTCCTCTCTATTAAGGATACCTTTGGTAATAAATGTGGTAGGTCCCAGTTGTCTGAGCTGAGAGGTTGTATCTAGCTTTGGCCCCTGATATGTCAAGCACCCTTAAGTATGTGGATCAAGTGGTAAAGCACCAACAACAAAAGCATCTAAAAGATTGTATTCTCTACAACCTTGGTAGTTGATCTTAACCATGGAAACGGTGGAGGCTAAAATGGTATTAGGATCATGGCAGGTGCTAGAGGAACTAGCCATGGTGTGGCCAATTTTGATTCCAGGAAAATGGTTGGTGTATGAAGCTTCTATCGCATTGCAGTAAGCAAAGGGTTCAGGATTTGCATGGATGGTTACCTTAATGCCATTATGTGAAAACTTGATGAATTGATGATATGTGGATGGAACGGCCTTCATGACATGAATCCATGGGCGACCAAGGTGGATTTTGTATGGAAGGTTAAGATCAACTATGTGAAAAATTGTTTCTTGACTAACTAGGTCAACTCTAAGAGGTAACAAGATGGTTCCTCCAATGGTGCACTCTAAGTTGTCATATTCTTTGATGCCAATGACCTCGTTTAGGATATCAGCCTCATTGTATCCAACTTGTTTGATGAACTTTAAAGTAGATAGATTTAGAGTTGATCCATTATCTATCATGACTTATTGAACAACAAAGTTGGAAACCATGATAGATATGCAAAGTGGAAGTATATGATCAGGTTCAATTATTGGGATGTTAAAGGTTTTGAAGGATAGAGCACATGGTGTGGAGTGGTGGCCGACCAAGTTGCAGAACTTAGTGGCATTTATGTCAGTGGGGACACATGACTCATGGATAGTGCTGTTAAGGATCTCTTGATAAAGTGGGCTTGTTCGTAAGAGATCTAGAATAGAAATATGAGCTGGCATATTTCCAAGGTGTTCCAAGATGTTATATTGTGGTCCTAATGGGGGTGGTCTTGATGAAGGTGGTCTCGATGGTGTAGATACAAATGGGCCAACTATGTTGAGTTGAGCTTGTCGAGTGGTAACCACACATTAGGTGTCTAGGTCTTTGATGTTTATAACATTGATAGAAGGCTCAACTCGTGATATCATCTGATGAGGTTTCCATAGTCCAAGTATGCTGAGGTATAATTCTGAGACTTATCTCAGTTATATCCTTGTTTGTTTTGAGCATTGTTGAGTTTTTTATTGACAAGAGTGTTTGTAGATGCCTTGCCTATGTTTGTGCTATGGGGAGGCAAAGCATTTTTGTATATTAGTAATCCTACATTTGGTGAGGCTTGTGCCCTGACTATGATCTCTTTTTGATCAATAAGGTCCTGGAAATAGTCCTTGAGTTGCATGCATTTGAGGGTGGTATGCCCTTTCACACGATGGAATTTGCAAAACTCACTATCCTTATATGAGGATGCCCTAGATGAATTAGGTTCTAAGGGGTGTGTCTTTGGATGTCGAATAAGATTATCCTTGGCTAGTTTCTTGAAAATTGCATCAAGGAGTTCCCCCAATGGGGTGTATACATGATGTTGTCTTTGAATGTGTAGTTTAGGCCCAGACGAAAGTGTGATAGTGTTGGTTTGATTTTGATGGTTGGGTATTTGGATACTGTGTTGATTTTTTTGTACAAGTGGTTGTTGATAGATTGGTGGATGTTGCTGATAAGATTATTGTTGACAAAACATGGTGGGGATGTTGGCTACTACCCCAATGACATGAAAACATTGAATGTCATTAACACCATCAGTAACTATGTTCTTATTTTTATTCCAATACCGTGGTTTGTCATTGCTTGGACCGTGGTTCTAGGTGTTTTCCTTGTAAATTTTGATGACACCATCTTTGATGGGCCCTTGTTTGAGTCCCATCTCTTTTTCCTTAATGTCTTTATATGTTTGTAAATAGTTCATAACCATGTGATGGGCAAGACTAGGATGTGCATTTTTAATGAACATCTTGACAAGGTGACATTCAGGGATGGTACATGAGATTTGAGTTGTGAGAGTTTGCCAACATTGTTATAATTCTGCAAGGCTTTCTCCTCCCTTTTGTTTGGCATGAACTAGGTCTACTACAGATAACTCAGTCTCAACTAGATGAGAATATTGAGCCAGAAAGGCTTCAAAAAGATTAGCAAAAGTCTTAATGGTACTTTGGGGTATACGAAAGAACTATTCGAGGGCAGGGCCTCCTAAGCTTTTCTTAAAAAGTTGCATGAGGAAAACATCATTATAGGCCACTTCTTAGTAGTGCATATAGAATTCCTTGATGTGTGTGACTAGGTTACTTTTCCCTCTAAATTTATCAAACTTTGGGATTTCAAAATGTTTAAGAAAAGGTGTCACCATAATGGTTTTATCAAATAGGTATGGACAATCATTTTCAAATTTGAAATTTTTGGAGTCTATCCCATCCTTGAGGGCTTTGACAACATTTTTCATCTCTTCCCATTCAAATTTTATAGGTGGGGTAATGGGGAAGGTTGATATGGAAAACCTTGACTACCATATGGAGATGGTTGAAAAATGGGTTGTGCCACTGTTGGGATCGATGCTATTGGTTGTTGGAATGTAGTTTGGGCATACTGCTACATCTGTTGGGTAGACTGCTAATGGGGAACATAGGTGTGGGGTTGTTCCCTAACTAAATGATTCTATAGGGGTTCCTAGGCATACTATTGGTGTGACGATTGCGATTGAAAAGATGATAGTGTCGGTAATACTTGGGCCATGCTCTTGGAATGTATACCTTGCCCAATATATGTTTGTTGTGCTCCTGCTTGAGAAAGCAACTGAGTATTAATGAGTGCTAGGTAATTGATGTGAGGAAGAGTGTTCACAACTAGGTATTGTGATGGAGGGGTGATTTGGCTATTTCCTAAGGGTAGCATAGAAAAGTAGTTGGTAATGGGTGGTAATGAATAGACTTGAGGAGGAAGGGATGTATGTGACAAAGGTATGTACATGGATGTAGTTCTAAAGGGGATACTAGTGGTAGGCTCTTGTGCCAAACCAAAACTCCAAGGTCCTAGTGGAAATGAGGCAAAAGTACTTTTTCTAGTGACAAATGGATTGATAGTAATGTTTGGTGGGATGGAAGATGAAGTATTCTGTAAGAAATGAAAAGATAGAGCAAGGAACGAAAACAATCCAAGAAAGTTAAGTGTGAAACAATGTTACCATGAGATAAGCAAAATCCAAGAGCATACACCAATATGGTTCAACAATGGAGACAAGGATTTATAAGGGGAAAGCAAAGAAAACCCCTTGTGAGTATTATGAATGAAGGAAAATGCCTAGAGAAGAGAGAGAGAGTGTGTGTTGGAGAAAAATAGCTCAATACAATAACATCAAAGTGATGTGTTAAGAAGAAAGAGAGAGGAGTATCTCTTTTAAAGAGATGAGAAAGGAGTTGCATGTGTTCTCATGTGTAACTCCCATTTCTATGAATACCACATTCATAATAGGTGTGTGCAAAGTGTCACAATCCTCTTAAGTAGGATAAACTAAATTCCTTAATAAAGGAATTATAAAAAATGAGTTGTCCTCACATGTGGAATAAAGGAAAAATAATGACATGTCCTCCACATGTGTACAATGGGACAAACTACATTTAGGGATCCTTGGAATATCCCAAATTAAATACATCCAAGGAAAGATTAATATTTCTAACACCCCCCCTTAATCTTTACTTGGGGAGCTTACATCAAAGGGAGTTAAACCCAATTTACAATAGTACAACTTGATTTTTTTTGAAATATCTTCAATCATGCAAGAGGTCTCGTATTAGCATGGGTACATTGTTGAAGAGCCAAGAGAAGTGGATAGTCCTTCAAGTGTGATACATCTTCAAGAGGTCTTGTATGTGCCATGAAGTATTACCTGAAGCATGGAAACAAGAAACAAGGCAACTATCCACGAGGAGAATTTTATCTTATATTTAGGTTAGAAAATTTCTAAGTATAAGTAAACTCTCATGGAGTAAATTGAAATAGAGTGATAAATATAAATCAAGATAAATCATATACTTCAAAGAACAATTATATTATCAAAGCTCTCAAGAAAGGAATATAAAAGGCACAAATGACCATAGACAAGGCCAAATAATGAGCCCAACATCAACAATGCATCAATCATGTGGATATAGACAGCCCACTAATAAGTCATTTCATTGCAAGTTAATGGGTGATCAATCCATAACCTAAATGACTCATGATTTAAGCAATGAAGAATAGATAACATTATATGACATGATTTCAAAGATACCAAAGGGAAGGAGTATGAGTATTAACAATAGATTGCCTTCAAATAATAGTAAAATGCCTTCAAGATGGGTCAGATTAACTAAAATTGGAGGGAAACTCCAAGAATAAATGGTATAGACCATAAATTGCCAATATGGCGATAGAATGATGCTAGAAAAGCATATACTGTACTTATGTGCCAATCAGTAGAACAAAATAAATGATGAAGGCAATAGAGTATAATAACTCATAATCCAAAGGAATAAGGAAGAGATCAAAAAAATACAAATGTGAAAAATGTAAGAATGCACTAATAAGTGACAAGTCACAAAGACACAATAATTTGTATATTTATCAGGATATATATGTGGGCCCCCATATATACACATGAATAAATATACCTAAAATATCATGGTATGAAATCATATAACATGATATCTAGGAAACGTACTAAAAAGAAATGCCAAAGATGATGAAAGAGCATCATTATCATCAAACAATATTTGCAGGAATTAATCCTCCTAGGTTGAAGTCCACCCATTCGAGGAATTGATCTCGTTTACTAAGTAACTTTTGAAACCATTTAGTTTTTCTCTTAACAAATTTATCACTTGAGGAAGAGTCATGATGTATGAATGTACCATTTGTTTCAATGTTAGCCTAACTACCATTATCAACGTTAGCATTATTACCATGATCTAAGAATGTATCATTACCATTGTAAGAAAAAATAGAAGGAATAAAGGTAGATATATGAGGAGTAGGGTTTAGAGAAAGAGGTTGGTCCTCCACTAACACAATTTTCCTTTCACTAAATTGTACATTTTGAGTATTAGATGAGTCATGAGGGTTATTTTCTGGAATACAAACATTTCGTGCTATTTGCACTTTGTTAGTAACATGATTAATCTTAGATGGAGGAATAGGAGGTAAAATTTCAACCATATTAGATGAGATATGATCAATATTCAAATGAGCAAGCTTTTCATGCTCAATATTAAAAACAATATCTTTGTGCATAGAGTTTCTTGAAGAGGTGAACCCAGAAAATTGAAATAAATTATCATGGCCTAACTTAGCATTAGCAACAACTGCGTTAGTGTTTGGATCAATAACATAGCACATATCCTTATAAAATTCAATTTTATAATCTTGACATAATTTAACAACAGAAAGAAGATTGTATTTCAACTCAGGAGCATAAAGGACATCATGTAATTTTCCATTTGGAATACTAACATTCCCAAATCCTTCAACTTTACAACTATGATTATCAACTAATTGAATTGGAATATTAGAAGGATCAGGTTTTAAAGAATCAAACACTTCTTTATGATAAGTAACATGTTGAGATGCGCTAGTATCAATAATCCATTCTAAATTTTTAGGAACATTATAACTAATAGTAAAAGCATGACGAGATGGATGAGAGTTTTGATTATTGTTACTGATAGGTTGCTTATCTTTTTGTTTTTTAAAACAATTATTAGTTACATGACCATCTTTCCCACAATAAGTACAATGGGGTTTGGAATTTGAATGATTCCTTTGATGATGATTATTATTATTATTATTGTGATTATGATGATTGTTATGGTTATTGTGATTATTTTTATGTTTGACATTAGATGAATTATTGGAATTATTAGAATTATTATTATAGTGATTGTGATTATTATGATTATGATTATTATTATTTGAACTAAAGTTATTACTATTTGAATTTCGAGACATAAATGCATGTTCAGTTGATTTAAGAGTACCAAACTGAATTAGCTTAGCTTCTTCTTGTCTTAATAAATTTTGAAAAATAACATAAGTTAACTGAGTAGTTAATGTAGGAATAGCAAGTTGTGCATGAACATTAGTTATAAACTGTTGAAACTATCTAGGAAGACACTTTTTAAGAATAATATGAATTAGGCGAATGTCATCTAACTGAACACCTAAAGCAACAAGTTGACTTTTAATAGAATCAAATTTTAACAAAAATTCATCCATGGTCTTAAAATCTATATACCTGAGATCTTCAAGTTGATCCTGCAACTGCATTTTGCAGGATTCATCTACACTGTCATATTTGGTTTGTAGAATTGACCAAGCATCATGAGCTTTAGAACAATGTGCTATTAAAACATATAAATCTGGAATAATGGAAATTCCAATTAAACCTAAAGCTTCTTCATTTTTAAGCTTCCAAGTATCTTTTTCATCTTGGGTAGCCGCTGAACCAGGTTCAACAGAAGGATCAGTGGCTATTTCAAACAAGTGTTTAAAACGAAAAATAAATGAAATGTGTGTTTTCCATGAATGATAATTAGTATGATTAAGTTTTATTTCTGGAACTAAGGTTGACATTTTTATGGGGAAAAAAAATGTCCCCCTTATAGAAATATAAATTAAAAAATTAACTTGAATTAATTAAATTAAAACTTGCTGAGAGAACTATGAGTAAGTGTCTGGAAAAGATGATACAATCATGCAAAATAAAAAGTTAGAATAATGATTTAAATTGAAATAGAATGATAGAACCCTGCAAGCAGATGTTAGAAATAATTATTAATCTGTAACACAAGAATAATGCAGAGGTGTTTGAAGAATAATTAAATGATTATTGCGTTAAAAAAAAAAAAAAAAAAAGATGAAGTCAATTAGCTATAATTATTATACTAATGATTTGAAATGATTAAAAAAATTTGATAAGGGTCAAGAATTGAAGTTATAAACCTTAATAAATTATAAATAATTAATGAGAGATCAACAAATACCTTAATAAAAGCTTATAAAGAAAGCTTATAATGAAAACTCTAAATTATAATGAAAACTTATACTATGAAACCAAACTTTGACCAAGATTTATGATAGAAATAATTAATAATATATGTATGTATGTTTAATTAAAACTTATTAATAAAGCCAAAAGATTAAAAAAATCAAACAAAACGTAATAAGTGACCAACTAAACTTAGCTTAGAGAATCCAATCAAATGTTGGCAGCATACAGTAGGAATGATTAAACCCTCGGCCACCCAAACAAACTCCAAGGAATCCAAAAGATAGATGGCAAAATGCAATCCAAAAAACGTATCAGACAGAATGATACACGTTACTTCATGCAAAAAAAAAAATGTATGAGAAAAAATGCTTTGCATTACACTTTGAACACCAATCTGCAGCTCAAATCCTAAAACACCGAGAATAAAAGTGTTCAGATTTGAGAAAGGAAGGGAGGAAGGGAGGAGCCACAAGTTTGATAGAGCACGGTAGTAAAGATAGTCTTGTTCATTCTGATATCAGATCATATGATCCGAATAACTAAATGGCCCAAGGTAACTTGAAAGTTAAAATAGACAGCAATTGGAAAATGCTTAAAAATGTAGTCAAAAGTAAAATGCAATGACAAAAAATGGGTGGGAAAATTACCATGTAAGAAATGAGTAGCAAGGCAAGGAGGGAGCGGCAGCAAAGAAAAAAAAAATGCTGGCAGTAAACAAAGAACCCACAACCTTCCCAAATACATGCAGAGTTAAGGGTAGCCTGAGAGTTCCTGGTTGCAGCCGTATCCTTGTCAAAATGAAAGTGTATTTTTAAAGACTTTGATGGCAGTAGCAGGTGGGCAATAATACTTCGTTGTACGTGAGGAATCTGGAGCCAAACATTACGGACGGACAGCTTTATGAGCTCTTTCAGTAGATTGCTTATGACGGATGATCTTTTTTTATAAATTAAAGAAAAATAAAGTTTAAATTTCAATATATATATATATATATATATATATTAAGATATAAATATTTATATTAAAAGAAAATATGAAACACTCAATCAGGTTGAGCAAACCGCTTCTGAGCTCGATCCCTACAATAGCAAGCACAAAAAGCCCTTGTTTTTTCCTATTAAAGGAAAATAGGAAACAATTTAAATTGATTAAAAGGTATGAATAGGGTATGTTTTAAATTTCAATAAAAGTAGATTAAATTTTAAATTTCAAAAAAAAATTAAAATACTAATCAATTGAGATTAGTAAGATTTTTTTTATAATAATCTCACATAGGAAATGTTAATTTTTTTTTAAAAGACACAATTTATAAAAAATAAGTGCAATCTAATAAATGCTTCTTGTTTTGGTGGCATGCCTTCCAAAAACAAGAGCAAAATTTTTTTTTTTTTGAACAAAAAAAAACCTTTGGCGGCAAGCCTTCCAAAGAGGGTTAGAAAATAATGATAAAAAAAATGATACAATAAAACCTGCACACACAAGATGTTAGAATGAGCAAACAAACACAACACAAACTTCTTCTCTTAATGACATCTCCAAATAATGTGTGCTCCAATGAATGGCAACCTTCAACACAAAACTTAAAACAAGGATTAGTAACCAAGCTCTGATACCATGTAAGAAATGAAAAGATAGAGCAAGGAACAAAAACAATCCAAGAAAGTTAAGTGTGAAACAATGTTACCATGAGATAAGAAAAATCCAAGAGCATACACCAAGATGGTTCAACAATGGAGACAAGGATTTATAAGGGGAAAGCAAAGAAAACCCCTTGTGAGTATTATGAATGAAGGCAAATGCCTGGAGAAGAGAGAGTGTGTGTGTTGGAGCAAAATAGCTCAATACAATAACATCAAAGTGATGTGTTAAGAAGAAAGAGAGAGGAGTATCTCTTTTAAATAGATGAGAAAGGAGTTGCATGTGTTCGCATGTGTAACTCCCATTTCTATGAATGCCACATTCATAATAGGTGTGTGCAAAGTGTCACAATCCTCTTAAGGAGGATAAACTAAATTCCTTAATAAAGGAATTATAAAAAATGAGTTGTCCTCACATGTGGAATAAAGGAAAAATAATGACATGTCCTCCACATGTGTACAATAGGATGTAAACTACATTTAGGGATCCTTGGAATATCCCAAATTAAATACATCCAAGGAAAGATTAATATTTCTAACATATTTGGTCCTAATGGAGGCATTTTGGTAGTGTATTAGGATGTAGGTTGGATGTTTATGGCACTAGTGAATGGATTGAATGTGCTTAGAGATGGAAGGGAAAATGTAGTGTTGCTAAGGGAAAAAGGAGTATATTGTGAAACAAGGATATGGGTGGTGGAAGCAGATGTAGATTGTATACTTGTGTTTGGTAGGGATGTGGTATGAACTAAGGGTTGAGTGATAATGGGATAATTGTTTTGTGGAATGGGAACATTGATTTGGGTTGAAGGGATATTTGAGTCTGTTGGTTGTGTTTGCATTGGTTGGTGCCTACTATTTGGTACAAAGAAAGGATCATGAGGGGCAGATGGCCCTCTAGATGGTCCTTTCCATCCAAATAGAGGATATGCAATATCTGTAATGTTGGTAGGTGGTGGTCTTCCAAAATCAAAGGCACCAACATTATCCCTTAAGAAGTTTTCCATGATGGTCTCCCTATTTTGATCTATGATGGCATTAACAATGGTTGTGTGTCCAAGTTGGTTCATGAAAGCATCAATGTCTAGTGTAGAACTTGATTCTTCCAGAGTTTGTGGTGGTGGACCTAGTGGTGTCATGGAAACTACAAGGTATGGTTGTTCTTGAGTTGTGCTACTACTAAGACTAGGATCCATGTCCTTCTTTTTCCATTTATTCTTACCAAGACATGTGGTAGGTGGCATGAAATGATGACTTCCCTAAGGATGGAATGCAAAAGGATGAAGATAAGTGTATGCAAGGAGATGATTTGCCTAGGTACGACTGGGGTGGAGAGACTTTCTAAGATGCAAAGGAGAATGTGGAAAATGTTCCTAATGATCTCTAGGGAACCTAAATGATATGGTACTAAGTAAAAGAGAGTATGTTTTCCTTATGTGTGAACTCAAAAATGTGATGGTGATATCAAACCCTAAGGTAGCCTTGTGACCTTTTGGAAGACAAATGGGGATCAAGTGTGTAGCCTAACCTTTTTCTCAAGGTGACGTGGGACACAAGTGATAGTTTATCCTAAATAATGATTATCTCAAGGATAACTATGATAGTAAGATGGATGGAGAGTTCTTAGAGAAACAAATCTTAATGAGGTGATGCTAAATGCTTTAAGTGATGAGTAAATAATGGAGGATACTTGGGCTCATGTTGCTTATTTTGGATGATTTTTGAAAACCTAAGATTGATGAAAAATAGTGAGGAGATGAGTCTACCAAATTCTTAAATAGGATGAGGAGCTATGTAAAAGATTAGGCCTATGAGGGGATAAGTGTATAAGTTTTTGTAGAAAAACAAGGACCTAATTAGAGTAAGTAACACTAGAGTTATCAATAGGGTTGTGGTTGACACTGTGTCTGAGAGTTAAGTTCTAAACTTTGTAATCCCACTTGGTTTGTAGTGCAAAGTTATCACTGTCTTTCTCAATTTGATCTAGTTCTGCGATCCTTGGGTCGAGGGTATTATTCTTGTGCTTTGTTTCTATTTCTTGGTAAGTTGGTATTTGTGGAAGTTTAGCCTTTTTGAACTTGATCTTGGTTTGGGCTGACATGAGATAACTCTATGCGATTGAGCACAACTATGGGATTTAGAGGTAGTGACTATGCTAAGTATACCTTTTAGCTTTAGGTTGAAAAACATAAATTAGTTGAAGAGTAACTAGGTTTCAAGAAATGGTGTGTTTATGTGAAAAGGGCAAAGTGGTTTGGGTGTTTTGGGATGTAATCATTAAAGTGGGACAAACTAGGCTTAGGACTATTGCAAATATACTTGCTAGCAAACCTTTTGAAAAAGGCATAAGGACAACTTGTTTTGAAGTTGAATGGTTGTTTGAATGTTTATAAAGAAAGTTTTCAGTTAAGGAAAATAGGTGAAGCAAAAAGTGGCCTAGAACATGAATTTGTTGTGAACGGGCTTGGTAACAACTATTTTTGACAAGGATAATTTTGAAAAAGGTAAAGTTGAACCAATGAGACTAAAGTTGTTGTGAATGGACTTGCTAACAACTTTTTTTGATATGACAAGGATAAGACTCTTTCAGGTGCAATGGATTATGAGCAAGAAATTTCTCAAAGGACAAAGCAACTTTAAGAAAGACAAATAAGTGATCTCTTTAGTAGAAGGATTTGATAGTAATCATATAAAATGTGTATGTTTTACAAAAAATTTTCATAGGTCTTTCACACAAATAAGACAATTCAAACATAATCTTTATCCCTAAGGTCAAATTTTGGTTGCAATATGTTATTCAACAGCCCACAACTTGATGTCTCCTAATTTTGGTGCAATATGTCCCTCTAATCAAAGAGGTGAGTCAATACAAGAGTTGATTGACAAATGATACACATCAAAGAATCTTCAAGGCATGGCAAATAGAAGTCCCCATTTTGTGAGGACAACTCTTGGAGATGAAACCCAAGTAGCCTTATGCCTTTACCAAGGGAGCACAATGGTGAGTAATCTTGAGGGATGTTGTTTCCCTTGCACTCTGATTAACATACCAAGGATAAAATCATGATGACTAAAATGGGGTTGTAAATAGGTTTGTGGAGTTAGCCAAATAGTTGTTGCGCATTTGATCCACTTAAGGATTGATTACAAACATGCTAAAATCATGGAAAAGTTTTCCAACCTCGGGCTACCCCCAAAAACACACCACCTGAACTTGGGAGATAGAGTGAGAAATTTTACCTTTCCCCTCATTTATATAGTGGCCAAATTTTTATTAGTTTGAGCTTCTCACCAAAGGGGACACGCTTCCTAGAGGTGGATGAACTTGCTAGAAGCACTCCTAGGTTGTTGCAAATGATCTTGCTAACAACTTTCGGTACATGTGTCACATACTTTAAGGTCTTAATTTGCAAAAAATAGAAAAGGAAAAGATGTGCTAGAGGGCACAATCTCAAAACATGCAAGGTACTTGGTTCATTTCTATTTTGGATGCTTTAGTTTATTCTAACAACTAATTTTGAAAACAAACATGATTTTAACATACAAATGTTCATTTCCAACTTTACAACGATGGCCAACAAAGTAAATCTCATCATCAAAAGGAAATCATGCATAAAAGCTTTGAAAAGGAGGGAATAAGAACAAGTTTATCTTTAGAGCATTCAAGATTGGATGAATTCTTGTTAAACCCCAAAATTGAAGTGTTTTTGCATAATGTTTATTTGCACCTTAAATGAAATGTTCATCGCATTGGTTCAATTTTAACATTCAACATTCAAGATTTGATTGTGTAATTACCTAATCAAACATTCCAAAAAAAATATTTTAAGATCTAAACATACATTCCATCACGAAAAACTAATAATTGTTCTTTTTAAGCTTTTAAAAAGTGATTTTCTAGCAAGCATTTTAAGAAAACCTGCAAATATACACATTAGGATTTTGGAAAAAAGATCTCTACAATAGAAAACATTAAAAAATTAATGTTGGTTGGTCAAACTAGTGAACCACAGATTTTAAGTAGTGATCCCATAGTGCGAGAAAGTAGTTTAAAATTCGCAAGATCGTGGTACAAGAAACTTGTGAAAATGTAGGAAAAGCAAGCTGCGAGAAAAAAGGTCATAAAGCAGTACTATGATAGCATGATCCTGCAGGTTAAGGTGGTAGCATTCCCACTGATAGGTGTATTTTTAGGTTTGATGGAGGAAGAAAAAGGTAAGATTTATGGTTTAGTTAACTCGGTCAGTCATTCCCGTGGTTTTTTTACTACAATCTCACTGATAAAATCTTGTGTTCCTGCTGGAAGATGGTTTTTGCATGAATGCTAAGGGTGGTTTTGGTGCCACATGGTGGAGCAGTTTAGGAAAAATCATGATCCCACCCGCATGGGTTCGCACTTCTACCGATATAAAATCATGATTTTGTGGCTATGGGTTCGTGAACAAAAGATGTTTAAAGTGTGTTTGAGCTGGGATTTGGTTGTATGGCCAAGAACACACTTCCTGATTAGAGACTTTAATGCCTACTGTAGAACAAGAATTAGTATGCAAAGAACATTAACAAATAAAGTAAACATTCACAAACCAAAAACTAAATTCACATATATGCTTAGACAAAGAAAGCAAACAAGAAGTGCAAACCTCACAAGAGAAAACACTCCATGCTTTCTGGATTCTGTAGATGTGTCCTTTTGCTGTGGATGTATGCTCAAGATGCTCAAAATCTACTTCAATGGGGATGGGTAATGGCAAATTGGTAGCTTTGTGAGCTCTCAATTTGGCATTATAAGGGTAAGATTGATGGCTTTGGTTCTCAAAATAGCATGGTAACTTTAGCTCAAAGATTGTTGATGAAATGGCTTGGGATGGGATTCAATTTATAGGCTAAGGGGTAGAGGGATGGAGGGCTTAGATGCAAGGATGGATGAAGGCTTAAGGAGGGCTAGGATGCACTCAAAGGGGAGCACATGGATTGTGCTTGTTTAGCACCAATGGGAAGGTGACACTTGTCACAAGGAGGATGAGTGTGAGAGGGTAGGGTAAAGGGTTGGTTAAAGGCATGATGAGTGGGGTTGAGTATGTAAGAGGGATGTAAGAGGAATGAGTGTGGAAGAGGGAAGAGTGTGGAAGATGGGTGTGAGAGTCATGAGTGGGCTTGTAAGAGTCTTTTATGTTTTGTAAGAGCACTCATGACTTAGTGGTTGGGTTTTTTTGAGGGGAGACTTTGGTTTGGATTAGGAAAGTCTTAAACTTTTTTAAGGAATGTGACAACATTAGGGGGTGGATTAGGCTTGGGTTTAGGATTAGATTAGGGATGTTAGAGATGTGCAAGTGGATGGCATTAATGATGGTGGGTGAGTTAGTGGCTAAGCTTGGTTAGTATGGGTGGATGGGGTGGATTAGGCTAAATGGAGGATTAGAGATAGGTTAGGGGTTTTTGAATTTGAGGATTTCATTTATCAAATAGATTTATTTAATAAATGGGGATTTTTGGAATTAGATAGAAGAAAAGGATTTAATTGATAAATAATAGATTATTTGATTTATCAATTAGGACTATAGATGATTAATTAAATTAATCAACTAGGGATGGAAAAGGATTAATTAAATAAGAATTTAATTAATGATGCCTTTAGAGATGGCTAAATTAGATTACCAAAGCAGTGTAATCAAATTTAGGTGTCTACACCTACAAGAAATGTTAGAAAACCACATATTTACACAAACAAGAATAAAACATTAGGTTGGTCAGTTTAACAAAAAGAAGAAAAAGGCATAATTATAGTGACCTGAGTGCAAGCTCCCACAGAGCATGCCAAAATGTATCACCTACTTTAGTATGTGCAAATTGAATACTAAGACTCATAAAAGCATTCAAAATACAAAACAAGTTAACACTTATGATAGGACGAAGGCAAACATTATAAAGAGAAGCAAACCCAGAATGGTAAGCTCCTCAAAAGTTTTGCCTATGATAATGTCGATATGTCCTTGATGGATAGGGGATATGTGCTCATGATGTGCTCAAGCTTCAAGGGATGGGGTGTTTATCAAGCATGGGAGAGGATGGAGGATTCAACAAAAGAGGTGAAGGTGGATTTTGACATGGCAATGGTATAAAATGGTTATATTGTAGTGGTTAGTGGGGCATTATAAGTTTGTATGAAAGTTGATATATATTGTGAGAGAGAATGACTTTATTTATAGGCCAAGGGGTAGTGAGATGGAGGGTCGGGATGCAAGGATGGAAGAATGGCGAGGGAGGGCTAAGATGCTTTGGAAGGGGAGCACATGGATTGTTCTTCTTCAGGGCTCTAGCCTTGTCACAAGTGTCACAAGTTGATTGGGTGGTCAAAATGAAGGGTCAAGGGGAGTAATGAGGAAGGATGAGTGTGTAAGAGGGATGTAAGAGGCATTGATCGCATGTAAGAACCATTAATGCTCTTGGATAGGGATGGAAGAGGACAAGGGAGACTATTGACTTTGGCTTGGGTTAGCAAGTCTTAACCCTTACTTAAATTTGTGCACAAGTTTAGGAAGGGGATTAGGCTTAACTTAGGAAATGGGTTAGGGAGTAAGTGGCTTAGCTTTGATGGGATGGGTTAGTTAGGAGACTAAGTGAGGTTAGTATGGGTGGATGAGTTGGATTAGTGGTAAAGATAGGGTTTAGGGATGGTTTAAGGGTTAGGATGATTTATTTAATAAAGAGGGGGATGTAGGATTAAATTAAATAGATTTGACAGTTTATTTAATTTAATAGAGGAATAGGGTTTTAATTGATAAATTGATTTTGAGTTATCATTTAATTTTATCAATTGGACTATAGTTAATTAAATTAATTAATTAAGTAGGGGATGATGATTAATTAATTAAATAATAAATATTTAATTAGTAATGTCCTAGAAGATGACTAAATAAGATTACCTAATGGTGTAATTAGATTTAGGTGTCTACAATTATACTAAACTCTTTTATGGTTATTATTATAATTGCTTTGCTTATGCACATAAATATAATGAATGTAAAAAATATAGATATAATAATAAAAATAGAATGTATGAAACTATTAACCATGCAACTAATAAACCATTGGGAGAAACAAATTTCATAAGAGATGGAGTTATGTGTTATAAGTGCAACAATTTTGGGCATATTGCTAGAGATTACAAGCTATAGACTAATAAATTTTGAATTAGATATGGAAATAGAGTTATAACATGTCAAATTTGCAACAATTTGGAACGTACAACAATATTTTATAGAATGAACAACATGAGAACACCTAACATGAGATCACAAAATATGAAAACTAGAAGAAATACGAACAACAATGTAAGAAGGAATGAGAATGTGAAGCGAAAGCAAGTTGAAAGTATTATAAAATATTTGTTACAAAATGAACACATATAAGCACCAAGCTAGGGGTATAATTTAGACAAAAGACACATTAGAGAAAAAGATGAAATCAGTAATTATAGCTGAAATACCTTTATAACCTGAGAAATCATCTTTTTGAAGGAAATAAAGGATAATGCACTTGATAATTCATGAGACCTTGAATGGAAACTTAATAGTTTACGCACTTAAGGGAAACATGGGAATTTTGTTAGGAAGATACAACTAAGAGCACATAAGAAAATATGATTTTATGAGACCACAAAAAAGAATTCTAGCGTACTAGACAGAGTATCAACTTTTTGAGCTATACGTACTTGAACAATTAATACTGATGCAAATTTTGGTAGATTTAAGGGTTGATATCAATTATTTTGGACACCATTTTATCGATTGAGGATTGCAAGGAGTTAGAAAGAAGAGTTAAAGGTGATTTGGAGAATTTTAGTAGCTATTTGATCAAATTTCCATCAAAGCCCTTAATTTGAGATTTTAAAGGTATTTTTTAATTCCAATGTCAATTTATGAGGTGAGTTTAAAAACAAACATTATGGAAATGGATCCTTCATGAAATTTTGGAGAAGCCTAGCCATACATTTAAGATAATTTCCTCTGTGGATTCTCCTACTTTGCACTATGTCAAATGGTATCAAAGGGCCGAATGTGAGGCAGTTTACACATGGATCTTGGGTAAATTTTGAGAAGGGCTAGTAGCTAAGGCTTGGGAAACAAGGAAATTTCTTGGTGGGTTTGCGAGCACAAGTTTAGATCTTCCTTGGAGGTTTCTACCAAAGTGTGGATCTAGATTAGCTAGAGCTTGGGATTAGATCTTGAGGGATCTTGTAGAATTTTTATTATAATTGCTATTGTATTTGGTCGAAACCCAAAAGGCCTTATAGTCGGGCACATTGCATGTAAACAGTTATTTTATGAATCAAGTATTATGAATTGGTATCAGATCTTGCATTGTTGTATGGTTTCTATTGTGTGGCTATTTTTTGGGTGTTGGGACATCTCCTTTTGGGATTCTCATACCTTCCACTATGTCAACAGTGGACTACTTTATTACTATATTGGGAGTCAATTAGAAATTTTAGTAGTGGTGAAAATAACTTGATGTATTGTTATTGTTAATTTTTGTCTTGAATTACCCACACTCAATCATTTGAAAGGTTTGCTACATTATTTATAGTATTGCATAAGAATCACATTATACATGTATAGAGAAAATATATCTTTGCATTATTTCCTCATGCATTCTACCATTAATTTTCTTGTAGACTTTAACTAATTAGTCATGTGGCTCATCACAAGGTTCATAGTCAACTTTTATTATCACTTTCCAAATTTAAGTTTTTGATATGTATTCTATAAAAATATATATATACTTCCCACTAATAAATAATTAAACTTTCATTGCACTAATTAGCATTGCACCTATGAAGTAGTTGGAAAAAAATCTAAAATCTGAAATAAAAAATATCGATTCCACTAAATTTGCAAAAACAAAAAATAATACCTTCAGAAGCTATTAATAAACAAAATATATATATAGTTACTCATGATTACTTTGAATCTACAGAAACAAAATATAAGTACCTCACATGTCTCTAGAGATGACTTGTGAAGAAGTTAGTCTTATTTGTAAAGGGGAAATGGTTCATCAAACTATAGTGCAAGCTATGGAGATTGTTTGTTTTGATCATAAGAGGTATCTGAAGAAATGCTAAAAAATAAATATTTTTGATGGAATACACAAGAAAAAAGCATCGGTACCTACATGATGCAATGATATATAGAGTCAGAGGAGATTAAATTTGGTACAATATTTCACTTGAAAAATCACACTTGCTCTAAGAGAACAAAAAAGAGGTAAGTCCGCATTCAGCCAAGAAGAGAGTTTTGGTTTCTATTATGGCATGAATTTCACAAGGTTTTGGAACTAATATAAATGCATGTGTGTATGAGATAGGTGGATAATAATTGACAATCTTGAATTCATAAGTATAGATGAAAATATCTTCAGGTAGCAAGACCCTATTGAACTGGATCAAAGAGGCCTTGTTTAAGAATCCATTGATGAACCATTGGACATGGTTAGTTCTGCAACTAGTCCTTGGGGCTAAAGGCATCCACATACATGAATATAATGAGAAATTGTTAATATCAACAAATAGGAGCTCTGGAAATAGACATGGACACAATAGAGGCAACAACATTAAGGTCTTGTTGTGAACATGACATCTCAATTTTCCTTTTGACATAAAAAAGGTGTGGTTCAACAGTTGCATCTGATGTTAGAATGACCATTGCAGACATATATGAAAAAATTAAAACTGCAATTGAACCCATTAAAATGAAAATTAAAGGCAACAAAAAAGCTCGTCAAAACTAAAAGCTTTTGCTATCAAGGATGCTCCATCAAAGTTGGTGGGAAATGGTATAAAAAGGGCTTGAGAAAAGACATAGATGGAAAATAGTTCTACCCAAAATGTAAGGTGACTTTGGATGAGTACAATTATAGCTATATACTTCAAGTAAAATTGCAAGACCATACTAATGTAATATGGGTTGTAGCATTTGACAAAGGAACAACACAACTTATTGGCATATCTACAAAAGAATTATGCTCTACACATGATGTTGAAGACATACAGAAGAACACATAAGCAATCATACAAGATGTAATTAATAAGGACTATGAACTCACCTTAGTTTGTAAAAAAGAGGTATACAATCGTATAGATCATGTCAAAGCAATCATCACTAAAGCTAAACTAGTAGCCTTCCTCATGGACAGTAACAATCTTCTTAGTGTGAGCAAGGAAGTCCAAAAAGAAGAAATTGGTTAAATGGCGCTCGAGAAAAAATAAAGAATTATCTGAACAGATTGATGGGTAGATAGCTAATGTACAAAAAATAGATGTTTTTTCTGTGGATGTAATTTCACTCATGATTCCCTTAGAAGGATCTTATATTGCTCATGTTTTGAAAGGAGTCAAAAAAGGAAATTCACAAAACTAAAAACTTTGAGAGAAAGATATCTTATGTAATTCAATAATGATTCCCTTGGATTGAACTTATTTTTCTCATTTTTTGAAAGAAACAAATGGTGACTCATAATACTAAAAAAAATTGTAAGAATGATTGTACTTATAATTGTCAATAGAAACATAAAAATGTGGTGCTTGAAATAGTTGGTTCAATGAATAATGACATTTATTGATGGAGAAAAAATGTACCTAAGTGTTGGAAATGAAGAGAGTAACTGAGAGAGGAGGGGTGAATCAATTACCACAAAAACAATTCCTTGTCCTTAGATGTTAAATCAAACTTTTCACTGATAATGAAATACTTTATTTGGCTCTTAAAACTAAGTTCTTGTTGTAACTTGGTTAACAAAGTAATCTTATTAATATTAATCTATTTTAACCTTTAGTAACTTAGTTGTAGAAACATAAAACATAAAGAAAATAACATGAACATAGATGACACCAAGATTTAATGTGAAAACCCAATTTGGAAAAACCACCATGCAACTAGTTACAATATTTTCACTCTTTTGAAGTGAGTCCTATTAGTCCAGCCAACCCTATTAAAGGTTATAATACAGATTGTTAAGTATGACCTTGTTAGAGGATTTAGATCACCTTGTTAGGAGTGACCTGGTTAGAGGTCTTTAAACACTTCAATCTTGAAATGTCACCTTGCTAGAGGATTTACAATCAGATTGTTAAGTCAACTCTATTAGGAGATTTCTTTACTACTACAATGATTAGAAGGTAATAGTATTTTGACCTGATTAATGAAGCAACTTCTTTTGTAGATTGAGATCTCTATTTTGGCTTGACCTATGGATCCTATTGTTTAGTGTGGAGCCTGATCAATCCCTAAGTGGGAGATTGTTAGATTGTGGTGACTGATCAGGGAAGTATTGTGCATACTCCATAATTCCTCACCGGGGTTTGGGTTTTGTGGGCTATAGCCCCCAATACAACTGGGGTCTTTAGGCCTCAGCTGTCTAGGGTTCGGGGATGGAGCCCTCAAAAAAAAAATTGGGCCCTTTTTTATTGGGATTTTTAGCCAACATGTAATTATTAATTATAACCCTAAAGCGATAAAAATACTTGTATAAAAGAGCTTAGGGTTAGAGATTATTTTATAGTGGTGATGCAAAAATTAGTTCTTGTAGTGTTATTGAGTTGTAAGGGATTGCAGATTGTAATCATGTTGTAATCATTGGATTGTAATAATATTGGACTTGTTTGGTGTACGTAGCCCAAGGATTGGGTGAACCACATTAAATCTTGGTGTCTTGTGTTCTTTTCTATATGATCTATTATTTTTTGATATTGGTTATATTTTCATGTAATTGTTATTTTTGTCTATGGATTAATCTTAACAAGTAGTACAGAGCCTAGTTGTTTTTCAGTTATCCTCTGCAGGAAAGTCTCACGGTTGAGTGGGAGTCTCATGGTTGAGTGGGAGTGAAGGTAGAAAAGGGTAAGTTGAGGGTTGATAGGTTTAATGGGAAGAACTTTCATTTATGGAAGATGCAAATGGAAGACTATCTTTATTAGAAGGATTTATAGAAGTTGTTGGAAGGCAAAACCAAGAATTAGTGATCTATGTCAAATGATGACTGGGATATTTTGGATAGAGAGGCACTTAGAAGTATTTGATTATGCCTTGCACCATTAGTGGAATTTAATATTACAAAAGTGAAGACAACAAAAGAGTTGATGCAAACCCTAGTGAAATTGTATGAAAAGCCCTCTGCTTCAAACAAGGTATTTTTCATGAAGCATTTATTTAATATGAAAATGGTAGAAGGTGAATCTGTTGCAGATCATTTAAATGAGTTTAATACTATTACTAGTCAATTATCTTCTATGGGTATCAATTTTGATGAAGAAATTAGGGCTCTCTTGATTTTTTATTTTTTGTCTAGAAGCTAGAATGGCTTGGTAATGGCTATGAGTAATTTTGTTCCTAGATCTAGTAACCTTAGATATGATGATGTGATCAGTGTTATTTTGAGGAAACTCATAGGAAAACCTCAAGTGGATCTACATCAAGAAGTGCTTCAAATGCACAAAGTCAAGGCAAAACAAATGAGAGAGGAAGTAATTCTGTAAATCATGGAAAATCAAGAGAAAAGTTAAAGGGGAGGAGGTCTCAATCGAGAGGACCAAACAACTACTAGTACTATGGGAAACCAGGGCATAAAAAGAAAGATTGTTGGACTTGAAAGAAAAATGAAGGAGATAAACCAGATGGAGACAAGGAGGCAAATGTGGTAACAAATCCAAAGAGGATGCTTTGCTTCTATCTTTAGAAAGTGTTGATGATTCATGGGTTTTAGATTCTGGTGCTTCATTTCATGCTACACCTCATAGAGGTTATTTCATTGATTATGTCCAAGGGTATTTTGGACTTGTTTATTTGGGGGATAATGAACCCTATAAAATTGTTAGAAAGGGAAAAGTTAAGATTAATTTGTAGAATGGGAATCATTGGCTACTACATGAGGTAAGACATGTTCCAAGGCTGAGTAGGAATTTAATTTCAGCAAGGCAACTCGGTGATGAGAGTTGTGTAGTTACTTTTAATGATAAAAATTGGAAGGTTTCAAAAGGTTCCCTTGTAGTAGCAAAAGGTGTGAAAGTAGGCACCTTATATCTTTGTATAGGTCATATTGTTCTTTCTACTTTAATTGTTTTAGAGAAAAATGAATGTTCAGGAATAGTTGTTGTAGTTAAGCAGGGAGAACAAATAGCTATTGTAAATTGTGATACAACACTATGGCACAACAGACTTGGGTATATGAGTGAGAAAGGTATGAAAGTACTTCATTTAAAGAAATTTTTAAAATGTCTGAAATGTGGTAATATGGATTTATGTGAAAGTTGTGTGTATGGAAAATAAAAGAGAGTGAGTTTAGTGAAGACTGGAAAGGAAAACAAAAAGGGGAAATTAGAGCTTGTGCATACTAATGTACTGGGACTGGCTCAAGTATCTTCCCTTGGAGGCTATCATTATTATGTTACATTTATTGATGATGCAACTAGAAAGGTATAGATTTATTTCCTTAAACAAAAATCTAATGTATTTCAAACTTTTAAGAAATGGAAATGCTTGGTTGAAAATGAGACTGGTAAGCAATTAAAATGTCTCATATTTGATAATGGTGGTTAGTATTGTAGTCATGAATTTGAATATTATTACTCCACTAATGGTATTTGTAAACAAAAAACTGTTCCAAGGACTCCATGGAAAAATGGAGTGGTTGAACGCATGAACAGGACTATAATGGAACATGCAAAGAGCATGAGGTTGCATGTTGGGTTGCCCTTACACGTGGGTGGAGGCTATCAATATTGATGTATATTTGATTAATAGAGGTCCCTCTACTCCTTTGGGTTGTGGTATTTTAGAGGAAGAATGGACTAGTAACAAGGTGAGTTATTATTTTCTCTCAAAACCTTCAGTTGTGAAGCATTTACTCATATAGATTCTAAAAATAGAACCAAGATGGAAGCTAAGTCAAAGAAATGTGTATTTTTTGGATATGGCATTAATGAATTTAGTTATAGGCTTTGGGATTTTGAAAATCATAAAACTGTAAGAAGAAGGGATGTCATATTCAATGAGAAAGTGTTGTATAAAGATCCATTGTAACAACATGAGAAGAAAGAAGATGATTATGTAGTGTTGGATGATACTCCAAAAGATGATGTTCCAACTATTCCTCATGATGTGCAACAACCACAAAAACAAATACCACACACACCAGTGAATGTTAGACGGTCAACAAGGCAAATTAGACCTCCAGAAAGATTTTCTCCCTCTTTGTATTCTATTTTACTTACTGATGCTGGTGAACATGAATGTTATGATGAAGCTATGTAGGTGGATAATAAGATTCAGTGGGAGTCTAAAATGAATACCGAAATCGACTCTTTGCTGGAGAATAAGACATACCTACAAGTAAAAGAGTTTTATAGAATAAGTGGGTTTACAGGTTAAAAGAAGAGAATGGAGGTAAGAAAAGATTTAAAGCCAAGTTAGTTGTAAAAGGATTTTCACAGAAAAAGGGCATTGATTTTGATGAGATATTTTCTCTTGTTGTTAAGATGACTTCTATCTGTTCTGTTTTAAGTATTGTGGCTACTGAAGATTTGCATTTAGAGCATCTTGATGTTAAAATAGTCTTCCTTCATGGTGATTTGGATGAGGAGATATATATGCCTTAGCCATAGGGATTTGAGGTCAAAGGTAAGGAGAACTTAGTGTGCAAATTGAAGAAAATTTTATATGGCTTGAAGCGAGCACCTCGAAAATAGTATCTAAAATTTGACAGTTTTATGCATAAGCATGGATACAATAGGTGCCATTTAGATCATTGTGCTTATTTTAAGAGATTGGATGGTGATAGCTACATTATTTTATGTTTATATGTTGATGATATACTTGTAGCTGAGTCTAACATGGATCATATTAAGGGGCTGAAATGCTAGTTAGCACATGCATTTTCTATGAAGGATTTGGGGGCAGCAAAACAAATCCTTGGTATGAAGATTTACAAAGATAGGAAGAATAGAAAATTGATGCTATCTCGGGCTGATTATGTTGAGAAGGTGTTGCAATGTTTCTTTATGGAGAATGCTAAAGTTGTCAACACACCTTTACCTGGTCATTTGAAGTTGACTAAGGAGATGTGTCCCAAGACACAAGAAGAGGAGGATAAGATGTCCAAGGTAGCCTATGTCTCAGTTGTAGGAAGCTTGATGTATGCTATGGTATGTACTAGGCTAGATAATGTACATTTAGTGGGAGTCATTAGCAGTTATATGAGTCATCCAAGAATTGAGCATTGGAATGCAGTCAAATGGATTCTCAGATATTTGAGAGGAACATCCAATAAGTGTTTATTCTTTGGAGGCTCTACTTCTGATTTACAGGGCTATGTTAACTCAGATTTGGTAGGGGATATTGATACCAGGCAGAGTACTACAGGTTATGTCTTTACTATTGGTTGGGTAACCGTGAGATGAGTTTCTAGGTTATAGAAGGTTAATGCTTTATCCACTACAGAGGCAATGTATGTTGTTGCTACAAAGGCAATTACAGAGATTATATGGTTTTAGTTCTTCTTGGAAGAATTGGGACACCCTCAGAAGGATAATTATTTGTTTATAGATAGTCAGAGTGTCATTCATCATGCAAAGAATTTAGCTCTGCATTTATAGACAAAACACATACAATTGTAGTACCATTTCATTTAGTCAGTTTTGGATGATGGATAGTTAAAGCTAGACAAGATATATATAGATGGAAATCTAATAGATATGTTTACAAAGGTAGTAACAAGGAAGAAAATGAACTCCTCTTTAGCTTTAGTTGGTCTTCTAGAGTGAACATGAATAAAAGAATAGAAAAGTCCATAGTGGTTTGGTCCAGTGAGAGCCTCATGGAGTAGTGGCATAGCTACAAGATCAGTCTCCAAGTGGGAGATTGTTGTTTAGTGTGGAGCCTAATCAGTCCCCAAGTGGGAAATTGTTAGATTGTGGTGACTGATCAGGGAAGTGCTGCACATACTCCATAATTCCTCACTAAGGTTCAAGGTCAGGCTAGGCCCTGAGTAGGGGTTTGGGGGTGGCAACCCCCAATATAGCCAGGGCCATTAGGCCGTGGTTGTCCAAGGGTTCGGAGGAAGAGCCCCCAAATTTTTTTTGGGTCCTATTTTATCAAGATTTTGGGCCGATACATAATTATTAATTATAACCCTAAAGTAGTAAAAATACATGTATAAAAGGGCTTAGGATTAGGGATTATTTTATAGTGGTGATGCAAAAATTGGTTTTTTCACTAGTATTGAGCTATAAGGGATTATAGATTGTAATCAAGTTTTAATCACTGGATCATAATAATATCGGACTTACGATTTGGTGGGCATAGCCCGAGGATTATGTGAACTGCATTAAATCTTGGTGTCTTGAGTTCTTTTCTATGTGATCTATTATTTTCTGATATTGGTTATATTTGCATGTAATTTTTATTTATGTCCATGGTTTAATCCTAATAGATCCTTATTGATCAGAATATTCTTTGTTGCTTATTTTCCACACTTGTTTGCTATGCATTTTCCTTTGATCAAAAATCTATCTTATTCCACATCATTTAAACTCTCCTCACTTCTTGACCTTTCTTATATATCATAAGCTTTGTCAAGTCATCTTGAATACCTTTTCAAATAACCATTAAACAACCAACTAGTCGGCCTCAATTAGTTAATTAATTGACAAGTGTAATCTGCTGACACTTGGTCAATACTAGAATTAATCACTTGGTTAAAATTTTGATTCCTTTGATTCCCGACCACTCAGTTAATAATGGAAGTTCTTGGTTAATACTAAAAGTCCTTCATTTCTTGACTACTTGGTTAATACGAATACCTTTCATTTCCTGACAACTCTGTTAATATGGACATTGTTGGAAATAATTCTTCAAATTGTATGTTGTCATTAATGTTACACAAATATCAACATACAATGATAAAAGTATGAGAAATTTGATAATATCCTTTGTTTGATTTTGATTCTCATCCATACCAAATCCCTCTGTGATTTTGCCTAGATTTGTCTTAGCAGCTTCCAAATGAATTCTCTCTCTTACATTTGTCATCACTTTGTTGTGTACTTTTGTCATTATTCTCCCTCTTTGTTGTAAATTCCATCATTTTTATCCTTTCCTTCTTGAGATATTAAAACTCTCCCTCTTTGACCTCAAATGCCAAAGGATACATACTTTGAAGTTACTATATACCTTTTGTACTAATTCATATGCAATGCATTATGCATTTCACCCTTGAAGTGTGACAATTTGCATCACCTTGATAGATCTTCAATGAAACTTGGTTGATGCATCACTATCTTGTGCTTTAGTGAGCATCGAATAGGGAAATAATCCCTAGTTTACCTCTTAGATACATAAATGCATCCTTAGGTAATGCCTTGGTAAATATGTCTTTTATCTGCTCCTTGGTGTTCACATATTTCAATCTCACCTCTTTGTCTTGAACCAATTCCCTTAGGTAATGATACTTGATTGTAATGTGTTTTGTCTTTGTGTGCATCATAGGTTTTTTTGGATATATTGATTGCACTTGTGTTATCACAATAGATAACCATTGGTTCCTTTATTTTCTCCTTCATTCCTAACAATAAATTCTTGATCCATATTATGTTAGAAGAATTAACTGCTCCAACAACATACTTTGCCTCTGTTGTTGATTGAGAAATACAATTTTGGTTGTTGTTTGTCCAAGATACTAATCTCTTTCCAAGAAAGAATGCTCCTCCACTTGTGTTATTTCTATCATCAATGCTTATTTCCCAATATGCATCAGTAAATATTCTTAACTCAAGGTTTCCTCCTTTCTTATACCATAAACCATATTCTTTAGCCACTTTTACTTACCTCAAAATCCTTTTTACCTGCATCATATGATTTTCTTTAGGACTTTCAAAAAACCTTGCAACCATGTTGACTGTCAATGAAACATTAGGTCTAGTGTGTACTACATACAAAATTTTCCCTATCATTGATTTGTAGGTAGTGTTATTTACCTCCTTTGAATCAGCATTGATTGAAATGTTATGTCCAATAGACATAGGTGTTCCTATTGGTTTGGAATCTTCCATTCCAAATGCTTGCAATGTTTTCTTGATGTATGTTGACTGAGTGATGTATATGCCATCCTCCATTTGATGAACTTGTAGAGCAACAAAGAATTTTATCTCTCCAAACATAGACATTTCAAGTTCTTTCCTCATTTCTTCAGCAAATGATTTGCATAACATCTCATGTCCTCCAAATATGATATCATCCACAAATATTTTTGTTATCAATATCTTGTCCTGAGGTCCTTCCTTTATATACATATCACTATTATCATTTTTCTTTTCAAAACTAATTCTTACTTGATATCCATGTAGCCTTTCGTACCATGCTCTAGGAGCTTGCTTCAGTCTATAAAGACCATTGTGTAGTTTAATTTGCATACCATGTCTCTTTTGTTTGAATCAATGAAACCTTCAAGTTGTTCAATGTAGACTTCTTCTTCTAGGATTCCATTTAAGAAGGTTGATTTTACATCCATCTGATATACTTTGAATCCTTTATGTATAGCATATCCTAGTAGTATTTTGACTCTTTCAAGTCTTGCAACATGGGAAAATGTTTCTCCATAGTCAATACCTTCTTCTTGTGCATAGCCTTTACACACTAGCCTTGCCTTGTTCCTTATTAATTCTCCTTTATCATTTAACTTTTTTTTGAATATCCATTTTGTACCAATCACATTCTTATCCTTAGGTCTAGGTACAAGAGACTAGGTATTATTCTTTTCTATTTTCTCAATTTTTTCATTCATTGCCTCTATCGAATTGTCATTTTCTAAAGAATCTTTTACAGATCTAGGTTCAGATTCACTAAGAAATCATGTACCTTTTAATTTGTTCCTTGTCAATATGTCATCTATCTCTCCTCCAATTATTTTTTCAAGTGCATGATATCTTCTGACATATTTTTCAAGTTTAGGCTCTCTTCTTATTGATTTTGTACTAGGTTCACTTGGTTCTCCATGCTTGTGATCTTATTACTTTTTCTTGGGTTCCTCTAGCTATGACTTGGGTTCCTTTATATGTGACTTGTATTTCTTTGGCTCAATTGGCTATAACTCAGGTTGCACTAGATGAACTGACTACAACTTTGGTTATATTGTCTATGACTTGGGTTGCACTATCTCTGACTTGGCTTCAACTATTTGTGAGTTGGGTAAAGTCTCAAGTTCCTCCTTATAGTAGAAAAAATTTAGGTAGTCTTCAAGCTCCTTGTTTCTTTGTTCTTTACTTCTTTCTGCAAACTTGTCAATCTTCACATGTCCACTTTCTATAACTTTGTGAGTAGAAAGATTCAAACATTTGTATGGCTTACTTTTATTAGAGTGGCCTTGGAATATACCTTCATCACTTTTTGCATCAAGTTTTCCTTTCCTTATATCTGTCAAGATATAGCATTTTCTTCCAAATTCTTTGAGATAACAAACATTAGACTTATACCCATACCATAATTCATAAAGTGTTTTGTCTATACCTTTCTTCAGTTGAAATCAATTTAGTGTATGAACTATTGTGCTAATTGCTTCACTCCAGTATTTTGGTTCAACATTTTTTCACAATCATTAATGTTCTTCCATAATCCATGATGGATCTATTCCTTCTTTCTGATGTACCATTTTTCTCTGGTGTTCTAGGTGTTGATACATGTCTTTTGATTCCTTTTTCATTGTAGAATTCATTTGAGATGAATTCAGCTCCTCTATCTAATCTCAGGCATTTCAGATTATTTCTTGTTTCCTTCTCAACTCTAGCCAAGTACCATTTGAACTTTTGAAAAGCATCAGATTTATCTTTTAAGAACATTACAGTCATCATCCTAGAATAGTCATCAATAAATAGAATAAAGTATATGTCTCCACAGTAACTTTCTATACCTATTGGTCCACAAAGATCTGTATGAACTAGTTATAAAACTTCTTTAGAATTGAAAGTCTTACTTTTGAAACTTAGTTTACTCATCTTTCCAAATTGACATTGTTTACACATGGCCATCTCAGGTTTCTTCAGATTTGATATGCCTCGCACTCTTTTTTTTTTCTTATGGTAACTAGGTTATCAAAGTTAACATGACACCCTTTTGTGTCATAGCCAACTTTCCTCTATTTGTGTCAATAAACATGTATTTTCAATGAGATCTAGGTAAAACAAGCTACCTTTTGTTTGATTTCTAGTCCCAACTAACTTTCCTTTGCAATCCAATAGTTTAGCTTTTCCATTCATGAATTCTACCTTATATCCTATATTATTGAGTTGCACCACACTAAGTAGATTCTGTCTTAGTCCTTCAACCCAGTAGGCATTGTCACATTTGATTCCTTTAGTTAATGTTATAAATCTGTTTCCTTTTACATAACATGGTTCAGTATTTACAAACCTAACACTTCCACCATCATAGTATTCTAAATGTTAAAACTTAAACTTGTTTCCAATCATGTGATGAGAACAACCACTATCTATGATCCATGTGTCATTTTTGCTAACATGAGAAATAAGTGTCATCTTTTCATTTTCCTCATTATCATATTCATCCTTAACAACAATATAGACTACTTCTTCATTATCATCACTATTAAAATCTTTAGCAATGTAACAATATTTCTTACCTTTGTCTTTGTAGTCCTTGTAGTTCTTGAAGTCTTTCTTTCTTTTGAACCTATTATTTCTTCTCTCATCTTTATCTTCTTTGTTTCGTCATCTTGTACAAATATGACCAACCTCTTCACACGAGAAACAAATCAATGGAACTTTGCCTTTAAATATGCATTTGCCTTTTGGTAATCTTTTTGCAAGTAGGAATTCAAGATCATCATCAGTAACATCTTCTTCTTCACTATCAACCTATTTGCCTTTTGAGTTTCCTCTTTTTCTACCAAGAGTTAGTTTGGCTTTGACTGCAGATTCAAAGTTGCTAGGATTAGGAGCGTAGTTATCAAAGTTGTCCAACTCAAAAGCAATCAATTTTCCCACAAGTGCATCCAAGGCTATTTCATTTTTTGGATTGCAATTCATCTCAAACTCTAATTGCATAAATAGGAAGAAGAGTTCTTAATACCTTTCTGACCACTATTTCATCAGTTATTTTTCCTCCTACAACTATGATTGCACTTACGCTTTATTTGATTCTTTCACTGTATTTGACAATGTTTTCACCTTCTTTCATTTTCATTTGATCAAACTTGCCTCTTAAACTTTTTGCCTTGGCTCTTTGTACATTTTTATAACCTTCATAGGCTTTTTGCAATTTTTCCCACATTTCAAACGATGTTGGACAATCTTTAACTTTATCAAATTTAGAATAATTGAGAGAGGAAACTATATCAATCATCATTATATTGTGATATTTTGCTTCTTTCATCTATTCCACAATCATAGGTTTAGGTGGTGGCACATATCTATTTTCCAAGTAGAACAAACCAATATCTCCAATTCTTGATAGGTGTAACTTCATCAATTCATGTCATGCTGAAAAGTTTTCTCTGTTAAGCTTGGAGATTTCCTTTCTACATGACATCTTGATCTTTAACTTAGGTCTTTGAAACCTTTCTTGCAAGCACCAAATGCTTTGATACCAATTTTTTGAAATGAGGAGAGTAACTGAGAAGGGAGGGGAGAATCAGTTACCACAAAAACAATTCCTTGTCCCTAGATGTCAAATCAAACTTTTCACTAATAATGAAATACTTTATCCAATTTAGTTAAAACTAAGTTATTGTTGTAACTCGGTTAACAAAGCAGGCTTATGAATATTAATTTATTTTAACCTTTAGCAACTTAGTTGTAGAAACATAAAGCATAAAGCAAATAACATGAACACGGATGACACCAAGATTTAACATGGAAACCCAATTTGAAAAAACCACCATGCAACTAGTTACAATATTTTTCACTCTTTTGAAGTGAGCCCTATTAGCATCCAACCCTATTAAAGGTTATAATACATATTGTTAAGTATGACCTTGCTAAAGGCTTTAGATCACCTAGTTAGGAGTGGCTTGGTTAGAGGTCTTTAAATACTTCAATCTTGAAATGTCGCCTGGCTAGAGGATTTACAATTTGACCATTAAGTAAACTTTGTTAGCAAATTTCTTGACTGCTACAATGATTAGAAGGTAATAGTAGTTTGACCTGATTAATGAAGCAACTTCTTTTGCAAATTTAGATCTTTGTTTTGGCTTGACCTCTGTATCCTTATTGATCAAAATATTCTTTGTTTCTTATTTTTACACTTGCCTGCTCTGTCTTTTCCTTCAATCAAAAATCCATCTTATTCCACATCATTCACACTCTCCTCACTTCTTGACCTTTCTCATAAGCTTTGTCAAGTCGGCTTGAATGCCTTTTCAAATAACCATTAAGCAACAAACTAGTCGGTCTCAATTAGTTAATTAAATGACAAATGTAATCTACTAACACTCAGTCAATACTGGGATTAATCACTTAGTTAATACTATGATTCCTTTGATGCCTAACCACTCGGTTGATACTGGAAGTGCTTGGTTAAACTAAAAGTCCTTCATTGCTTGACTACCCATTTAATACTGAATAACATTCATTACCTGACTACTTGGTTAATATTGACATTTGTGTAACATCAATGATGACATACAATTTGAAGAATTATTTCCAACACTAACAAGCAAGAATAGCACAACATTTAGAAGATTGCATGGACAAGTAAAGATTGCTAACAAAAAAACACAAATATATTAAGTCCATAGAATGTGTTCTCGTCATTTGAGGTGTTTCTAAAATAATGTCTACTTCACTAAATATTTGTGCCCCAAAAAATTTACAACATACTCATCTAATACAATACTGTAAGATAAAGAAAAATATTTTTGAGATTTTGATATAACATGTGATGAAAAAGAAATAAAAATTTAAAAAACCTAGGAAACATTATAACATGTAGGAAAAGAAAATGAATAATTAAAAATGGGTTATATTAGGCCTCTCTTGCTCTAACTAAAAGTAGAGAAGTGTCGTATTATTTGTTTAGTAATTGTTTATCAATAATTTGACATAATACGATAGTGATAGATAGAACATATTATTTTTGAGAGTTTAATGTAATATATATGAAAGAGAATTAGATCAAACTAAAATTATACTATATAGAGAAAAAAAATGAATGATATTAGTCCTCGCTTTTTTACTCTTCCACTAACTAAAAATAGAGAAGTATTGTGTTCTATGTTTAGAAAAAACTTATGAAAAATTTGACATGAAATACCTTCAAGACAAATGACAATAGTGAACTGTAACAATGAGGATAGAGAGATTGACCTTTAACATGTTGAAAGTAGGAAAGAAAAAAATGGAAAAGATGTTGAGAATACTATGTCCGACATAGAGGCAAAATACTTGAACAATAACGGTTAAAAAATGCAGATAGACAATGACAACATGAATACAAGCAACAATATTATGCAAGTCATGGAAGTTCCCATAAGTAAAAATAAACTGAGAACACAATAATGCTTGTGTCCAAGGCAGACTTCATAACAACATTAAGAAGATTATGAAGGAGAATAGACACATTAGAAGAATTACAAGTATGCACCATTTGCAAAGTTACCTAAGCATGCTTCTAAAAATGTCAAAACACAATCCCATTTGCAAAAGATGTTTCAACAAAAAGTGATACATCAATTCTCGTCATCAAACAACATGGATATAGGATAACAACCTATAACTTACTAAAGAGACTAACCTATATAGAATAAATGTTCATTACAAGAATGAACCCAATAATACAAGTAACTCACACTTACGGAGGGCAGCATAAATAAAGTCGTCACACAATAAGCTTTGCACAAGATATACAAAACATTTCAAATGTACTCCTAAGAAGGATAAAAGAAGTCATGTTAGGGACACACTACAATATACAATCATGAATGATCCAATATATTACAATGATGTTAGCATAGATGTTGACTATTTGGCACATATTCCTGAAATATACACAAACATAACAAGCATGATTACTAAAGTGGAAATAGAGGAAGAAATCAACATACCCCATAATGAGAATGGTATTGATAAAGATGATAATGAGAATATTATAAATTTTACAACTTCTTTTATATCTAAATTGCCAAAAAAATTCATGTGAGGCAGAGATAATCAAGAGGACATTGCAACTTGAGGATGATAATGAGAATATTATAAATTTTACAACTTCTTTTATATCTAAATTGCCAAAAAAATTCATGTGAGGCAGAGATAATCAAGAGGACATTGCAACTTGAGGATGACACCGAGAATACCATTGATTGGCCTAGGATAGATTCCTCTCCAATCAATGAATACAATATTGAAGGCTTGTTGGACATGAAATTTCCTACACTTTTCTTGAATGGAATTGTAGAACATAGTAAACCAAGGCTTAGAGAAGTACAAATGCACAAGTTTGCATTACACTTGATGAGGTTCTATGAATAGAGGTTTGGAATGCATCCTCGGTTCAGATATTTTATCTACAACCTTATGTTGTGGCATCAAACCCAAAATCTAGCAATCATATTTATTTGAAGAAATATGGAAGAAAATACACCAACCACCATTGAAAATATACGAGCACACTTAAAGAATGTCCCAAACTTGCAGATTGTAGAAGAATTGATGCACTTTAGATCGTCAGTAAGAGGGACATGACCATATTAGGATATGCATCGACTGGAATTTAAAATATATAATAAACTAGCTAGGATCACCCACACTATTCTTCACCTTAAGTGTGGCAAACACAAAGTGGCTAGATCTACATAAATTGTTGAAAAAAGGTTTACCTACTAAAATGCAATCAAGCAAACAAAGATTAGAAAACATAATCAACAACTCCCATACTACAACATTATACTTGCATCAAGGATTCACAATCTATCATGATGAAGTGATTGTAAAACTCCTTGGAGAAAAAGGCTATTGGTATAGCTACAAGTGGTAGCATAGGGGCATCGCACATGTACACAGGTTTATTTGGCTCCCAAATGCACCAGAGGTGGAAAAACTAGATTAGAAAAATGAGAAAGAGCTTGAAAGTGCAACGAGTTTTTTTTTACATGTATATCACTGCTTGGAATCCTTCCAAATCAGCAAATGAAAATAATACAATGTTCAGAGCTCCACAAGATGATACATGCTTGCCTGAAACTGATAAGATATTTTCAGTTGAACTTGCTAGAGACTATGAAGAGTTAGTTAATTGTGTCAAGAAGTACACAAAATGTAAAGAAGGTACATACTTGAGGAAGAAGGGGAACAAAGTTGAGTGTTGATACAAAGATTCATGGAAAGAAAAACAGTTCTCTACTTTGTCACGTGATAACAATAGGCAAAAAAAATATGAACCTGCAAGAAATGATGACAGGTTAAAGACACACAATCAATAAATGTTGTCACTATTGAGGGCCAATATATATTTCTAGCCTGTCATCTTGAGGGACCATGTGTGTGCTCAAATACATAGCCAAGTACACTTGAAAATATGAGAGAACATCTAAGACCTGCACCAACATGTTAGCACAAATAACTGCAATGCAATAGGCAGACAACCTGACTCACACAACATACCACAAATTCATGACAAAGATTGTGGTAGAGCATGATATAGGGGTACAAGAAACATGTCACATGTTGCAAAAGTTTCTCCTCATTGTTTGTGGCCTTCCTTTCACATCTTTAAATGTTGGAAGGAAAGTATTGCACCAAATAATGGTGACAACAACAAAAAATCATGTCTTGCTTAGCTACTTACACACTACATGAAATGACGTCTAGAGCTCAAGGTAATTACATTGATTGAATCTACAAGGTCTTTCTCTTATTTTATAAATCAAAAAAGTTGAAAATGGAAAGATAGAAAGGAAAAGGCTATAGTCAATGTTTATCCACAATTACATACCATTCCAGATGAAGACACTAAGTACCATGAATTATTTTGTTGGAGTGAGTTGCTCTCGTACAAACACTTTCATGATATAGAAAGTGATATAGGACTTGTCAAGGATAGGATAATTGCAAACTGGAAATAAAATGAATGCAGCCAAATATAGTGTATGACACATAAACTGCATCACCTATAAGGAAAGCACATCAAAAGAAGACATAGAAGAAGAAGAAGAAAGTGACGACAACACAAATATAAAGGACATAGAGGAGATTGATGAATGGGATCTATTTTCACAGATGGGACCCTCGAGAAATATCAACCTAGATGAACTTGACATGCTTGGCAAGCATGAGTTTGATGCCAGCCATAAATGGCAATGGAGAAATGTACCCTAACACATGCAGGAAAGTGCAACGCAGTTCATGTGTGCAAGTAAAACAAGTTGTCATGATGAGACAATGGTGTCAAACAATGACATTTCAAAATATGCATTGTTAGCATAGCAGGAGGCCACACTCGTAATAATCACAAACCATAGTGGAAGTCCCTTAGTCAGCCCACTATACATGATCATTCAAGGAACACTTGGGACAAGAAAATCCTACTTGATAATGTGCATGAGAAATGCACTCAACAACAAACCACTACAACAAGGTAGCTAACTCCTAACACTAGCACCAATAGGAATCACTGCGTTCAATATACATGCAATGACCATACATTCAAAGCTTAGAATTTCTATTAAAGAAATGTTGCCACTATAGGGACATGCATTGGCAACATTCCAAGAGGAAATGAGGGACATCAAATACATTCTTATTGATGAGATGAGTTTCATAGTGCCAAAACTATTACTAAAAATTGACAATAGGTTATGCCAAGCATTTCTGCATTGTCACAATCTAAGCTTCAGTGGTGTTTCCCTAATTTTGGTAGGTGATCTTGCACAGCTACCACCTATAATGGATAGGCCTATTTATACATCACAATCACATGCGAGGATCCTATGGGAATAATTTGTAACATTGTCACCTTGGAAACAATTTTTAGACAGCAAGGTGAAAGCACATCACAACCACAATTTTGACAAGTATTACAAAACATAAGAATTGCAAACCCATGACAAGAAGATCGAAAGTTGCTTATGACTTATACAAACATGTTACATCAAGATAAATGGAAGAATTTGATACCTCAATGCACCTATTTGCTACCAATGATCTGGTCAGGCTACACAATAGAAAATCATTAAAAATATTAAATTGACATGTTGCGATAAGTAGAGCAACAAACATACATTACACGATGGACAATGTAGGGGTGATGAACAACTAAAAATGGAGGTATTACTTTGCAAAGGGCACTGTGTCATGTTAATTATGAACATATGGATACAAACAGGTCTTGTAAATTGAGCGCTTAGTGAAGTAACCAACATAATTTGTAGCCCTAGAATCAACCCCCAAACCTTCTTATGTGTGTTCTGACGAGAATTGAAAATTATTGTGATTTTTTGTGGAACTAGCGTAGCCCCAAGGTTGTTCCAATACCTCTAATATCATTGGGCAATTGAAGGAAAATACTGCTCACAATGGCATGGGCCATAACCATACACAAATCTTAGGGACTTACACTATAACAAGCAATAATTGACATTAGAAAAGCAAAGAGACAAGGCCTAATGTTCACAGCAATGTCCAGAGTCAACTGATTGCATGACCTTCACATACAACTGACGTTCTCCTTTTAGAGATATTCCAAAATGGAAAACACCCTATACACATTAAAAAGGAAAAAGGAGGCTCGACTCTCTCTCTCTCTCTCTCTCTCTCTCTCTCTCTCTCTCTCTCTCTCTCTCTCTCTCTCTCTCTCATCAAAGTATTATAGATATTTGGAGATAGTATAAATAATATATGGTAAGCAATTCAAATGTACACAAAATTTGCAATGTAAATGTCTACAAAGAAATATGTATTGAAATGACATTATAGACAAATTAACCAATGTAAACTATAACTTTTACCGGTATTGAAATGACATTATAGACAAATTAACCAATGTAAACTATAACTTTTACCGGTATTGAAATGACATTATAGACAAATTAACCAATGTAAACTATAACTTTTACCAATCCAATTGCACTTGTTTTCATGTGTGGTTTATGTGTTGCTACATCATTTTCAACCTTTGTGATACAGGCTTCTAGAGATATGACATATAACTTTGTGAATAGGAAATGTAACTTGCACAAATACCTAACTAATTTCGCTCTCAAGCCTACTCTTGCAATAGCTACAAAAAGAAAAATCAACGCAAAGAAAGAAACTCCAAAACTTCAAATGTCTCCGCAATGCACAACAATACATGTGTGTCAACATATCTAACTATCAGCATTACCATTGCACAACGAAAGAAACTCCAAATCTTCAAACTACTACACAATGTACAACAATACATTTGTTACTATTGCACCTCTTAAGCACAAATGCAAATCCCATACCATAAATCCTAGCTAGAACCTAATTTACCTAATAGATTTATAGCTCCCATTCTTCTTTTTTGTTGCAATTTTGAAGTATGTGTATTTGCAAAATAAATGAGAAAAAGGTTTCATCCGTCCATCAAGTCACTCATTCCCTCCAGGCTTTATTTGGTGGGCCAATGCATGCCCATCCATCTATCCATCCATGTTATGCTACATCATACATTCATTCTTTCATGAGCAAATGTCTCTCCCCCTGCCGCCGCCGCCGCCGCCGCCTACGCCTTAATTAATACATATCAATGAATGAGCTCCATTTTACAGATAGCGTGGGATATTTATGACCCTCGAAGGACAGAGAGACATTCTTCTTAATTTGTTTGATGCGATAGATTTCTTAAAAACATTTAAAATATTATTTGCTTATTTTGTGGTATAATTGTTTCCCTTAACATGGTTTTCGATTGAGCAGTGCACATGCTAATATGCATTTGTTCTATGTAAGTCCTAACGTCTCTTTGCCCTAATGAAACATAATTGAGCATTAACATGTGGGTTTGATGATAGAAGATTAAGTTTGTAGAAATTGGTATTTGTTTGTTCTTGTATAATACGTTTGCTTATTTTTATGCAGTTTAAATGCTTTTTTCAGGTTCGTTGTTACTAGTATAGGGTGAAATGTGTAAAGAATGTGTATCTAATATAAGATATTATTTCTTTTTAAGTATCAAATGTTTGAATTCTAAGTGGTAACTCAAAAAAAAATATTAATATTTTTTTCATATAATGATTGTAAGATGTAGGTAAGTTCAAATGTAAAATGGTGTAAAATTATGTAATATAAATGTTTAGATTTTTAGAACATGAAAAGATGTTCACAAAAAATAAGACAATTTTTTGGGAAGATGCATAGAATGGTCATCAACCCCTTTCATTTGCTTCATAATTAGAGTTTGCTTGAGGGCATTTTGAAGCAAGGGTGGACACCAGATTAAAAAGATTAGTGGTGCTTGTTGAATCTTTGAACTTCTTCCCTATTCTTCAATGTATTAAGATCGTTTTTCATGTTGAGCTAAGCAATAGACGTATCCTACTCAATAAGCTAGAAGAAATCATTTGGAATTAATTAAAGGTCTTGAGATGTGAAAAAAAGGTATGGTTCCTTACTAGGAAGCCAAAGATTTGTTAATTTGACCTTTCAAACCCTATTTGCATATATGTCGTCTCCTAAAAGTGAGGACTTCCACTTGGCTCACTTTAAAGGGAATAACTCTAATAGGTACATGAGATTAGGAGAATTGTAAGAAATTTGTAGAAGTTAGGGAAGAATTTTTCAAAGGTTGGGATTAGGGGGAAAAAAACCTTTCAAGTATTCCATACAATAGCTATAAATCTAAAATTACATAACAAGGACAAGTTTTATTTTGTTATCTTTACCTAAAGTTCCAAAATACGAAACTTCATTCCCTCTTGTACGAATGTCATACTTCCACATTTATCTTTGTTGATTTACAATGGCAAAAAGGCTAAGTTTTGGGACAAGTGTTTGAATGGGCACAAACATTTGAATCAAATCAAAAATTGGATACCCTTGGAGATTGTTTTAAATAAAACTTTAGTATGAATATGTGTTTGACTATTGTACCATTGACAATTCAGGTTATCAAATTTGACTTCTTGGATTTCTTCTAATTCTATGGATGCCTTTCAACACTTGAAATTTGATATTGAGTATGATGTATATAGTAGTATTACACTTTCGGATAAATAAGATGAGAAATCCAATTCTAGTAATTACAATGTTTAATATGGCTATAAATCTTTGATTTCTATTCCCTCGCCTCCCAACTACCCATCTAGACCTTTTGGGGGTTCAACATCCTCCCTAGAGTTGGATCCTTTCCATGGACAACTATTCAAGGCATTATTCTCACTAGGATTTGGCTTTATAGGTCACAGATTGCAGTGCTTTTCCTTGTGTTTTATGTGGTAATATCTAGAATCTACTAATCACTTCTCCATTTCATTGTAGCTTTACACAAGAATGTTAGAAATGGCTTCAATGAAAGCTAGGAAGATTTTCTCCTTTCAATCAAACTCTATCATATCTCTTTAAATATTGACCCTCTCTTTTTAAGTCTTTCATGTTCAATTGCATTTGGGGTATTTGTCCCTTTACTCTTATATATGAAATTTGTGTCCTCGAGAAAATAATATAATCTTCAAAAACTCTTCCTCTTCAATATCAGGTGGTCTTTACAAAATAGAAAATCAAATTCTGAGCTTACTATGAGTTATATAAACAAGCATATCAATAACCTCAAATGCTACACATCTTGGGATGACAATTTATTAAAGTAGTGGTTCATACTAAAGCCAATTTCAAGCTAGGGATCCATCATTTCATCTCCAATGAAGGAATCTAGAACTAATGTGAAATGAATGTTTCACTCTAAGGTTGAAGGAATGAATCCTAAATGATATAAGTTATGTATACAAATTAATAGATAAATAACACATTTGACTTATAAATAGTCATAATAATTAGGGCTAAACTTAAAGAAATAGTTATAACCATCAGGGCTCCAATGCATATGAAAGGTAGTGAGGTCCTAAGAGTAGGTCCCCATGGAGTTGCTAGAATTTTTTAGGCTAGCAGCCACTGCTCAACATTTTAAGGAGCATTTTGTGGAGTGGTTGGCCCCATGAATATTAATTTTTTTTAAAAATATTTCACAAATTTCTTCCATTATAATTTGCATTATTTAGAAATGATTACAGTATAGCTTGTTATAAACTATTTTATGGTTCATATAGTACTACATTTTTTTGAAAAAATGTTATTTTACCTATATGCTACAGTTTTCAAGTTGTTTATTTATTATTGCCATTTTTTTATAATTTCAAATAAGTGCATTGAAATTACTTCTTACATATGCACATTAATTCTTGGTCTTATATTTAACTCCCATTAAAAAGCATTACAAAATTTTGATTATAATAAATTATGTTTAGTCGACCCTATAAGAAACTAGTGACAAAATCTAGGCCATTGAGGACAATAGAACATAAACCCAGAAAAAGAACAATCTAAATATTAAGTGGCTTAAGAACAAATTCTAAAATATAAAAATTTTAATATAACAAGGAAAGTAACATATAAATGCATTTGAAGTATATTCAAATACCATGTTGTACACATCATTTTGTCATTTAAAAGTTCTCCTACTTTTTACATTCTAATCTTGATATAATATATTGTGCTAATATTTTATTTAGTTAGCTACAATTATGTATATACATTGGGCCATAGAGCCTAGAGAAAGAAGTTTGATAGTGTGCCAATCTTACATCCTTACATGAATCAAGAGTTCAATATCTTGATGTCATTTGTCTTTTTGGATTTTGATTAAATCAACTTTTGTGTGAGTTGGTAGGAATGGTTCACTTATGTATACTTTTGTAGGTTTAATGCATGTATTCTTGTTGCATATTGAAATTCAAGCAGTTAGAACAATTTTCAAAGAATGTGGAGCATCTTACCTTCCATTCTAAAGAACATGCTACTTTACATAGTAAGAATGAAATTGATAAGAAGATGGAGAACCATAGAGATGAATCTCCTCTTGAAGGTGCTAAATCTTCTTCTTATAAGGGTACAACATCTCTAGTTTGTTGGATCATGACAACAATATAATAATAAAGCTATCAAACAAGGAAACAAGAAAAAATCAAGAAAGTGTATCTTATCTTAGTTTTAGAAAGAAAAGAGCTTTTATCTTTGAAAGGAAATTGTTAATTTCTTCAAAGGAATAAAGAGATCTTTTCCAAGTCAAAGAAAGAAATAAAATTGATTTTTCTTATGTTGATTGAAGTTTCTTCTAAGATTTTTTATTTTTATTTTTTGTTGGTTGAAGTTTCTTCTAGAATTTTTATCTTCTTTTTTTAATGTGTGTAGCTTGTGAGGGCAAAGTGTGTCAGAGAGTAATGGAATATCAAATTATTTATTGTAAATTGTAAGAGTATGAATTGCAAATTGCAAGAGCAATTATGATAGTAACATCCAAGAAAGAATGTAAATTAATTTTCCAAAGCAATAAGAGTACCAATGCCATGCCCCATGGATGTTTCCTTGATGATTTGTCAAGGTTTTACCTCATAAATCATTGTCACTTGTGTTTTTCTTTTTTTAATTTGTTCTTTGTATTATTTCTTTACAACTAACATGTGCTACAATATTAATGCCAAGTGGTATCAGAGTGATTATTTTTTGAAGTATTTGTATTAGGATTTGGTGTTGATTTGCAACATCAAATGGAAAAGGTTTCAAATGAGAGGTTCAAGGTAGAGAAATTTAATGGAAAGAATAGCTTTGAGATAGGGAAGCTCATGATGCATGATTGTTAGGGGGAAAAGTATTGCATAAGAGTTGGTGGGAAAGTTTGATAAACCTGTAGATATCTCTCATGAGGATTGGGATGATATGGTGTTGGTTCTTTTACTTTACAATAATGTCGGAGAGGAAACAATAACAATAAGGAGGTATTCATGTTGGATGGGTATTTTCATCCTAGATACATTTAGGTTTATAGATTATGACATGGAATGCTTACGTTGGATTCATGGTTTCACTCCTTCGTTACATGGAAACACCAGATGATTAGTTGTTAAGTGCATGTGAGGTTTTATAGTTTCCCTATTTCAAAAAAAATTGGGTATTCTTTGGTGTAGAGGATGTTTTTGTGTTAAATGTCATGGTGGTCTCTTCACTGTGTATAAGAGTTTTAGCACGATAAGTGCTCATGAGAGTGTGGTATGCTCGTTGGAGCATATGATCTTTGTTTGAGGAATGGTTAGATCATGGTTTCAAGTTCTTGTATGTGAAGTTTTCTTGGTATAGAGTGCATTAGTCATTTTCTTAGGAACTTCATGAGTGTGCAATGTTGTAGTTGGAGCTTAACATGGTTTGGTCTATTAGAGTTACTCATGGTTACTTGGATACCTAGGTGAGGCTTGGATTTGTCTTAGAGACATGTGATTTATACAAGAGGTCTGAGGAGCCTACACCTTGGTTGGGCATAAAGGGGTATCAGGTAAATTGTTGTCAAGGTGGAGATTATTGGATTGTGACAACAATAAAACAAAAAAGCAATAAAATGAGAAAACAAGGAAAATAAATAAAGCATATGGAATCTCATCTCAACTTTAGAAAGAAAAGAAATTTTATCTTTGAAAAGAAATTGCTAATTTCTTCAAAGGAATAAAGCAAGTTTTTTAATGTCGAAGAAAGAAATAAAATTGGGTTTTTCTATGTTCGTGGAAGTTGTTTCTAGAATTGTATAAATACTTGTTGTGTGTGAAGGAAAAGTGTATGTGAGGGTAATGAAATATCAAATTATTTATTGTAGATTGTAGGACAATATGAATTGCAAATTACAAGAGCAATTATAATAGCAACAACCAAGAAGATTGTAAATTATTTTTTCCTATGTCTTGTCCCATGGATGTTTCCTTGATGATTTGTCGAGGTTTTACCATGTAAATTATTGTCACTTGTGTTATTTTAGTTTCATTTTATTCTCTATATTATTTTTTTGCAACTAACTTGTGTTGCAATATTTAATATTCTAGGGTTTATGATTATGCTTCCACAACACAATTTTCATTCACGTGAGAGCCCACCCAAGAATAATGGAAGATTGTCTCCTTTTAATTTGGCCCAAAATATCCATATTCATTTGTTCAAGGTCATGGGGTGAATGGTGCAAACAAAAGCTCATATTGTTCTAATACATTTTATAAAGAATTGAGCAGTTGTTTGTTATAGATTAAATAATATCAACGAAGCCTTTGGTTTCACATAAATGTACTAAAATTCATAGATGTTCTCAAAGTAGAGAAAGGGTTAATGATTTACAGATGAATAATTTGCTAGTTAATGATTCTTCCAAGATGTCTTATAGTAGAGTTGGAGTACTCAAAATTTGAGGTAATGCTTTCAAACTTGTCTAGTTGTTCAAAGATGTATTCTTCACATTGTTTGGCAGCACTGGCTTGTAATGTTGATCAAATCCAATGCTATACCAAAATAACATAATGGAATTTATGTCTAAAAAATTGTATCTTGTTTAAAATGAAGGTTCACTTCAATGCAATACACATTTCAAAATATGTGCTTGATGATTACTAAATTAGTCTGGTACACTATGACAAAAAAAAAGTGTTTTACCATAATGTATATAATAGAAAAATAACTAATTGATAACAATAAGATTAGTTAATATATGATACAAAAAAGACAAAACAAATCATAAGATCTTAATAGTCATCTACAAAATCTAGTCTTTAGTTTTTTTTATTAAGTAAAACAAATTTTGAAGGGGCCCTCAAACCCAAATACAAGGCAAGCACAAAGATGAACAACCTACAAACCAAATCGAAAGATGGACAATATGCTCTTCAATTAGAAAAAGGAAAAACACACAATAGAACAAAGAAAGAGAAGGGGGTGCCAAACATCTCGCAACCCCCATATTCACAAAATGGTGATTAAAGGAAAGATGAACGCATAAGAAAGAGACAACAAATTCTAGATTTCTTCTTGACCCACAACTTGTGTGGGTTATGAGAAGAATGAGAGGGAAACTTCTTTGAAGGCTTTCCTTTAACTATAATCCATCCCTCTTCAATCTTAGTTTCCACAAAGTGTTAGGCCAACAAATCATCTAAATTGTCATAACTAGCAGACCCAACACCATTAATAATAGGGCTAGTAGTAGCAAGACCATCAGCACAAGATCCACCCTTCACAGGGCCAAGATCATTATTATTTCCAATGGAAGCCGTAATAGGCTCAACAATTCCATGTTGGACTAAGCCAACAACATCAATCTTTATCTAATCAATAACAACAACAAAAGTAACACCAGAGACTCCATGGATAGGGCTAGCCACATGAGGGACTGCAATAGTAGAAGTTTGTAGTCTAAAACCAACATGAATAGGAGAAGGGGTAGGAAGATCTACCCTTCACTGAAAAAAATCAGTATTTTCTGAGGGAACTTCCCCATAAGGAGCAAGATTTTTTACCACTATATAATGTTGCAACAAAGCACCCTTCTACAATGACGAGGGTTTCTTAGATTTGAAATCTTTAGCCTCGCACTTTGCCACAACATGCCCAATCTTACGCATTTTCTACATCTAAACGAAATACCTTCATAATCCAAAGACTGGATCCAAGAGCCAATAGGACTACATAGTTTAATCTCCATCAAAAAACCTTTAGAAGTATCCATATCAACAAGAATCCTTGCAAAGGTAGAATGCAACAAATCAAAGGATTGTGATTCCACCATTAAGAAATCACCCAAATCCTCACCAACTTCCCGAAGAACAAAATCATGTCAGAGATGAAGAGGAAGGTTAGGGAGATGTAACCAAATAGGCATTTTGCAAAAAGATTCAATGATAGAATTAAAGTCCTTATGCCAAGGATTCATCATCAGAGGAAAAGTGATTTTTCCATGTGAAGAAATGATCACATAGAATGATTCTCCTATCATCTACATTATCAAATCTAGCAATAAAAGGACATCTTACCAAAGGAAATATCTAGACAGAATTAGTAAGATATTCATCTCAGTGCTTTGAGATCCAAGTATGGAGCTAATTGAGAGAGATCCAAAAGCCCCTAAATCGACAAATAACTATGTCCACCTCAAGGGTCATTATCCACCGCTCTCCCTAAAACTAACTCTTTTTCCAAATTGACTGAAATAGGGGTACATGTAGGAAAGGGTTTGGAGACTGAGGGCTTAGTGACATCCCCCAAACCCCCACCAAAAGGTCCATTTTTACCCCCCCACAACAACCTCCTTCCACACCACAACTTCCCTCAAGATTGCTTCATCCACAACAGAAGGAAGGAGTGGAGACCCATTATGAACCCCCCCCCCCCCCCCCCCCCCCCCCCCACCCCCTCCCCGCCCACAACAAAAGGAAGGAGTGGAGACCCATTATGAACCACCCTCCACACCCCCCCCCCCGCCCTCTCCTCACCCCTGCTTGAGACACTACACACCCAAAACTAGGGGAAGTTTTAGAAACGAATCACTCCCCATCTCCCTTTAACACAAAAAGGGAAGGGATTGAGTAACATACACCAACCACCATATCCTTGACACTTGCAATGAACACAACCCTACCAAATGCAATCCCAAAAGCCTCATTAAAAGCCTCATTAGACACACCTTCATTAACCATAGCAGACAGTGGAACCAAAGAAGCAAGTGCAACACAGGTTTGCACACATGAGAGCTCATGGCTCTCACCATGACGATCACCCACGTTCAAGTCTTCAATTGTGTTGATGCACAATTTTATTACTTTGGTTAAGAATATTTTGAAGAGGCTTAATCAAAACATGGTGATTAATTATTTTGGTGCACAATATTTTCATTAACATTAAAATGAATTCAGTAAGGCTATTTGGGATAACTCTGTAATAGAATCTATGGGTATCACTTTATTATTTGGTATATTATTCTCATGGTTGTCAAGTCAGTAACAACTCCATTGTCATCTTCTTCATATATCAACATAATATCATGCAAAATACAACACAAAGATTAGTCCTTGGTGGCATTTGTTGATTAATTTTTTAATTTGAAACTCGCCAAACACCTTTTAGATTTCTAAGTGCACATTGAACAACAATACGAGTTGAAGATAGTTTGAAGCTTAATAAAAAATAGTATCATCAGTTACAACTCCATTGAATCGTGTGAGTTAACCATAGTAACAATGGATATCTAATCTCCAAAAATATACTCCCTCATATTTGGTGAGCCAATTGAAACTAAACTTTCATTTAATCTCCCTCCACCTTCACATAACTTGTAGAAGGAGGTATTTCTTAGGAGCCTAGCATCATTGATAGATCAAGGCCAACCTATAAACACAAGTTACTATCAACAATTACTTGTTAGGACATATTGTAGTTGTAATCACAATCATACCAATTAGATGAACAATCATTGGTTGAAAGTTCAAAATCAACATGTGTTAAACCTACAACCCACAACAATTTGGAATTCCCTTTTTTTTTGGTGAAATCCTTGCTTAACAAGCTTAGGTGTTGATTGGTTGTTTGACCATTGTATATAGTTTGCATAAAATCAATAAACTTTGTCACAACTCTTGCAATTGTTGACTTTCCATATCCAAAAAAGTTCGTTGATGTTAATCCTAGACATTCTAGATAACAATCTTGGAATAGCAATAGCAACTTGTTTCTCAACAAGAAGCGATTCACTCTTTATAGATGTTGTTAAGGATAGAGGTATATCACCTTATTTAAGATCTTCATCAATGATTCACATACAAATTGAAATGATACATGTGGCAACCTAAAGACACTATGAAATTGTGTCAACAAATTTTACTTAAAAAATATAATAGTTCCACTAATGCAAAGAACGTTGTTTGATATAGCACTCACCTTTGACCTTCCCTTTCCACTGAGAATGATAAAAAAATAAAATTGAATACATTTTTTTGTTCATGACATATTGCAAAAAGCTCCAAATTTATTTCATCTTCCTCCTGATTATCTAAACAATGAGAAGTGTGTGTGATTTTTTCTTATATTTCTTTAATATATTTGTTGAATTTTCAACATCACAAAAAAATTACAATGATATTGTTTTATCATTTAAAATACATTTTAACAATACCCTAATTAGTTTTATGTTATTTGTATCCATCGCCTATGTTGCAAAATTAGGACTTATTAGTAAAAAGTGTTAATTAGAAATAAGAAAGCATTAATGTCTATGCTCTAAAAGTATGCTATGGATAACGTAGTGGCAAAAATAATGATACCATTCTAGATAGCACTATGCATTAATGCAAACAAGAAAAATTTGAGATACATCAAATTTACCATACACAAGTCTAATTTGTGAAATATAATCAATACAAAAAGATGCAAGTGTTATACTAATAAAAATTATTGTAGTTTAAAAAGATGAACATTATTCATAAGCAATTCCATACAATTTAATTGTTTTATTTTGCAAATTTATGCTCCTAACAAATACAAAATTAGTTTTCTTTAGCATATATTTCACTAATTTTCAACATTGCTTGAAAAATATTATTTATACATTGAAACCATGCTCATTTGGAAATTAATTTTGTGTTCTTCAAATTTCAATAACCTTTCTTCAATCAATGCATATGTATTCATGTGTTGTTCATCTCATTTTGTGCATCCCTCTTCAACCATTTGTAGAGTAGAAATGAGCAACTCATTGTTATCAAGGATAACATCCTTTATGATGGTTACATTTGAAATAGATTCTTATTTTTTTCCTATGAACTATTGTCTCTTTCATTACCATGTTTAGGTTGCTCATTAATTTCTACGTTTGGTGTTTCATGTTCATGTACTTGATCATCTTCATTTAGATGATTGTTCTCATTGAATGCAAAACTTGTATCATGAATCAATAATAGTATTTCCAAGATTGATGGCTTGACCTTTACGAAATGTGGTCCTTATTGCATCATAAAGTTCAACAATAAACTTTTGAGGAAGTTTCTTATCAATAATTTTTTGACTTGTCATGTTCCATCAGCTATCATCTTGAGATAGAAGATTGTATTTCCACCATGAGAAGAGTAGTATTGTTGACTATTTTTGCACTTTTCAATGGGCATTTAATGTTTTTCTCATTGCACTACTAGTTGATTGTGCTTCTCTCTCAACTTTTTTAGCTTCAATTAGAACCATTGTGTTTTTAATGCTCCAAGGAACTCTAATTTTTGTTTGAGTTGTTTAAAGGAGTATATGATATTGATTTTTCGTAACATATGCTTAACTAGTTGGAATTTCCTTTTCAATTATCACTTCTTCATTGTTCAGTTGTGTACTAAGAAACAAACTCAAAGATAATAGTCATCATTAGTGGAAATCAAATTTTCACCCATGTCTTTTGAAAGCATTGAGGTGAAATTAATAAAACCATTTTGAAAAATTGGACAATATGTACTCCTATCTATAAAAAGTAATTGCTGGTACCTACACTACAAAAACTAAGTGTGTGAATCAGAACTATTAATTGATTTTAAATTATCATCATTAACTCTCTAATGTAACCCCAACAAGAGATTTTCCATTATTCAACATGTTTGCTTAATTCTTTTATATCTAAATATTTGTCAACAAAAATTTAAAAAGTAACAATGCAATTTCACAAACAAAAGCTTGAAAGATAATACATCTAATAGCAACTTACTTAGACCAAATCTACAATATAGAAATAATATATTTCACAGCAATATTAACTTGAATTTGCAGCACAATACTGTGCACTGTACACTTTCTTTCTTAATGTGCACTTTTATTTTTGGCAATTTGCAATTTCATGTGCAGCATAGGTTTCTCCTATGATGTCAAATCACTTTTGCCCTAGCATCTATTTGTTCATGCTTTTGCCAAAGGTGAATATTGTGGCATTACATGGCTGCTGAGATTATATAATCTGTAACAAATCTGTTGTAGCCAGTGTAAGGTGCTAAGCAACAAGTTGAAAGAGCACTGGAGCAACAGGAAGACATGTCCCTGCCTCAAAAGATGCAATAATGGAGGAGCTACAACAAGAATAGATTCACTGTACAAATGGGCAAACTGAAAGATACTAATCTAAGAATGTCACCACAAAGATTTACAACCATGAGAAACAAGAATAGGTCCCAATATCCTTGCTTGGTCGATCGATAAGATTTGGCATCTGAAATAAATTGAAGTTGTTTCTACTGATCTCAACAGTTTTTAATGCAGAGCTAAGTCACGAGATTGGAATTTTAATTCGAGTTCGTCAATCATAAAATTTGGATGAACAACGATTAAAATATAAGTAATATATCCACAAAGTTGTCAAAATTGACATTGCTAAATAACTAAACTGAATAACTTAATATTACTTTTTAAGAAAATTTATTATTATAAATAACAATTTTATATCAAATATCATTATATTTGGAAAGAGTAAAATTTTAATGAAATTCAGGGTATCCTGTGACTTAGATGCAGAGGATTAAAACTTACGATGTTATCTTCAACCACAGATAATTACATCAGGATTGAGAGTACCACGTATTGCAATACCATTAGCAGCCACGGATCATCACCATGAAATAACTCTTGCTGATTACCGAGTGTCAACCATTAACTTGGGATACTCTACCAGGGAGAAGGAGACGACAAAGCTTAAAGCCAATTTGTAGATGTTCTAGTTGCAAGAGTACAAAATGAAAAGAAAAAGAGGAATTGAAGAAATTTGCTGCTAAATTACGAGGTTAATTTAAACAACTAACCGAGCTGCTACAATCAGTAGATCAGATTCCCACTATTCCAAAACTCTGTCACATGCTCAGGTTAATTTAAGCAACTAGAGCTACTACAACAGATGAGTGGATAAGAAAAACGGTATCTAAAGGAGAAGAAAATGTTCAAATTGCAACAGAAAAATGGGAAGAGGCGATAGAGTGGGAAGATAAATCAGAAATTAATAGATGATTATGAAGCTCAACGGAAGCATAATCAGGTCGAATTTCTTAGGCTTAAGTTGATTGGAAGGTTCAGCAATAAGGTACTCCACAACCGACAAATATAATTATGAAGAATATTATATAGATCAGAGACTATATTAAATTAAAAATAATAGGCACAAGGTTAAAGAAACCAATGCTGTGAAATATTTGGTTACGTATAAAAAAATTAGTTTATTCAGCCACAAATAATTTGTCAGCATGGGAACAAGGTATAGCTAAAAGGTTTGACCAAACAAATAAAACTTAAGGCTCTTCTGAAGAGTTTGAGCAGTTCTTCAATCTCTTTACAAAGGATATATTCCATTCTCTTTTTTAAACTCATGTATCCATCTAATATAAATTCACCTAGTGGATTGATGCTAAAGAAGGAAAAAACTGTGTGATATGTCTTCACTTAGATGATAGGAAGATACTAATCCTTTTGAAAAATGAATACCAATCCTACTAATTTTAGGATTGCTAGCAATTAAAGGCAAAATTTTATGATTCCATTTTCATGTTTCCTGAGATTGTATGGTTCTTTGTAGAGTGAGTTCACCAAGTCAGATGCAAGTGAGAGAATGCCTTAGTTGAGTTTTTTATGGACCTCATGAAAAGAGCAGCTTGTAAGACTAATTTTTTAATATAGGATTCTTTGCTTTGAGGGTTCCACCAAATCGGATTTCTCTAGGGTGCATCTCTTGTGATATCCTTGTTTATATTGTTTCAATTCACTAGCTTGAGTATATGTAAATGTAACATTTTCTAGAAGCACGTGTAACATTTTCTATAAGTACAAATAGATGTGAGCATGTGATATTTATATTAATGGATGTATCATGCATACAAACCACTCGAAGGGCTGTATTACCATAATTATTTGAAATCTTTATGTTGTACCATGGCAAAAGTCAAAAACTCACTTATTTGCAAGTAAATGCAAACCAAAACTCATCCAGAACTTCAAATGGAAACTTTCGGCAAGTTATCACCAAGTTACTCACCAAAACACTCCACAAATTAGAACGTGGATCGAACACCCAAAGTAGAAAGATTAAGTGATAAAAGATTGTATTGGAGAAATGAAAGAATTAAAGAAGTTTGGTACAAACTTATAAATTGAAGAATTGTCACTGTAAAGATGTTGAGGCTATATTTAGTTCCTGTGCTTTTTAAGAATGAAAATGTTTATATAGCCAGACTCAAAAAAATATTTAACAAGGTGCATATGATAAAGCAAAAAACATTGGTGCCGAGTAATGAGTCAAGCAGGCAATACCGTAGTTGTAATGAATAGTATAAGAGATCAGTGCTCTTAAATAAAAGTACTCTTTCTAAGTTTCTAGTATAAGGACAGCTATTTTGGTAGAGGAGTAGAGTAAATGTTCTGGTGCTTAGATCACTGTTTTGGGAAAAAATGATCAAGTTAGTGTGTCAATTTTACAAAACATTTACCCATTAGAAACCATTTCTTCCTGTCTTTGCATTGCTGCATTATTAGATTTTCTATCATGAGGGCAAGTCCTTTTGCTGGGGGAGTAGAATTTATATCCTTAAAGTTTTATTGGTACTAAACTTCTGTTTTGACAAAAATGATGAGAAAATGATAAGCTAGTAAAACTAGCTTCTGTGTTTGTGTTTGATTTGTTTAACATCAACATTTTGAGTTTGAATTATTACAACTTCACTGTAATTCACACTGCTTTTGTCAAACCTGTCAGACAATTTGTAGACCAAAACCACATATGACACACTGGCATGACTGGAGCCATACATGTCTCAGGATACTAATGTGCAAGATCTAAGGTATATTATTAATTAAAGTGGATTCAATTAAATTGCTGAGATTCGATAAAGCATGTTGTCACTTTAGAATACATTAGAAGTCTATAAATCTTTTCTTCTAAAACATTGACTACTAATTCAACACATCTTTCTTTAAGAAGGAAGAGTTAACCTTGAATTGTTATGGGTTGCAGGGTATTTGTGGGAACATGGAATGTAGGAGGTGGAGCACCCCACAATAACCTCAATTTGGACGAGTGGGTACAACCATCATCAACTTATGCAGACACGGTTTAGGGTACAAACAAAGTCCACTCATCTTATCCAACTTACTTGTGTCTACATGAAAATATATGCAACTGATTTTATTTTATCCCAATTCTTTCATAGCCAGAGCAGACAGGCAATTTAGGGCTATTTTGAAAGGGTTGAATAGATTGTTTTAAATTATATCAAGGAGCGTAAGATCATACATGAACACAAATTCATCCAACTCAAAATGAAGGGCAGAGCAGAAGAAAGGTGTGAAAACCAGAATTGAGAGATAAGGTGCAAATTCTCAGAGGCGAATTCCTAAGAAAGGTACAGATTTGAATCAAATAATGGGGAAGACTTTACCAGGGGCATAAAATAAGAGGCAGAATCAAGCCAATTTAAGCTTCAGAAGAGGCACGTAAACAAAAGAGAAGGATGATGCCTCCTGTAACAATAACATCCCTATAAGCTATGAACACGTTCATTGTAATTGCAATTTATTTTGGTTCAAACAAAATATTAAAAAATTAAATTTCAGAATTTCATTACAGAGACAAAATTTGAAGTAAAGGCCATTTAAAAATAAGTAACTCCTTATATCTGATTTCAGTGGCCTATGAGATTCTATTTCTAAGTTCCATTTGATGGCACTCATTGCCTCTTGTCTGTACTCACAAGGTTAAGGTTGAGGTATTAATAAAGCTTCTCTCAGACAATCAGGACAGCTTACCCTACTAATCTATTTGCAAAGCCTTTCCATTCATTATGCCTCGAGTGTGTTCAGTGTTTGTTCTCATGGATGATGAAAGTTTGGACTAATCAAAATGGTCATTAAAAGGGGGGGCGGGGGGGGGCGGGGGGAATATTAATAGAAATTGTAGACTGATCAACTTTAATAAACAAGATTCTGACCTTTATTTTCTGAGTTTTACAGTGAAACACAGGGACTCGCACCCCCTCCCAAACCTCGAAGAACCCATCCCCGAGACTTTCCCGCACTGGGTACTTGTAGCACCTGAGTACCCCCACCTCTGCCATTCCACAATCACACTGCTGCTAGGATGGGTACTTGAATTTCTATTTGATTTTTGGTTTTGGAATGTTACTATTGGGTATGTACTATGTTACTATGTTGAATGTTCAATAGTTCTAGTTTGTGTTGCAATTTTGCTTTGTTCAAGTATTTTTGTTTCATATGTTACAATGAGACATTGCCATTTCAAGTTCTATAAGTATAGCATACAACACCCCTCCCTACCCCATCCTCCCCTCGCCCCTGTCCCCCCATTATCCGGAAATTGAGGCCCATTGTCCCCGATCCCAGAAACTTGTCCCGGCATCCTAATGTCCCAACATACCCCAGTACTGATGTTACACTGGTGTTTAACTAGCTAAAAGGGGTCCAAACAGAACACCTGTGGAATGGAGTAGGTGATTGAAGATTGCATTGGATGCAGCTCTGGGGTTGGCCCATATTCGTCATTAAGGCATGACACATGGAAATGTGAAATCCTCTGCTGGACAAACATGGAAATGCATGTGTTGCAGACATTTGTCTAATTAGGCTTGTTAATCCTTCAATAGCTGCCACTATATCTGCAGGATACAGAGAGCAACAGAGTAGATTGACAATAAAAAAACTTCTCAAAAGGAAGACATCGCCATCTTTGGAGTGGTGCTCCTTGAGATCCTTATAGGAAGGAGCCCTGCGCAAAATAGTTTACAAGAGGAAGGGGATTGCATAAATCTCCCAAAATTGGTTCAGTCTGTTGTGAGAGAAGAGTGGACTGTGGAAGTGATTGATCTAGAGCTTTTGAGGTATGAGATTTTTGAGGCTGAAACGGTGGGCATACTGCAGATTGGACTTGTTTGTGCTTGTGGGAAAGCTCAACAAAGGCCTAGGATGAGCCATGTGGTGACAATGATCTACAGAATTTCATCAGATCGACATCATTTTTCCATTATGCAATAACAAATGATTCAGGAAGGTAAAAAATTTGCCTTGCTCATAAACAAAATTTTGTTTTTACAGGGACTAAAAAGAAAACTGAACACACCACATGACAACAAATCTCTACAAAATATCCATAGGTTGCATCACACTGACAACAGCCATCCAATAAAACTTAGGTTGTTAACAACTATAACATTCAAAACAATTCACCAACTTTACGCATTAAAAAACATGCTAGCCTAAATTTCAAAAGGAAAGGGGCATTGAATAACAATTTTGTAGATTAAGATGTACGCTCCAGATAATTTTAAAGAGGAAATTGGTGCAGCAATTGTAGTATGGTGATTGGCACAGGAACAGAAACCAGGAAATTATTCAATAACATACCATGTAGGAAATAAAAATTATGACAAAACACGAAATTATTGAACTTGATTCCATAAAGGAAATAATGCACCATATTATCAATCACAATAATTATAACGATTAAAACCTGAACCAATCAGTCCCATTATCCATTATCAATTTCTCTGGACATCAGAAAATATTAACAAAGATTGAGAAAACTCTGAGTGCAAAAAGTTCTTAAAATCAAAGAAATTCAATCTTCATCTTGTTTAACATTGTCTGAAATCTCAGGTCAAACCATCTATATATTTTTCTGCAAAATCTCTGAAAGACAAGATAAAGAGAGAATATGACACACCTCAGTATTTAAAGGCTCTGAAATATTTTGCTCCTTAAGTCTGCAGCACCCACGTATGGTGAAATAGGAAGGGTAATACTTGTATTTACTATTCATAATAATTTATGCATATGAATTTTCGAGGGAAAAAGTTATTGAGGCAGATGTGAAAATGGAGGGAAGAAAACTTGTGATAACACCTGGTCCTATTTTTAGTATGCAGTTACTGCATAAATTCAGCCACTCCCTTTTTGAAGGGCCTAATTCTAATTGTTAAGCAACAGCTTCTCCATGAAAATAGAATATTTCAAATTATCCTTTTATTATAATTAAAAAGTTAGATGGGGACACTTTTTTAACTTAGTTTTAAGCACAAAAGAGACTTAAGCAGCTGAATGGGGACATGGGGTAAGTATGATAAAAGTAGACCACCATTATGATTACCCACCAGTTAATACTTTTTAAGGATTTTAAATTTTGAAGAGCAATCAAGCCAGAGGAGATATAGTCAAGAGTCCAAAGTCCAACTTGACCCATTATGATTCTACCAGAAAACTCATATTAATTACATTGCAGACTGATTACCTTGTTTTTTTTACAGCCATTTGCAAACAGTGCACATATTCTTCACCAACAAAAAACAACACAGCCTGTATTAATTCTTGACAAGTTACATAAGATCAATGAATGGCAGAGAGTCTGTCCATGAGAAGATTGAAGGTGTGGTTTCTATCAAGAATGCTGAGTCTCACATAGTTTTGGGGTGCGCCAAAATGCCTGCCACTGCGAGTGATAATTCCATGACTCCTCAACAACTTCGCACAGTCTTCTTCATCACCTCTTCCTTCACACTTCAGCCAAGCAAATGCTGCATTTACAGAGCAATCAAGAGTCAGTCAATTCTGTGTTTCTCTTTACAAATTTGGCTATTTGCTTCTTCTATAACCTTGTAAACTAGCATGCAAATTTGTACTTCTTTAACTTATTTTCAAAACTTTTACATATTTGGTAAATTGGTAGTGGATAACCCTTAACCCATGACTACACACATCTAATCCAACACATTTGCTCCTATTCCCGTTTCATTTTTGAACCCTTTCATGACATCAGTTCACACCTAGTTTATTGGATTCAACAACACACTTTAGCATACCCTGTATTGAAGATAACATATATATGCCACGATTTGTGATGAAAAGATAGTCGGATTATTTGCTGCCAGTATTTTTAGAACTTGATGGATTTTGTTGGGTTTGGTGAAGTCCCTTCATTTTGCACATCACTCACCCTTCATATTTCTATCAGAAATGCTTTATACCCTTCTATCATTCACCAGACCCCAATTTCACTTCATTTTATAGTATATTATTGGGTATTCAGACAGGAGATCTTTATCAAAGTCATATTTAAGTGTGGAGTGGATCATTCATGAGAAATGAGAAATGAGAAACGGAATCTTGTTAATTGTCACTCATCAAAGTTTTAATTGAATGTGTTAAAAGTATATCATTTATGATGTTAAAAAATGGATTCTTGTGAAATCATCAATTATCAAATATAAACTGATGAACTTTATAATTGGACCCCAAGAAATCACCATACAGTATCACAAGATACTTTGAAATAGATTATTTTTTGTTTTCTTGTTACCTGGTTGAGGAGTAGCCTGCCTACCAAAGAAGTTGCAAAACTGACTTCGGAACTCAGGCAAGCTGAATCTGTGATTAAGTCTTACTACATCTCGAAGCCTCTTCCATCTCTCAGCCATCAAATTAGATCCATGATGAAAGAATCTAGTCTCTTCCATGGTGCTAGAGTAATCTTCTATGTCAACCACAGAAGCATAACTGTTGCTTATAGAGTGCAAAATTTTGCTGGCCCGTAGCTGAGAATCCTTTGAAACTCCAATTGTATTCAGTTCGATGTATTTGGTCATCTTCTTAGCCACTTCAGCATCTTTAACAATTGCCCACCTACATCAATCCTCTCAACTTCAAATAATGTATAAAACAGAGAATCAATTTTCCCATCAACTAAAATGAAAAAGAAGATTCCTGAATTCTAAAAACCTAGTGAGAGCAAAATATACAGTACGTTGGTGCTGAAGAAGAAACTAAACAAATTATAGGATAATATGGAAAGAGGTTCTCGCATATCAAATAAAGGCAAAAAAGTGTACAGGAAAGCAACATGAACATAACACACAATCAAAACCAGAAAAAGCATATAGAAGACACTAAAATTGCTTATGGAGGATGAGACAGCTAACTTAAGGGGGAAAAAATATCATGCAAAGATGATAAAAAGATCTTACAGGAAAAAGAAGAATCATGCAAAAATGATAAAATATCTTACCCGATGCGGGTGCCTGCATGGCCTGTGCTTTTAGATACGGTAAAAAGCATTACATCTCCATCTGCAGGGTTAGTGATAGGAGTATAATGTGGCCAATAATAAGCATGATCATATACAACCGGTCCAGATCCATTTACAACTGCTTCTCTCACAAACCCATCAGGATTGTTCGGGGAAGTTACAAGTTCGATATAATGATCTTCATCTGTCTCCTGCTTGTACTTCCAGGCATCACCAGCCCATCTATAGAGGTCTGATTTCAAATAGTCCGTCACCACTGGATAAGACTGAAATGAGAAAAGACAAAAGGAAAGATCATTCATTGGTTTTGGTAAACAACTAAGGATGAAATTATCTTGATTTTCTTCCAAAATGCAATGGGGGTATAGTCATACCGAATAAAAGGGCGCTGCAGACACAACGGCTGTAGGCTTTGAGCTACCCGGTTGAGACAGGGCATATAAAGCGGCCTGAAAAAGTTGTGTTGAGCCTGTTCCTACAACTAAAGTACGCCGTTTAGTCACAGCATTCCCAACGAGATCATGAAGAGATCTGATTGCATTTGCTAAGTCTGGCTCTAGAAACCAGCATATGTTTTCTATATCAGCAAAGTAACTCATCAGCTGCCATCCCAAAATCACAGTTGTACTCTGTTGCCCCTTCCAAAAGGATTCAAACATCGTTGGGTCTCCACTGCATCCAATACAACAGTAAACCACTCAATTCTAAACTTTTATCCGTCAAATATTTATACCCACTGCAATTTATTTATGAGCTCCACTTTGTAATTTTCTATGGCAGTCAGCTAAGCTTATGTACTTATGTAATATACAGGTATGGATAGATTCCACCATTTGATTTTCAACACTATTCATGGAAATGGAAACCCCCAGAAGTGTGAAGAGATTAAATTTTCAGTGGGGTCCACGGTTTACAATTTTTCATATTAAAAGTACAAAAATACTTTGAACAAAGGCAGGAGTTGGTAACTGATTTATATTTCCAATCCATAACCTGTAGGTTAGTAAAACCAAATGGAAACTTCAGTATATATAGGCCAAAAGAAAAAGGTTGAGAAAAATTACTGATCGAGATTGATAGTACAATTGGAGACAACAGTGGAACAGTTGTGGCCCGTCAAGCAGGCATGACATTTATACGCCGGCTGAGCTGTTGCAAATGGAGAGAGCAAGTAACGATCCGCCTCTCCATCTGCCTCTGCCTCTGCCTCTGCTTCTGCCCCTTGTTGCCGTAGGCATATCTTATTAACCAATGAGTCTTCACCATTCACATGGGAATGGCGATAGTGATGGTAGTTTTTCTCATATACCAGACTAGTGAGAAGAAAGACATTCACGGCCATGGAAAGGCCTATCAAGTACCTGCTGCTATTCATACTGCCTGGCATGGGCTTTCCTTTCTGCTTCTTCTGTTTCGGTTTCATCTTCTGGTTCTGGTTCTGGTTTGAAAGAGTAGTATTGCTATAGCCCTGCTGCTTCTGCTTGAATCTCATGCCTGAGGATGAAACTGCCATGCTACTTGCCCACTGAAATGACTACTATTGACAAAACACCGGATCCTCTCTATTTAATACCCAATCTTAGAACTGAATCCACCAAGAACAAGAAAGATTGCGCTGCAGAGGGGTGTTAAATGCCCGCCCTTCCACATTTTATATTATTATCTAAATATTGCCGCTCAGACTGAGCCGGCCAAAATGTATTACGATGGCCTGCCAGAACATATTTAAATCAATAAGGTCTGAATATTTTAGCGCTTGCTGTCTAAAAAGCTGTTGACAGAGGCACAACAAAAGTCGGCCATGGAAAGTTTGGGAAAGGAATAAGAGAAAGGCAAGGCAGAGAATTAGTGGGGATGTGGGAGTGGAAAGGTTTCATCCATCAATCAAATCACTAGTTCCCTCCAGGCTTTATTTGGTGGGCCAATGCTTACATGGGTATACGAGACAGACTGTATAAAAACCCATAGCCATCCATTCATGTCCATCCATTGTAAAACACACGGAAAATAATGCAGCAAGAACCAGGTTAAAGAGACAATGCTAATGAGGATTAATTATACAATTGCAGAGAAGCGCGGACCATTTGCGGCGCGTCAGGCCAGAATGACATAAGCGGGGGCATATGGCAAGACAAATGGTGGTCTGCACCTTGCCCTGCTCTGCAAAGTATTGTCGCCCTATCTCCTCGGCACAGGCTACGGTGCAAATACGGTGGAGTGTCATGCCCCCATATGCCATGCGCCCATTCCATCTGACACACTGCCGATTTCTGCACCATATGTCTGTTATGTGTCTCAGTTATCATTGTGTTTTAAGGTGATCTTAGTTTATCATTATGTTATAAAGTGGACTTAGTTTTGATATTTTGATATTATTGTTATTATTATGTTTTATATTGAAAAGTAATTATGTATAAGGTGGACTTAGTTTCGAATTTTTTAGATTATTAGTTCCTGCCTTTGGCAGGTAACTATTGTTTTCCTTTAGTCCAGGTTACTATTAAATGCACCAATCAGATTTTCAATTTGTTTAAACATTTGTTATGTTTACAAAGTTTGCTAATTTCATTGCATTTAATAAATCAGAATAGTAATATTTATTTGCAATTTGATTGGCTTTGAAACAAAAACGCAATGAAAAAAATAATTTCGGTGTTGAAAAAATGAGTGAAATTGGAGCAATAAAGTCGGTTATTTAACAAGCAATAGAGTCAGTTATTTAAGGAGCAATAAATTCTATGTACGTTGCATTAACGTCTAGTAGCCTAAGGTTCCATTAACGTCTGACTAACCCCTGACAGCTTGTTTAGGTCGGTTGCTTTTCTATTTTTTTCCAAGACTTGTTTCATTTTTATTTACTCTGCTTTATTGCTCCTATCCAGTGCTTGCGTTGGACCGTTTGTGGATTGTCTCTGTGACCTGTTTGCAAAACATTTGTAAGATTCACAACAGGTATGAAGGCATTATAATTTTTTGTTTTTAAATGTAAGCAGTCGATTTCATATGCTGTGGAAGGGTTTTTGTTTGCAGTGTTGTTGTTTGCTTGCTTTGTCGTTGCTGGAACCAAGATAACCGATGTCTTTTAGCTCATTGGCGACTGCATATTCTAATGTTTTTAAGCTCTGCGAAAATCCACTCATGTTCGACACCACCCTCACTTGAAAGCTTTTTCCAAAACCTTTCATCTCAGAAAGAGACATCGAATGAGTAGGTTTGGCATGGCATCTCGTGATGAAGAACGCCTTTGAACCCAAAACCCCCCTTTGTTTCCTTGTTATTATTATGTTTGTATTGGAAAGTAAAAGCTTTTGGGTTTGATTGAGGTGTATGTTTGGAGATCAAAGTATGGGAAAGAGGTAAAATTATATAAGTGGATATTATCTAATGGAGATGCGATTTTGCTCTATTAGGGTTTGTGTGATTGTACGAGTTTCCTTATAGTTTTTCTGGTTGTGTCATATTGCACTTACTATCTTGGGCTTTATTATGGGTCTAGCCAACTTCGACACAAGAGTTGATGCTTGTGTTGTAGTAGTTGTTGTGGATGTTAATGGCTCTTCTAAGCAACGCCCTCACAAGTTTGTCCCAAAAGTGTTTCACAAGGTAATTCCTCTTTGGATATTGTTCTTAACATTCAAGATTTTGATAATGCATGTGTATGGCTTGAACAACATACCTTGATAGGGTATTTTGTGGGTGGTACTCCTTCTGAAAGTATGCTCAAAGAGTGGGTTGCCAAAGCCTGGAATCCTTATGGAGTGCAACTGGAAGGCATTCAAGGCCTCACCAAGGATTTTTTCTATTTCGTTTTGCTAACCCTAGTCAGATAGACTAGGTTTTCTTCCATGGTCCTTGGTTGATTAGGTATGCCCTCTTATTTTTTCAGAGGTGGTCATGAGATTTTGCAATCTTAGATGACAAGAAACTTCAAGTCCTTGTGTGGGTTGAGTTCCCATATCTCCATGCTCCTTGTTGGTCTTTCATACAACCTATTGCATAAACCCTGGGTGAAGTGGTTTGCATGGAGCCTCCTAAGTTTTGTAACACTCGTCCTCAAAGGAGGGTATGCTTTGAGGTCGACCTTTCATGGGATCTCAAGGAAACTATTGAAATCCATGTTGGTAGCACCACCTTCACTTAAAAGGTACTTTATTTGAATCTTCCCAACACCAATTATCGGTGCTAGATTGCTAAGCACAAATTCAAAGATTGTTTGTTGACTGAGCATGATAAACAACCTCCCAAGGAGGTCTTGCCAGTTGTGGCTCCAAAAAAAGATGAATGGACTATGGTTACCCACAAGGGCTAAGCCCCAACGAATCCCAAGAAAACTTTCACTACCACTACTCAAGCCTCTCTAGAACCCACTTTGGTGGTTTAAAGTGTGGCTCGAACCACTTTCAAGCATGTTCCCTTATTGTTGTCGCCTATTTCAAACCTTGCTTCTTAGGGGAATGCAGAAGCTTTTGTGAATGCTCCCTAGCTTGCTTGGGTCTGCACTCCGCAAATTGTTTCTATGATTGTGAATCGACCTCTCTATCACTCTCATAATCTACATGGACGATTAGAGGATATAGACGACATGGAGAAACGAAGGTTAATCTTTGTTGGAGACTCTTCTCCCCCTTTCAAATTCACTCTGTCCTTCTTGCATAATAGTTTTTCCTCCTTTGGGGACATGGATGACATGCAAGAGTTTTTGTCATGAATTTTCTTTCATGGAATGTTCAAGGTCTTAGAGACCTCCCAAGAAATACCACGGATGACATGCAAGAGATTTTGTCATGAATTTTCTTTCACGGAATGTCTAGTGTCTTACAAACCTCCCAAGAAATACCTGCTTTCTGGTACCAAACAACAGTTGGGTCACCTTGATATTCTTTGTCTTTAAGAAGTTAGAATTTCTAGGTTTTTTCTTAACTCAGCTTGTCATGTTATTTGGCCAGATAGTGCCTTGTTTTCTTCTCAGCATGATGTTGGTCAAGGTGGTGTAGTTACTCTTCTCTCTCATCGATTAATTTCTTCTATCATTTCTCATGGTTCAAACCCCATGTAGAAAATAGTTTGGATTTTGTTGTCTTTTCATAATCATTTTATAGTTAATGTTTATGCTCCCAATGATGTTGTGGAAAGATCTCACCTTTGGCATTGGATGGTGGATCAATTTCCACCCACCACCTAGGTCATGGTGAGGATTTTAATATGGTTGAACCAACATCTAACAAAGATGAGATTGGTCTATTTCATTGGATAGCTAGGGAAAGGGAATCATGGTACTACATGCATAATCATTAGGCCTTTTGATCCCAATGATAATCGTTGTCATCCTGGTGGGGTTTGGCATACCTGGTCTAATTTTCAAATTGGTTTTGATAGGATTTTAAAGCAATTTGATTGTGTCAGGCTTTATGCTCAATATTTTTTCTCTTTTTTTGAAGCTCAAGAATTACCTATCATTCCCATTTATAATGTAACCTTGTCAAACCACTATCCCATCTTCTTTTCCATTGTTTGGAAAACTCTACAAGCACGCCCATCCAAAGCATAATTTTTCTTGAACCTACCCCTAGTTTACTTTTCCTGTTATATTGTTGAATTCTTTGAGGCCAACTTTTATGGTTATGTGTTATGATTTAGAGATACTTAGTTACCTGATTTCATTTGGATGTTATTTCATACTTAGTTTATATATTGATGAGCTACTTGATACTCGATTATTTCATGTGTTCATGGTTATTCTTTTGATCATGATTCTTTGTATGTTTATAGAGTGATTTCAGTTATTTGATGATGATAGTTAGATGGATGATTTATTTATGTTTTTTATGGTTACTTACCCCATACTTGCATGTGTATGGTGTCATGTATGTTTTACTTTATGTTTGAGGTTTCTAATGTGGTTGAGGGGGGGAATTGTAGTCACCTGCTAGTCGGGATCTACACAATGTACCACTCCCTACCATTGCATGTTTAGTTTAAATTTATATGCATATGTACATGTTTGACTTTTATGCAGATTGCAGGTACTGAGCATTGACTTCTCTAAATTGCTAGGATGAGTGTGCTCCATCACAATATTTCAATGGTAAAGAGAGGAGATAGTTCTCGAGTCCAAATCCTAAACCAGAGCCAATTGTCCTAAAATATAGGACAAGTGTCTAAGTTATTCACCCTTTTGAATTCATCAAGTGACATTAATTTGAGATTTTGACCCTTAAGTTTGAATCCATAATTTGCCTTATAGATAGGTTTTCTTATTTAGATTTATGAGTCTGTTGTGATTTTTAGTTATTATTAAATGATTTAATTTAACAAAAAAGTTATAAAGATAAATTAATTTTTAATTATATTTAATTATTTGAGAAATTAATTAAATAGAAGAATTAAATTTAAAAGATTTAATTAAAGATCCAAATTTGGTGTAATTATATTTATTTAATTTAATAATAATTAATCTAGGAGTTTCATTTTAATAACAAACTCTAAATATTATTATTAGTTAAATTAATAAATATATTTTTAAATACGTCTTATTATTTAATAGAGAATAAATTAAGTAGAGTTTATTTTAAATAAAATGCAAAAAGTTTGCCCATGAAATTAAACTAAATTAAAATAATAAAAGAAAAGGCTTTTGTGTGTTTGTAAAAACCAAAACCCTAGGTTGAGAAACTCTTTATTAAGAAATTTGAGCTCATTTCTCCACACACAAATTTGGAGGAGCAGATTTCAGAAAGGGTTTCGAGAGACGAGCATTCTTGCAATCTTCGAGCATTCACTTGGTTAGCATCAAATCGAGGTAGAAATTTTGTTTGAGATTATCAAAGTAGATTACTTAGAATCTTTCCTATGTCTTCTTCATGTTTGTTTGTGGATCTTGTTTTAGAGATCAATTGTTGGTTGAAACCCTTGTTTGGAAATTATTATTATTCTTCGTTATTGAAACGTTTGTGAACGAAAAATCTAAATGAAAACTCTCGTGTTGCAAATTGATGCTTGGATTACAACATAGCTAGGGTTTGTTTTCGAAATTAGATCTATATTAACTTGATTATTTGAATTGAGAAAATCATAGTTATATTTATTTATTTATTTTTAAAAATGGGCCTACTAAAAAAGGTTGTATACTAGGCTTGTACCGGTGAATAAATTTTTTAAAATATATATTAAAATGGGTGTTTGCTTGAATTTTTTATATAAAAAATTATATTAAAAAAATTGAGGAGGGGTTGTGACCCCCCTTCCCCCCCCCCCCTGCACTAGGCACACGACCAAGGCAACGGATGCTACCCTTGGCAATGTCGGCTACTCACACAGCCGCATCGCTATGCGACCACCCCATAATTTAGGGATTTATTAAATTAGACTCTTTTTATTATTATAATTTATTATAATTATAAATTAATATTTTTTTATTATTAAAATTTAGTAATTATTAGTAATCAATTAATAAATATTATTTTATTAATTTTATTATTATTATTATTAAATTTTAATAATATTTAATTAAAGTTTTTTGTTATATAGTTATTATTTAATATATTAAAAAAAAATTGGTAATTGTAATTTCAATTTTAATTGAGGAAATTTTAAACGGAAATTTGTTTTTGTTTAAATCGTATATCATATTTTTTTATGAACATGGTATTTTGTACTAAGGTGATTTTAATGGAATGTTGGGTCACTTGGAATACTTTTGTACTTGAAAAAACTTAGCAAATGTGACATTTTGAAAATGAAAACTTGAACCCATATTGTGATTCGATCTTTATGATACTATGTTTAGAAACCAAATGAAACTATGTAATTACTCTTGTTTTAAATTACTTGATGAGATGTATGATTTATTTCGTGTTGGGGTTTGGGTTAAGTTAGTATGTTGACCAGTTAGGATGTTTACTAGAGGCTTGGGAGATATTCTTTTATGATGATGTGTGAATGTTGTGATTTTTGGGATTTGAGCTCTGAGTTATTGATCATTGTATATATTGTGATTTCCTGTTACTTGTATAGGACTGATGTGGGCATTGTAACTTTGTGAGATTTTTTATTATGAGCATAGGGTAGGTTATTTTTATGTATGTTGGGAAGTGGCTTGTGTTGTGGTGCCCACAACACACGCCCCATTCCTCACTAGGAATGGGGACCTCCTACTTTTTTCGACTCTCGAACTCACAGTTTAAGAGTCGGGAGCAAATTGTTAGAATTAAAAGTGTTAAGAGTCGTCCAAAATTTAAAAACACAAAAGCATTAGAAATTTTGAAAAACACAAAAACATTAAAAAAATTGGAAAAATATAATTTATAATAATAATAATAATAATAACAATAATAAAATTTATAATAAATAAATCCAGTGCCCATAAGCAAGCACAAGGGTGGAGTACGCGTCGCGCACCAGCATGCGCGCGCCGAGGTGCATCATGCACCCTACCTAGCGCGAGGTTATAAAATCCCCAAACACATCCATCATTTTTCATTTTGCATTCAACACACTGTCGCGAACTTAAGGTAGTGCGTGCTCTCCACCGCCACACGCCATTGTTGGCGCTACGCTCCACTTCTGCCTTGTCGTGCACAACTTCCAGCACCGCTTCTCTGCACGCCCTCCGGCACTGCTTTCATGCACACCTTCGGGCGCCGCCTTGTTGTGCGCCACTTCACGCATGCCTCCAACGCTACTCTCATGTGCACCTCCAAGCGCCGCCTTGCCGTGTGCCCAAACATTTTTTTTAATTTGATTTAATTTTTTAAAAATAAATTTAAAATTTAAAAATTTAAAAATAAATATAAATTATAAAATTAAAAAAAAATTTAAAATATATAAAATTTTGAAAATAAAATAAAATAAAAAGGGATAAAGTGAAAAAAAAATGAAAATAAATAAAATGCCCAAATGGGGCATTTTGTTTCCTCTATGCTTATTTCAATTCATAGTTTTTACATTTTATCTTTGACTAATAAATATTTTTCTCGCAATGTGCAAGTGATTAAATGGCGTCCACGTCCGTAGTAGCACACAAACCCGTAGTCTTCAAATTCCAAGGTGTACCTTCGAAGTTGAGATTCCATGATGATTACGCAAAAATTAGATATACTGACCTCGGACACACGGATCTATGAGAATTCCTGAGAATTTGCAACAAACCAATAGGGAGGTCAACCTTGGTATTTGCATTGATCCGTTCTAGATTGGTGAATGCAACATCACACTTTGTGTCAGTACAATCGGCTGAACTAATCATGGCCCTGTCACAACATTTCGTTCATGATGAAAGAGTAGTCAGGAGTGTCACCGGAGAGGTGGTTTTGGACCTACGACCTAACAACATTGAAAGGGTCTTCCATCTTCTGAGAGCAGACCAATTCATTAGGCTCTTGTATGAAGCAACTGAGAGATGGTACAAGGAGCATCAACAAGGGGTAATAGACATCATATAATCTTCTTATCTCATTGACAAGCCTCCGAGGGGAAAGATAACAGGCAAAGTGTATATGACTCGAGGATACATGAAGGAGGATATCGAGTACTCTATTATGCTCCTGAGTAGAGTCATGGGCTTACCCATAGCAAGACACCTCAACATCTTCATGGTCAACTTCATTGAGACCATCAGACAAAAAAAGATACCGTTGGACTGGGCCACCACACTAAGTGAAAACTTGTGTGAGCAATTGAGGACGATAAAGGACAATAAGAAGTTTTACATGACTTCTTAAATGGTATACTTGCTTGCAGCGAGGGCTAAAAACTACCCTGGTTTGAGACATGAGAGGTAGTATGCAGGATTCTAATGCCTGGCAATACATAGTCTACCCTCAGCTAGTGAAGAAGAAACTCTCAATGCAGAGCAAGGAGTATAGGATCGTGAATGATGCATTCATCTTTGCGATCATTTGATTCATTGAGGGAGACTATGGGAAGAGGTTATCCGATGAAGCCAAAGCACAGATTACAACTCTCGGGGCCTACTTCATCTAGTCCAAAACGTTCACATATCCGTGGGTAGCTGGTGCACCCATCAATCCTAAGAAGCTCCCAAGATATCTAAGTGACAAACTAGTGCTATTGGAGATCTCCTGGCAAATTGAGTCAGCCTATGAGAAGATAAAGAGACAACAAAGACCTTGTTGGGCATGGTCATTGGTCATTGGACCTTATCAGGTGAAGTAGAAGCAGGATATCTCATCCTTTGAGTGGGAGTGGGAGAATTATCCCCTTGAAGAATACAACTCTTCCCAACCCAATTTTGATAATGTCGGGAGAGTGGAGAGTCAGGTAGGAAAGGACTTCCATCATGAGGATGTTGTTGAAGATCACTGGATAAATGCCAAAAATGACTATGATGTCTGCATTAGGGACTATTGTAGGATGACTTTGTATCTAGCAGAAAAGGCTCTCAAGTTGAACATCCCAGAGGAGATAAAGAAACAGGATTCGAAGGAGTTACTAGACCCCCTATTTAATGTAGACAAAATTGGTGAAAGGCCCATTATGAATGTTGAGGTTGATAGGGAGGAGGCTGATGATATTAATCATCGAGTGAGGCATGTTATCAGAATGACGAAGGATTGGATCAAAAAACCTTTTCCACTTGATCCAATTCTTGACACAGTGATCTTCCACACACATGCTCGCCCAGAAAGAGGTAGAGGAAAGAAAGTAACAATTCCTACCTTCATAGCCCAGTCTCCTATCAGGCTAGAAATAGTGTACTAGCTTGATCACATGGTGGGATATTATCACCCTCTAGAAAGCAAGGGAAAGAATAAAAGAAAGAGGACCTCTCCTTAGAGGATTTAGATAGAATAGGTGCCTCCCTAGCAACAGGAACAAAGTGCACAAGGGTCCCAAGATATTGGAGCTATCCAAGTCTAGGATGAACCGCAGTTGCCTCCCGTTGTGTCTAGCCAACCGAAAGAGGGTGAGATTCCACAAGTCTCCATTCCTCTTGTGCAAGATGAGCTAGCTTCTCCTTTTACCTCCAAGAAACATAAGAAAATGATTAAGATTCGAATGAAGAAAATGCAAAGGATTAGTAGAAGATTAGTGCCTAATCCATCTATTCCTGAAAGTATTCTAGAAGGAGACGAAGAGGAAGAATAAGAAGAGTCAAAAGAGGAAGAGCAACAAGTGCCCCTATAGGGAAGAACTTGGCTAGCTAGAGCCACAGAGTTGCAAAGGAGAAAGAGTGCCATGGGTACCCCGCCATCCACTCAAGCAAAACCTTTAGAGCTCTCTTCTTTGGAAGATGAAGTACAATAGTGGGTGGATGAGTAGAGTGAAGAGAGCGATGATGGTTTCTCAATATCAGATTTTGATTCCATGCCCATAGGTACATAATTGATTAGGGATAAGATCAAGGACACCCCTACAAGTGAACCTCAACAAGAAGACTGGATGCAAATGCCGCTAGATACACAAGGTCCTCATCTTACTCCTCTATCTCCATCATGAGTTACAATGGTAGAATAGGGCTCGGTGACTCCTCCACCTTAGAATTCAAAGGAAGAGCATGTTCAAAAGGAACCATTATCAGAGGAGAGATCGGAACAAATAGTGACCGGTGAAGTGTCAAAAGGACAAATGGTGGAATATTCTCAACCACTTTCCCAAGACACTGAGGTTCAGGCTATAGAAGAAGAGCCCTCCCAATAGGATACAACTCCTAACAAGAGCGACAAAGGGAAGGAAGTTGCAGAACATACTCTTTCGTCATCAAGAGCTAGGTCCTCAGCAGGACACATCCCTAGATGGGTCTAAAAGGAAATAATGAGGAGTACTAAGCCTCAATTATGTGCTTCAGAGGAAGACATTTGTGATATTGCAAAGTTCTTGAACAAACCTGAGTCTCCATCACACGAGGCAACTCCATTGGCATTTGTCACTAGCATAAGGAACTAGGATTTATTTGCACAAGTGGCTTTCCCTCCTAAAGGCACAGATGCATAAGGCCTTAGCCTCAAAGATTATGAGTTAAAGGATGTTATGTTGGGAAGGCCTACACAGGATTCAACTCGACAAATGATGACTATGGGAGTCAAAGAGGTCCTCAAGTACATGGAACAAGAGGAGATTGAACTCCAAGCACTTCAAAAGCAAGTTGAGATCCTAAAAGGATATCTAGCTGAAGTCGTTGGTCCTCTTGATCCTGAACATCCCGAGAAAACTCTAAATACCATACTTAGAGAATGGGGAGGTGTACAATTGGACCCATTTTTGAAGGCTTGTTAGGAGTGGTGAGAAAGTTTTGAGGAGAAAGGTGTTATAATTATCACAAGGAATATGAAGTTACTGCATGCTACGCAAGAAAACGTGAATAAGATTGTAGCGATTTTGAAGCAGGACTTTAGTATCATGGATGAGGTACATGCCTGGAGTAAGGATTTGTAGACTCTACAAACCATAAAGGGCAAAAGATACCGAGTTTTGATTGATGTATATACCGGAGAAGAATTAGATATGATTGATGATTGGATAGAGAAAATAGCAAATAGAAATAAAGTAATGGAGACATTACATGAGGAGATTCATCGGCTCAAGGACCAGGCCCGAGAGTGAATTTTGGAAGCAAAGAGACACTACAGTGATGCATGCTAGGATATTTTTGAAGATGAGGAATGTGAAAAGTTGTTACTTGTAGAGACAGTAGTGGAAAATTTTAGGAAGATTTTTGTGGAGGTTGTTGATGATGAGGACATCTGAAAAGCCTTCAGGATAGAAGAAGCCCTATTAGAGTTAGATACCAAACTCATAAATTTTGTAGAGACTTGAATTGAGGTGGACAACTATAGACAGAAGGTCAAGGATAAATATGAGGCTTTAGATCTTCTAGATGTGGCTAAGATTACTGAGATAATAGAGAAATTCAAGGGTAAACATCCAAACGTAGTTTTGGGATGAAGAAGAACAAAACCCAGATGCCAGAATTCCAATTTTGACACTCAGTAAAATTTTGAGATTTTGACACTGTCGAGGTCCGCAGCTTTGCAATTCAGAGTTGCACCGACCATTAACTGCTTGTTCCAAAAATAGCACCTTCCATGCATTGAAAACACATTCTGACGGTAGTTTAACTTCTACACACGCTTAGTAAATGATCATCTTCTATTTTTGGCACCTCTAGACACTCCTACTTCGACTAAAGGCTTCCTCCTACTTTCTCTCTCATATTTTCTTTTTTTTTGACATGTAAAGGGCTCATGCATCCAATTAATGAATAAAATATGGATGGATTCCCTCTAAGCACCAAATTAATTGGTAGTCTGTATATATTTAGTTTGTTTTAATGTTTTAAAAGCATTTTATTGCATGAAGATATCTCTCACTCTCAACACAAATTGAGGAGACAATTTCTTATAAATGCCCCATTGTAAAATGTAACAAGGGCCGCCATTATTATGCAATAAAATTATGCTTTTGGTGCTCGCATTTGGAGTGTAGTGATTCTTGCCTGAATGTGTCATTGTTTTGTGAATTTTGTTCATGGAATTGTGATTAAGCCAAAGGTTTATTGCATTGTTTCTGGTTGTGTGATCTTTTAGTTCTGGTGTTTGCTACAGATTTACAAATTCCATTGACATATCTAGCTTGAGAAGATATCATCAAATTGTGTTTGCATAGCCTTTTGTCTCGCATGAGCGCACTTTCTGTGGCTTTGTGATTTGATGAAAGGTGAAATATCATATGATTGTTAAAGTTTCTCATTGACGATTGCATCAGTGGATTCTAGGAAGCACTGCTCCTATTTTCATTGGTTTCCTACCGATTTATTCAAAAGTTTAACTCGCAATGTGTTGTTTTCTATAGCTTATGTCTGTTTAGGATTTCAATTTCAAGTTATTTGCTTTCAGTTTTTTTATTTGCTTTGCTAACCCCTTGTTAGAACCCCCCTTGTTAGAATAGGAACTCATCTTAGTTGCATTGCTAGAATTGCATTCATTGAAAAACCAAAAAATACAAAAATATTGTTCTTTTGTGTGTTGTTTTGAGATAGCAAATAGATTTACTTCATTCTGAGATTATAATCAGAACCAGCAAAGGCCTCCTCATGAACAATCACATTTATCTTTAATTGAGTGGATTTTGGTACATCGCAAGACAAATACTGAACCTTGGAGTTGATCCCAAAAATATTAGCTTTTCAAGAGAGGAATTACGCAATGGATTCTTGTCATTGACCTCATGCATAATGACCACCCAATAGAAGTGGCACTAGAAGGAGGGCCTCTTTTGACTCCTGGAAAGGAAGAAAATTTGTCAGAGTTTTGGAATTTTTTCACTTCTACAAAAACCTACACTTCACATGAGTTTAGAAAATTTTCTAAGTTTTTGAGAAATTCAACTTTGCAAGTCTACAGATTTGCAACTTCATAGATGCGCAAGTGCACAAAACTCTCAGCTCCGCAAGTCTGCAGATCTGCAACTTCACAGGTGTACAAAACTCTGTGGTGCGCAAAATTTAGAGAGGTGAGAAAGTGTACTTCTGCAGAGGTGCGCTTTTTCCAAAATTGATGCAAGCTGGAGGATATTGATCCAAAATCTCCATTTCAATGAGCATTAATGTTTACGCCAAGTGCACTGGAGTTTCTCAAGCTTACCCACTTCCACAAACCACGTAGTGACAATGGAACATCCTGAATTCAACCACTTCCATTTGAACTTTCATCATCTTCTTCAACCCCACCTCCACTTCAACCCCCTAGTGGACCACCACATATTCCAATAGCTACTCCTCAAAAACCATCGTTGGGTCCACCAAACCCTCCAATGGCCTTTTTTGCAAATTTCGTAGAGTCACCAATACACTTGAGAGGTGCACTCCATGACCTCCCTAAGAATCCTACGAAGTTTTCCCCTAGATTCATCTATGATGAAACACGAACTGTCGAAGATCATATCAAAATTTTCAAGGAAATTTGCAACTAAAAGCAGATTGTTAATGAGGACATGGTTCTTCGTTTATTCCCCTACTCTTTGGGGGAAATTGCTTTCAATTGGTACGTTAATTTTCCACTTGAATGCATTGGAGATTGGGATACATTCAAAAAATTGTTCTTGGAACAATTCAAAACATTCATCAATCTAGCTGTGATACATCAACAAGTCATATCGATCAAAAGGGACCCAGCTGAGATAGTTTCACATTTTAACCATCACTTTCATACGGCCTACTAGAAGTTGGAAATGCCATATACCATACCAATTGAATCCACTATTCAAATTTATCTAAATGCTATGGACCATCTTATTGTGATTTTTCTGAGAAGACTTCCTGCAACAAATATTGACACATTGGATAAAGTTTTTGCAAAAGTGATCACATTCACGAAGCAAGCCAATCCTAATGGAGGAGGAATGATGCTTCCAATGCAAGCCGTCACTACAATACCAACATACCCTGTGGGAGCACCCGCAGTGCCTAGCCAGTTCATACCTATGAATCCAATTCTATTACAGTAGGCATCTGCTCCATAGAATCATGTGATAACATATCTAGGGTATGAGCCTCCAAAAATAACTTTTTTTGAATAGAAGGCTACAGTTCTCGTGGAAACAGACAATAACCTTATTTCAGAAGTTGGTCAAATGAAGAAGACTATGTCGCAAATGAATAATGAATTGACACGTCTTAGATTGTCACAAGGACAAAATAACAACTTCCAAAGAAACAACGCTGACTCCTACAACAACAATTTTGGTCAAAATGACAACAAGAACTTCAACGAGAACAATAACAACAACAATGTAGGAAACAACCACGGAGGAAACAACTTCAATCCTCTTGATCACAATAATGGCTTCCAAAGACAAAACCAACAATGGAACACCCATCTAAATAATGGAAGCATTCCTACTGATAACAACAACAACAATGTTCATTATGTTGATATCAATCAGTATGATGATGGCCAAAATGTGCTTAACAATGATGGTTCATACTATAATGGCAATCAGGAGATGAATCAAAGCTCACAAGTAAATGACAATCCTCCTCCTATACAATTCAATGATATGCTATTGGAATCCTACAATTCTGCACAGGATACACAAGTGGAGCAACCAGTAGGTGAGGAATTCTCATTCCCATTTAGCCAAGAACCAGACCTTCAGCATGATGAGATGTTTGCCTTTTGTAATGATAATTAGAATACCTATAATCTCAAAAATAAAAAGGATCCCTTAATGGATGGGATTCCTCCAGGTTTACAACCAACCCCACTTGATCCAAGAAAAAGTAACAATCTACCACTGGTAAGACCAATGTATGGAGGACAATAGAATTAGAATCAAGTTAATGTACCAACTATACTAAAGAATCTCATTTGGTCTACTAAAAAGTACAATGTGGTAGAGGATTTGAAAAGGACTAAGGCCAATATGTCCATGTTTGACATGTTATAGAATTTCCCACAACAACGAGAAGCTCTTATGAAGACATTGGATCATACAAAGGTTTCCCACAATATGAATATTGTTTCTCAAAAGACAGTATCTCAACAAGTGAATGTTGTAGAAGTGATGCCCACTATGTTCAAAGACAAAGTTGAGGTACCCCCATTTTTTCTTAGCATTAGGATATATGGGAAGAATCTTCACAATTGCCTCATTGATTTAGGAGCTTCATGTAACGTAATGCCATTATCAATAGCTCAAAGGCTAGCAGTTAGTCTTCAACCCTCTAATCAAACTGTGATAGAGTTGGATAAAACAAAGGTAAAAGTCATTGGTGTATTGAAAGATGTGCGAATAGAATTGAAACTTGACCCTCGGATTTAGGATGTTATTGATATACACATAGTTGATATTCCGAAAACATATGGGTTGCTTCTAAGCAGAGAATGGACAAAATGTCTGAGAGGATGGTTTTCTATAGACTTAACTCAATTGTGGTTGCCATGGAAAGGGTTGAACAATCAAATTAAGATAGATGTTGAGCCAAAATTGAAAATGATGATTATAGATTACAATGCCCCAAATGAGATAGCATTCTTACAATTGGATTTGGGTTCATACAAAGTAATGGTATTGGATATGGTTCCAGCCAATACACCTCAAGATTAGAATGGAGAACCTAAGGTGCCAGTACCCAAAAGTGAAACTGTGACACAGTTCATAGATAGTATGGTGACCAATTTACAATGTCTAGGAGAGGAAGTTGATTCCAACATCCTCCTTCCAAGATTTTGTCGATTACACAAATTTAGTCACTCTAAATTTGAATGTTCATCATGTCAAGAAGTAGTAGCAAAGGTATTGACCCACATGATGGAAAACAAGGATAAAAAGACCTCAACAGTTGAATTCACAAAAAGCCAAAATTTGGTGAACTCATCCAACCTTGTTGAAAAGATCAAAGAGGAAAGTGAAGATCTAAAGGTGTCATACAGTAATACCTCTTTAGATGGTGGAGGTTTTTCTTCTCCACCTCCTGGGATGATTAAAGTACAAAGGAGAAGATGATCTGTGAAAGGTAAAGGATGGACTTTAGTAGTCATTCATCCTAAACCTAAAGTTGAGGAAATCAAAGAACTGATAGGGGAAATTCAAGATAAACAAGAAAAACACACACTTCCTCTATCTACAGATTACGAAGGGGACTCATCAAGTCCTACACAAGGAAAGTCACAATTAGTTCCTAAGAAATAGTCATTCAAGGCTAAAGTGAAAGAGAAGTTAAGGATGAATAAACATAAAGGTAGACAACCCAAGGAAAATGCAATTTGGACACTCCGCTTAAATGGTTCTAGGTGCAAAATGGGGGTTGGTGCAAGTATTGAATTGGTCAACCCAAAAGGTAGGTCTTTCTATGCCACATATTGATTACAGTTTAGATGTACTAACAATGCTACAAAATACAAGGCATTAATTCGAGGACTTCTCTTTGCACTGGAGAAAGGAGTCACAACTCTCATAATTGAAGGGGATTCTTAATTCGTTATACGACAACTAAAATCCATATACTCTTGCAACGATAAAAGATTACTTTCTTACAGAAAAAGGGTATGGGATATATTGGATGATTTTGAAGCTTTGAACATCAAATCCACTCCAAGAAGAAAGAACATGGTAGCAGATGCTCTTGCCATTTCAACAAGTGCTTTATAGCCAGTTGAAAGGACCAAGTTGAAAATATTTTTAGTGGAATTGGTTGTTGTTCCATCCATTCCTGATAATATCACAAACTTTTAGGTCTTTCAGGATGATCAACATATACTTGAGTTTATCATGTGCAGTCGCCATTTTGAGGGGCAAGAGATTAATGATACACCAAATGACAAACCTAGAGATGATGAGCTTGAGGATGAGGATGGGATTTTGAATTTAAAAACTAACACTATTCCAAAAGGAATGGCTAAACTAGAACACATCTTTGATCATGATGAATCAACACTCAATAGAAGGGTAACCCAAGAAAAGGGAATTGGAGAATGTGACTCGTACAATTTGGGTACTAATGAAGAACCAAAAATGGTATAGATAGTGTAGTGCCTACCCCTAGTTCACATGTTTGCTTTCATTGCCAAACTCTTTTAGGCCAATTTTATGTTTGATGATTAGTACTACTATTTTAGAGATTATCAGATATTGTTTTACATTCAGTTTATTATATGATGAGATTACTTGGCACTCTATATTTCATGTATGTATGATGATTATTCAATGTTTTCAGTTATCAATGATGATTAGTTAGATGGTTTATTATCACATGCATTTTCTTATGGATACTTACCCCATACTGCATGTGTATAGTGCGCGTGTTTGTTTTCTTTATGTATGGCATTTTTGATATGGTTAAGGAAGGGAGTCGTAGTCACCTGCCAGTCGGGATCTACACGATGCACCACTTCTTGTCATTGCCTATTTAGCTTAGTATATATTGTGTACGTACACGCATGGATTTTATGCAGGTTGCAGGTACTAGGTATCGACTTCCCTGAATTGCCAGGATGAGCGTACCCTATTGCATTATCTTAATGGTAAGAGAAGGGAGATAAATTCTTAAGTCCAAATCCTAAACCTTTAAGCCATTGTCCTAATTAAAAATTAGGACAAGTATTTGAGTCAAGTACCCTCTAAATGCGTCAAATGACGTTAATTCATGATTATAACCCTTTTGTTTGATTTAGTATGTGTTTTACTATGTTGGGTTTTCGTATGTTGTTTTATGAGTCTTTGGTAATTTTCTATTAATTAAGTTTAATTAAAAGATTAAATTAATGATTTAATTTAATGGAAAATTAATATGGTACCTTTAATATTTAATTAATTGAGAAATTAATTAAATAAAAAGAATTAAATTTGGAGATAAAGTTCTAAGTTTAAATTTTAGAACGTGATAATATTTATTTAATTTAATAAAAATATATTTAGAGTTCATTTTTAAATAAATGCTAAATATTATTGTCATTTAAGTTAATAGATATTTTATCAATAAAGTTTCTAAAATAAATTAAAAAGTGAAAAAGATATTAAATTATTAAAAGTTTAAGTTCGCATGATTTATGCATGAGATTAAAATAAAAGAAATTGACTAAAAAGATTATTAATAATGTTATTTTAATTTCATAAAGTGCACATGGGATTAAAAGTAATAAATTAATAAAAAATAGAAGTCAAGTGAAAATTAAATTAAGTAATTTAATAATACAATTAAACGTGCATGGGTAAAGATAACTAAAAGTTAATATTGAGTTAAGGGTGGTGATTAAGGAGTTCTCCCGGTTGAATGCACAATCAGTGTCCCGATTTAAGGAGAGAACTCTTTATCAAAATTAACGTGGTTCATTATTGGGACACAAAAATTTTGGAGACAATTTTGGACACGAATTTTGGAGAGCAAATTTTGGAAGGGGAAATTTTGGGAAGATTTTAGAGAGATCTTGGAAAGGAGCAAATTCTCTCGTAAATCTTTTGGGTGGTTGCGATCTTAGCATCATAACCAAGTAGGTTCTTGAACTTTAAGCACCCAGTTAAAATCATGATATTTAGATGATTATGTCTTCTTTGTGATTGTTGAAATCGATTCTCTAAATTTCGTTGCATGAAATCATTACTCTCTTGTTTTGAGTCTATAAAATTTATCTCTGTATAATAAGATTGAAAGAAATTAATTTTAAAATAGGGATGGTCGAGATTTAAAAGAAAATTTAATTTACGAAGTCGAGTATTAATCTAATTTTCCTATCAGATAATTTGGGGAAAGGTTTGAAATCAAAAATGGAAATTCTAAGTTGAAGTTTTGAATGGTTGGTTGTAATTTTTCTACTAGATCATATTTACAATGATATATATATATATATATATATATATATATATATATATTAAAAAGAAAGTTGTTTTATAAATTTTATATGTTTATAAATCTTATAAAATAAAGAATTTGTTTTTATTTTTAAAAAAATATTTTATAAAATATATTAATAAAGAATTTTAAAAAATATATAATAATAAAAATTAGGAGGGAGAGGGAATTACCTTGTACCCCCCTCTCTCTCCTCCGGAGGCGCAAATCATGTGTGCAGACAGCTGCTACTACAGCAGTAGTACAACTGCCGATGGCAGTAGATTGTCTACAGTTGCGACCTTTTTATTAAAAATAGTCTGCGGCCTTTAAAGGTAAGGGTATTCTTTTTTTTAATATGTTTTTAAATTATAATAAATTTAAAATGCATTTAGTTTATTTAATTTTAAATTATATTAAATTTATAATATTAATTATTAATAAGTTTATATTATTATTTAATCAAATTTTATTATTAAATTATATTAGTGTTTAATAATTAAATAAATTATTAATAAATATAATATATTTTTAAATTAATTATTAATTAATTTAATTAAAATTTGATTTAATTAAGATTAATTAATAATGAGATGTAATGAGGTTGTAAATTTAATTATGGTAAAATAAATAAATAAATAATAATATCGATTTTAATAAAATTGTAATCAATTTATTTAAAATCAATAAAGGTTATCTTTATAACTTAGATAAATAAATGATTACCCTCTGATTATTCTTTTAGAAGATTGACTTTTATTATGAGGGTAACTTGATATATTTGAGTCAAAATAATGAATGAGTTGACTTGTAGAATAAACAGTGTATACCTTCACTTGAAACATACTTTGAAACGAAAATTGAACCCTATATCCAATTTAACTATGTGATTTCAAACTAATCAAAACATGCAAACTTACACCTTGTCTTCTATGTGATGTTTTCTATGTACTATTTGTGTTTGGGGTGTTGGGGTTGTCCTAGCTTGACTAGTCTTAGGTTGTTACCAGAGGCGTGGGGGTTCTGTAAATGTGATATTATGATGATTTGTTCTCGATTCTTCTAAACCCAACCATGGTGATGTGTGATATGCTCTCTGATGGATGTATTTACTGGTTGTTATTGCTTTCCAAACTTCTTGTGTGAAGTTGAGGTGCATGTTTATGAGACATCTAACTTAACCGTTTATGAGTCCACGATCAGTTATACTTGGGTTGCTAGTGTTTTGCTATGTTCTTGATGATGTCATGTTGTGACATGTTTGACTTGACCATTTTGGAGTCTTGGATTAGTATTGTAATTATTTTGGGATATTTCCTTGTTGCTCGTTGAGAACCATTGGATATTGTGACTTATCATTGATGCCTTCAGTTACTGATAGAGAACTGTTGTGATCATTATAATTATCATTTGATGCTTTCTAGTTTCTCGTGGAGAACTGATGTGATTATTGTGGCTAATCTTTTGATGATTTCCAGTCACTTGTATAGGGCTGAGGTGATTTTGTGATTTGTGATTTCATGAGCCTAGGGTAGGTTATCTATGTGTAGTGTCGAGAAGTGGCTTGCAATGGGGGATGGGGGCCCTAAGAGGCACTGGGGATGACTCATTGTAAGTTGTTGTTTTTAATAAGTGATAACATTACACTAAATACTGACTTAAATGAACCTAATAAGGTTAATTGTATGTTCTCACCCATGCCTTGAGTGCTAGTACAGACTAGGATGGGAGTTGAGAGAACACTTGGTTACGACCTTGCATTCCATAGTATACCTCGTCAGTACGAGAGGATACTAGTGGCCGCAAGATCACTAGGGACTCGGGATTCCTAAGGGATTTCTCGGGTAACTTCCAACATGATTTGTGCGATGACACTTTCCTGCTTGAATAGTATGTTTCCTACGTGTCTTTGTGTGCCTCTAGGTCTAAATGTCAATCTATGTGTTGGAAACTTTGAGTTAGTATACTTTTAGGATTTCCTGGACTTAGAGAGTATTTGTGTTCGTGTTTTGATATCATGTTTGGGACTTGAGACTATCTCCTCAGTGCGATGGGAGTGGGCCATTTAGGTTCCACACGGTTGGGTGGTAGTGCTTTTTCACTCTTACCATTGAGATCCATCCGTAGTCACCATGGCTGGAGCATTCTTTTTTGGCATTTACCTTCATTCTGTTCATGGATCATTATGATGGATGGTTATATTTTATGATGGATGTTATATCTTTTTGATGTATGGATGTATCATGTATGGTGAATGATTTCATTTATTTTACTGTATTGCATTTGCATCATGGATTCGAAGAGGATGATGTATTTATGTTTTTACATATGTATATTCTTTTAAGTCTTTCATACCCTGTGACATGTACAGTGGATGAATGAGCATTCCAAATCAATTTGCCAAGAGGCATTAGGAACAAATGTATATTATGGACATTGGACTTTTCATTATTCTTTCATGTGGATATGGTAGTTGATAGACTTAGAATTAATTAAATTTAAATGTGACTCAACGTATTGGGATCCTTAAGGAATTTAACCTGTTATGTATGTTTGTTGATGATTACATGTTATTGCTTCCACTACTATGTGTTTGATGTGTATGTTATACTTTCTTAATTTAAAAAAAAGAAAAAAAAAGTTTAGCAAACTTAGTAAAGCTTTAGGTTAATTCTTTTGGATCCCTTAGCGAGGTGTTACATCTGGTATCAGAGCTCGAGTTTCTACATTGGGAGCTTAGGGTATATTGGAACGCTACTAGTGTTAACTAGTTGAACTGAAACATAACTTAAATTTTTAGTTGTATATTTTTCATACTTCAACACTTAGACCTCAAAACTAAAATTATACTTAAACCAAAATTATAGGCAAATTGAAAATTGAAACTATTCTATTTGCAAAACATGTGTCTTTTATCTATACTTTTCAATAGTATGTTTTATGGTTATTATAGTATCTTGTATCTTGTTGTAGGATGGTATCTGGGATGAGGTCTTCCATTAGAGTTCATGGTAGGGGCCATGGACGAGGTAGAGCTATCAGTGTCCATGAGTCTATCCATGAAGACCTTAATCAAGAAGATAATAGAGAAGAGCATGTTAGTGAGCATCAGGAAGAGAACCATAGAGAGGAGCATGCTGACTCGGATGAGGTTGATATGAGGCAAATGATGCAAACCATCATTGATCGCCTAACTCCTATTCATGATCAAGATAGAGCACATTGGCCAAGACATGAGCATAGACCTAGGTCTAGGAGCCCTCTGAGGGATCGATAGAGATCCATAATATCCGCTTAGATGAAGGATATTCAGAGGTCCAAGGTCAAGCCCTTTAATGAGTAGGGTTATGGATATGTAGCTAAACAGTGGCTTATTGCCCTTGACAAGATTTTTGCTATGCAGGACTTTGACAGTAATGTCAAAGCAAGGTTTGCTATCACCAACTTGGAGTTCTTTGGGGCCACTTGGTGGAAAATCGAGGAAAAGAAGTTGGGCTTAAACATGAACAGTGTCACATGGGAGTTATTCTTAGACAGCTTCCATGAGCGATTCCTACCAGAGGAATGGAAGCAACATAGAGCAGATGAGTTCCATAACCTAAGACAGTACACTATGACCATTATAGAGTATGAGTGCAAGTTCTTTGAGCTCATGCCCTTTTCAGGATTTAGTGACAACCCAACACAGTTGGCACAACATTTCATCAGAGGTTTGAACAACTGTTTAATTGGGGGTATTAAGGTGTTTGAACCTAAAACCCTCAAAGATGTGGTACATCGAGCCATCCTTGTAGAGTAGAGTGTGAACTTAGGACATGGGGGTTTTGTAGGAGCACCTTCAGCATCAAGGTCGAAGGGTGGTTAGGGAGTAGGTGGCAACAGGAAACCTCCTCCTAGGGGTAATCAATGGCAAGAAGGAACTTATCCTCTAGCACAGAGTGGTGGTGGTGGTTCCAATGCTAGGAACTATCACAAGGCTCATCGCAATAAGCCCAACCGGTACGATCGGCTGTCTTAGAGTGTTCAGTCTTATCCTAGTGGGGGTAGTTTTTAGTAGTCTAGTGCACCTAGAGTTCAGAGGAGCTTCGATGGAGAATGTTTCACATGTGGACAATGTGGACATAAATCATCTCATTGCACTCAAAGGAAACCACCATTCTCAGGCCAGCGACCCGTAGCTTTTGAATCTAAAGTTGGTGACATGGGTAGAGCTCAGAGAGTGTACTCAGTGGAGTCTTATCCTCCTACAGGGGAAAAGGGTCCAACGGGACCCGCATAGTGAGTCCTTAGCTTTATTTTTCTTGTAAGCTTCTAGGAGTAAGCCTAAGTCTAAGGGGGCTGGATGTAGTGCCTGCCCCTAGTTCACATTTTTGCTTTTATTACCAAACTCTTTTAGGCTAGTTTTATGTTTGATGATTAGTACTACTATTTTAGAGATTATCAGATATTGTTTTACATTTAGTTTATTATATGATGAGGTTACTTGGCACTCTATATTTCATGTATGTATGATGATTATTCGGTGTTTTCAGTTATTGATGATGATTAGTTAGATGGTTTATTATCACATGTGTTTTCTTATGGATACTTACCCCATATTGCATGTGTATGGTGTGCGCGTTTGTTTTCTTTATGTATGGCATTTTTGATGTGGTTAAGGAAGGGAGTAGTAGTCACCTGCTAGTCGGGATCTACACAATGCACCACTTCTTTCCATTGCTTGTTTAGCTTAGTATATATTGTGTATGTATGTGTGGATTTTATGCAGGTTATAGGTACCGGGTATCAACATCCTTGAATTACCAGGATGAGCATACCCTATCGCATTATCTCAATGGTAAGAGAAGGGAGATAAATTCTTAAGTCCAAATCCTAAACCTTTAAGCCATTGTCCTAATTAAAAATTAGGACAAGTATCTGAGTCAAGTACCCTCTGAATGCGTCAAATGATGTTAATTCATGATGATAACCATTTTGTTTGATTTAGTATGTGTTTTACTATGTTGGGTTTTCGTATGTTGTTTTATGAGTCTTTGGTAATTTTTTATTAATTAAGTTTAATTAAAAGATTAAATTAATGATTTAATTTAATGGAAAAGTAATATGATATCTTTAATATTTAATTAATTGAGAAATTGATTAAATAAAAAGAATTAAATTTGGAGATAAAGTTCTAAGTTTAAATTTTAGAACGTGATAATATTTATTTAATTTAATAATAATATATTTAAAGTTCATTTTTAAATAAATGCCAAATATTATTGTTATTTAAGTTAATAGATATTTTATCAATTGAGTTTCTAAAATAAATTAAATAGTGAAAAAGATATTAAATTATTAAAAGTTTAAGTTTGCATGATTTATGCATGAGATTAAAATAAAAGAAATTGACCAAAAAGATTATTAATAATGTTATTTTAATTTCATAAAGTGCACATGGGATTAAAAGTAATAAATTAATAAAAAATAGAAGTCAAGTAAAAATTAAATTAAGTAATTTAATAATTCAATTAAACATGCATGGGTAAAGATAACTAAAAGTTAATATTGAGCTAAGGGTGGTGATTAAGGAGTTCTCCTAGGTGAACGCATAATCAATGCCCTGATTTAAGGAGAGAACTCTTTATCACAATTAACATGGTTCATTATTGGGACATAGGAATTTTGGAGACGATTTTGGACGTGAATTTTGGAGAGAAAATTTTGGAAGGGGAAATTTTGGGAAGATTTTAGAGAGAAGATCTTGGAAAGGAGCGAATTCTCTTGTAAATCTTGTGGGTGGTTGCGATCTTAGCATCAGAACCAAGTAGGTTCTTGAACTTTAAGCACCCAGTTAAAATCATGTTATTTAGATGATTCTGCCTTCTTTGTCGATTCTCTGAATTTCGCTACATGAAATCATTACTCTCTTGTTCTGAGTCTATAATATTGATCTCATTTGTATAATAAGATTGAAAGAAATTAATTTTAAAACAGGGAGGGTTGAGATTTAAAAGAAAATTTAATTTACAAAGTCGAGTATTAATCAAATTTTCCTATCAGATAATTCGGGGAAAGGTTTGAAATCAAAAATGGAAATTCTAAGTTGAAGTTTTGAATGGTTGGTTGTAATTTTTCTACTAGATCATATTTACAATGATATTTAAAAAATATTTATATATATATTAAAAAGAAAGTTTTTTTATAAATTTTATATGTTTATAAATCTTATAAATAAAGAATAAAAATAAAAATAAAAATGTTTTATAAAATATATTAATAAAGAAATTTATTTTTGACAAAATATAATAATAAAAATTAGGAGGGGGAGGGAATTACCCCGTACCCCCCTCTCTCTCCTCCCAAGGTGTGAATCGCGTGTGTAGACAACTGCTACACACGGCAACAGACTGTCTGCAACCGCGACCTTTTTATTAAAAATGGTCGGCGACCTTTAAAGGTATGGGTATTCTTTTTTATTAAATTGTTTTTTTGAATATTTTTTTTAATTATAACAAATTTAAAATGCATTTAGTTTATTAAATTTTCAATTATATTAAATTTATAATATTAATTATTAATAATTTTATTAATAAATTTATATTATTATTTAATCAAATTTTGTTATTAAATTATATTAGTGTTTAATAATTAAATAAATAATTAATAAATATAATATAGTTATTTAAATTAATTATTAATTAATTTAATTAAAATTTGATTTAATTAAGATTAATTAATAATTAGATGTAATGAGGTTGTAAATTTAATTATGGTAAAATAAATAAATAAATAATAATATCAATTTTAATAAAATTGTAATCAATTTATTTAAAATCAATAAAGGTTATCTTTATAACTAAGATAAATAAATGATTACCCTCTGATTATTCTTTTAGGATATTGACTTTTATTATGAGGGTAACTTGATATATTTGAGTCAAATTAATGAATGAGTTGACTTGTAGAATAAACAGTGTATACTTTCACTTGAAACATACTTTGAAATGAAAATTGAACCCTATATCCAATTTAACTATGTGATTTCAAACTAATCAAAACATGCAAACTTACACCTTGTCTTCTGTGTGATGTTTTCTATGTACTATTTATGTTTGGGGTGTTGGGGTTGTCTAAGTTGTACCAATCTTAGGTTGTTACCAGAGGCGTGGGGGTTCTGTAAATGTGATATTATGATGATTTGTTCTCGATTCTTCTAAAACCAACCATGGTGATGTGTGATGTGTGATATGCTCTATGATGGATGTATTTACTAGTTGTTATTGCTTTCCAATCTTCTTCTGTGAAGCTGAGGTGTATGTTTATGAGACATTTGACTTAACCATTTATGAGTCCATGATCAGTTATACTTGGGTTGCTTTCCAGTTGCCTTGATGGGATTGAAGTGTTTTGCTATGTTCTTGATGATGTCATGTTGTGACATGTTTGACTTGACCATTTTGGAGTCTTCGATCAGTATTGTAATTATTTTGGGATATTTTCTTGTTGCTTGTTGAGAACCATTGGATATTGTGACCTATTATTGATGCCTTCATTTGCTGATAGAGAACTATTGTGATCATTATGATTATCATTTGATGCTTTCCAGTTTCTCATGGAGAACTGATGTGATTATTGTGGCTAATCTTTTGATGATTTCCAGTCGCTTGTATAGGGCTGAAGTGATTTTGTGATTTATGATTTCATGAGCCTAGAGTAGGTTATCTATGTGTAGTATCGAGAAGTGGCTTGCAATGGGGACGGGGGCCCTAAGAGGCTCTGGGGATGACTCATTGTAAGTTTTTATTTTTAATAAGTGATAACATTACACTAAAAACTGACTTAAATGAACCTAATAAGATTAATTGTATGTTCTCACCCATGCGTCAAGTGCTAGTATAGACTAGGATGGGAGTTGAGAGAACGCTTGGTTATGACCTTGCATTCCATAATATGCCTCATCAGTACGAGAGGATACTAGTGGTCGTAGGATCACTAGGGACCCGACATTCCTAAGGGATTGCTCAGGTAACTTCCAATGTGATTTGTGTGATGACACTTTCCTGCTTGCATAGTAGGTTTCCTAGGTGTCTTTGTGTGCCTCTGGGTCTAGATGTCAATCTATGTGTTGGAACCTTTGAGTTAGTATACTTATAGGATTTCCTAGACTTAGAGAGTATTTGTGTTCATGTTTTGATATCATATTCGGGACTTGAGACTATCTCCTCAGCGCGGTGGGGGTGGGCCATTTAGGTTCTACGTGGTCGGGATGGTAGTGCTTTTTCACTCTTACCATTGAGATCCATCCGTAGTCACCATGGCTAGAGCATTCTTTGTTGGCATTTACCTTCATTCTGTTCATGGATCATTATGATGGATGTTTATATTTTATGATGGATGTTATATCTTTTTGATGTATGGATGTATCATGTATGGTGGATGATTTCATTTATTTTACTATATTGCATTTGCATCATGGACCCAAAGAGGATGATGTATTTTTGTTTATACATATGTATATTGTTTTAAGCCTTTCATACCCTATGACATGTACAGTGGATGAATGAGCATTCCGAATTAATTTTCCAAGAGGCATTCGAAACAAATGTATATTATGGACATTGGACTTTTCATTATTCTTTCATGTGGATATGGTAGTTGATAGACTCAAAATTAATTAAATTTAAATGTGACTCAACATCTTGGGATCCTTAAAGAATGTAACCTATTATGTATTTTTGTTGATGATTACATGTTATTGCTTCTGCTACTATGTGTTTGATGTGTATGTCATACTTTCTTACTTTAAAAAAAAAAAAATGTTTAGCAAACTTAGTAAAACTTTAGGTTAATTCTTTTGGATCCCTTGGTAGGGCGTTCTAGATAGGAAAAGTGTGCAATCAACAAGAAAGGGAAGACATGCTCAAATTACTCACCGAGTATAAGGATGTCATTTCTTGGAGCTATGAAGAGTTGAAATCTTATGATCCTAAGATTATCACACATGACATCCCGCTGAAACCAGACGCCAAACCATTCCAACAAATAGAACCACTGATCATGAAAGAAGTAAAGAAGCTATTGGATGCTAAGATCATATTTCCTATCCGCCATTACACATGGGTGGAAAATTTGGTTCTTTTGCGAAAGAATACTGGAGAGATTTGTCTTTGTGTTGACTTTCGTAACTTGAATCTAGCATCTTAAAAAGACAACTATCCTTTTCCCTCACTAGATGAGGTTTTGCAGATTGTAAATGGTTCAAAGATGATGTCATTCTTGGATGGTTACTTAGGATATAATCAAGTGATGGTCGATGAAGAAGATAGACTAAAGACGACTTTCACAATGAAGTGGGGAACTTTTGCCAATAGAAGAATGCCCTTTGGACTAATAAATGTGGGAGCTACATTTCAATGAGTGATGGATGAGGCTTTCAAAGGATTGATTAGCAGATGTATAGTTATCTACATGGATGACTTGGGTGTCTTTTCAAAAGATCGAAGTACCCACATTGCTGATCTGAGATAGGTATTTAATAGATGTCATAAATACGACATATCTCTCAATCCCAAGAAATGTTCATTTGACATTACTAAAGGAAAGCTCCTGGGACATGTTATTTCTAAAGCCAAAATATCCATTGATCCATATAGAGTTGAATCTATTTTGAAATTAGCACCTCCACACAGTCAGAAGGAATTGAAATCTTTTTTCAAAAAGATAAACTTTGTGCAAAAATTCATAAGTGGATTTGTAGAGATAAACTTTGTCCCCTTAATGATTTACTCAAAAAGGGGGCTAAGATGGAATGGGTGCCTGAGATAAAGAAGTCATTTGAAGATATCAAGGTGGCCATTTCTACAGCCCTATTTTGGTGAATCCAGATTACGAGTTGCCTTTAAGATTGATTCCTTTGCTTTCGAACATTCTTGTGTAGGGATCTTATCACAAAAAAGGGAAAAGGAAGATGAAAGACCAATTGCTTTTATGAGTTGCCCTCTGAAGAACACATAGTTGAATTATTCAAACCTTGATAAACAATCCTTTACATTAATCAAGGTGGTAAAGAAATTTCATCATTACATACTAAGAAGTAAGGTGTATGCAATTGTACTCGATTCAGTAGTAAAGACACTTTTAATGCAGAATGAACTCGATGAAAGGAGAGGAAAGTGGATGGCCATACTGCAAGAATTCAATCTTGAAATTCAATCTATGAGATTAGTCAGAGGTCAAGGGTTGTGAAAGATGATAGGTGATAACTAGGATGGAAATGAAAATGAATTCAAGTTTGATGATGAAACAAACGAAGATGATCAGAAGAAGATGGTTGTATCACAAGTTGATATTGATCAAGGAGTGGTGACAGATGTTTGGTATCAAGACATTGTTTATTATCTTCTACAAGATCAATGCCTTAGTTGGATGAATAGTTCACAACGTAGGGGACTTAAAATGAAGTGTGAATCTTACATGTTACATGACAACAAGTTGTACAAGAGAAACTATGAAGGGATTTATCTGAAGTGTTTAGGCTGTGAGGAAGCAAAATAAATTTTGGAACACTTTCATGATAAGTATGGTATATGACATGGTTCAATAGAAGCAATGACCTACATGATTCTAAGATTGAGCTATTTTTGGCCCTCGATATTCAAAGATACTTTTGAGCATGTACACTCTTGTCATATCTATCAAACTAGTGTGAACAAAGAAAGGAATCTGACAATGCCCTTACAACTTGTGTACAAGATACACCCCTTCGGAAAGTGGGGGTTGGATTTCATTGGTCTGGTCAACCCACCACCATCAACTAGACACGCATTTATTCTCACAGCTACGAATTACTATACACGATGGACAGAAGTAGAAACATTTAGAAATTGCACTACTAAGGCGGTGATAGACTTTTTGGAAGAACATATTGTTACCAGGTTCGAAATGCCATTTGCCCTTGTGTGTGATAATGAGTTTTTTTCACATCTGCATTTATGATCCAGTAGGCATTTGAAAATGAAGTCATTATCAAGTTCTCTTCAAATTACTACCTGTAAGGAAATGGGGTAGTAGAATCTACAAACAAGAACTTGATCATAGTGATAAGATGATTGTTGAAGGAGAATCCTAGGGATTGGCATACACAACTCAAATATGCCTTATGGATAGATTGAGTGAGAGTTAAAAATGCTTTGGTAACTTCTCCCTACTTGCTTGTTTATGAACAAAAACCAGTGTTCCCACTTAATCTCAGAATTTCTATTTTGAAGTTCATGAGTGGGTATGCTAAAGATGCTGACAAAGTACAAATTAAATTGATGAATCTTTTAGAGATGGACAAGAAATAGACAGTTGCATTGGAGCATATGGCTAAACATCAGGCTGTTGTGAAAAGATGGTTCAACAAGAGAGCCACAATCAAGTCATTCAAGATTTCCAACCTTGTTCTACTCTTGGATAAGGTGAAAGAAAAGTTGAGCAGCCACACCAAGTTTCAACGCTTGTGGATAGGCCCTTATCAAATAGCAGAAATTCTTAGAGAAAACATTTTTAGGCTCAATTCCTTACAGGGGGAATTTCTTCCCTTGTCCGTAAATGGCAATTTCTAAAGCATTATTTTGAAGCCTAAAAGACCAAAAAAAAATTAGTTAGATTTTATTTTTGAATTTAGCTTAGATTTTCATTCTTGCAAGTGTGTTTATTTCTGCAAGTGTGTTTGCTTTCATGTTGCGTGTTTGCTTTCAGTCATGTGTTTCCTTTCAAAATTGTGTCAGTCTTGGGGGGTAAGGTGTACTTGAGATTTTTTTTCCTCAAGATTTTACTAACCACTCTTTGGTTTCAATTTTAGTAGGAGGTATTTCTTTGTTAAAACATTTGGATGATTGTGTGTCTTATACCAACCGAGCAACAAACACTCCTTGTGGAAATAGGGGGTTTTTAGTCTAGAAATCAGAAGACTAGACCATCAAGCTTTGAACATTTTGCAAATTTAAAAATTTGATTTTTTTAGGTGTTGAATTGAAGTCAAAGATGATGAGAGATGATTCAAATGTCAACTGGCTCAAACAAGAGGGGTCTCCTCGAAAGGTTGCTAAGATCATTGATTGGCGTGAGAGTTTTCAAAAAGTTCTAAAAGAGAAATGTAAGGGGTGTTCACAAGAGATCGAATCCAAGCAATGACACCGATGTCCTGATTACACAGTCTAAGTGTAGTCAAGATACAAAAGATAAAGAAGAAAAAGAAAAAAAGAAAAGAAATAAAATACGGTGTTAAGACTAAAGGATTCTAAAGATCTGAAATGGCAAAAGATACGTTCTCAAAGCAAAGTATCTTATGTTCAAATTATTGCTTCATCAAAAGTAACATTCTGAATAACATGGAGCGATTATTCAAATTTTCTAGAAAGTTAGAAGAACGTGGCATCCTACCAAGATCCCTCGAACTGATTCTCTCATCTAGTCAAGCAATTGATTGATGAAAAGCCTTCGTGGAGATTCTGGATGAATGAGCAAGGGGGAGTGGAAGATTGTTTTAAGTTGTTAGAAAAATTTGATAGATGGCATCCTGAGGCATCAAAGGGAATGAATACACAATGCACACACTGAGTTTTAAGGTTTTGAATTTTGAGATTTTGATTGTAAAATCATCTGAAAGATGCTGGAGATGTTCAAAGTTTGGTTGGTGTTTGACACACGTTGGAGGAATGTTTGCTGATGAAGAAATTCCTTGGTCATTTCTTCCTTTTTTTGGGGCTATTTGTTGTGGTCTCCACAACACACGCTCCATTCCTTGCTAGGAATGGGGACCCCCTACTTTTTTCGACTCTCAGACTCATAGTTCGAGAGTCGGGAGCAAATTGTTAGAGTTAAAAGTGTTAGAGTCGTCGAAAATTAAAAAACACAAAAATAAAATAAAATTTGAACAACACAAAAAAATTAAAAAAATTGGAAAAATATAATTAAAAATAAAAATAAAAATAAAATATATAATAAATAAATCTCGCGCCCATAAGCAAGCACATGAGTGGAGTACATGTTGTACACCAGCATGTGCATTGCGCACTCGACCCAACGTGGGGTTATAAAACCCCCAAACACATCCTTCATTTTTCATTTTGCATTCAACACACTGCCGTGAACTTAAGGTAATGTTGGCACACCATTTTTCCTTGGCGCCGCGTAGGTGCCATGTGTGCACGCCACACCTTGTGACACCATGCAGGCACCCCCAAATTTTGGTGCTGCTTTCTTTTTTCAAGCACCGCAGTGTCTTGTTACCCTGGCTCCACTAAATGTCATGTGTTGGCCTTGGCACTATGCACTCGATCATGGCACTATGCACACCCAAACCCTCTAGTGCCACTCATAAACCTTGCATGCTCGCCAATGCCATGTGCCACTGTCGGCGCTGGGCTCCACTTTTGCCTTGCTGCGCTTTACTTTCGGTGCCGCTTCTCCGTGTGCACTTTGATATTGCTTTTACGTGCAGCTATGAGCACCACTTTATTGTGCGCCACTTTCAATGCCGCTTCACACGCGCCCTCCGACACTACTTTGATGGGTCACATGCGTCGCGCGTGTGCACTACCGACTACACATGCCACATGCGTGGCGCGCGTGCACCCAAATATATTTTTTAATTTGATTTAGTTTTTCAAAAACAAATATAAAATATAAAAGTACAAAAAAATATAAAAAATTTAAAATTTAAAAAATTAAAATATATATAAAATTTTGAAAATAAAATAAAATGAAAAGGGATAAAGTGAAAAAAATTTAAAATAAATAAAATGACCAAATGGGGCATTTTTTTTCCTCTATGCTTATTTCAATTCATAATTTTTACGTTTTATCTTTGACTAATAAACATTTTTCTCGCAATGTGCAGGTGATTAAATGGCATCCATGTCTGGAGTAGCACACAAACTTGTAGTCTTCAAATTCTAAGGTGTACCTTTGAAGTCAAGATTCTACGATGATTACGTAGAAATCAGAGATACCAACCTCAGACACATGGATCTAGGAGAATTCCTAAGAATTTGCAACAAACCAACTGAGAGGTCAGCCTTGGTATTCACATTGATTTGTTCTAGACTGGTGAATTCAGCATCACACCCCATGTCAGTACAATCGGCTAAACTAATCATGGCCCTATCACAACATTTCATTCCTGATGAAAGAGTAGTCAAGAGTGTCACCAAAGAGGTGGTTTTGGACCTACAACATGAAAACATTGAAAGGGTCTTCCATCTTCTGAAAGAAAATCAATTCATTAGCCTCTTGTATGAATTAGTTGAGAGATGGTATAGGGAGCATCACCAAGAGGCAATAGACATCATACAATCTTCTTATCTCATTGAGAAGCCTCCAAGGGGAAAGATAATAGGCAAAGTGAATCTGACCTGAGGATACATGAAGGAGGATATTGGGTACTCTATTATTCTCCTAAGCAGAGTCATGGGCTTACCCGCAGTAGGACACCTCAGCACCTTCATGGTCAACTTCATTGAGACCATCAAACAGGTAAAGATACCGTTGGACTGGGCCACCATACTAAGTGAAAACTTGTGTGAGAAACTAAGGACATTGAAGGACAAGAAGAAGTTTTACATGACTTCTTAAATGGTATACTTGCTTGCAACAAGGGCTACAAACTACCCTGGTTTGTACAAAAGAGGTAGTATGCAAGATTCCAATGCCTGGCCATACATAGTCTACCCTCAACTGGTGAAGAAGGAACTCTCAACACAGAGCAAGGAGTATAGGATTGTGAATGATGCATTCATCTTTGTGATCATTTGATTCATTGAGGGAGATTATGGGAAGAGGTTATTCGACGAAGCCAAAGCACAAATTACAACTCTTGGGGCCTACTTCATCTAGTTCAAAACATTCACATATCTGCGAGTAGCTAGTGCATCCATCAATCCTAAGAAGCTCCCAAGATATCCAAGTGACAAACTGGTGCTATTGGAGATCTCCTGGAAAATTGAGTCAGCCTATGAGAAGATAAAGAGACAACAGAGACCTTGTTGGGCATGGCCATTGGTCATTGGACCTTATCAGGTGAAGTAGAAGTAGGATATCCAATCCTTTGAGTGGGAGTGGGAAAATTATCCCCTTGAAGAATACAACTCTCCCCAACCCAATTTTGATAATGTCAGGAGAGTGGAGAGTCTGGCAGGAAAGGACTTCCATCATGAGGATGTTGTTGAAGATCATTGGATGAATGCCACAAATGACTACAATATCCACATTAGGGACTATTGTAGGATGACTTTGTATCTAGTAGAAAAGGCTCTCTAGTTGAACATCCCAGAGGAGATAAAGCAATAGGATTTGAAGGAGTTACTGGACCCCCTATTTAACGCAGAAAAAATTGGTGAAAGACCCATTATGAATTCTGAGGTTGATAGGGAGGAGGTTGATGATACTAATCATTGAGCAAGGCATGTTATCAAAATGACAAAGGATTGGATCAAGAAACCTTTTCCAGTTGATCCAATTTCTGACACAATGATCTTCCTTGCACATGCTCGCCTAGAAGGAGATAGAGGAAAGAAACTAACAATTCCTACCTTCGTAGCTCAGTCTCCTATCTGGCCAAAAATAGTGTACCAGATTGATCGCCCAGTGGGATATTACCACCCTCTAGAAAGGAAGGGAAAGAATAAAAGAAAGAGGACCTCTCCTCAGAGGATTTAGACAGAACAGGTGCCTCCTCAACAGTAGGAAAAAAGTCCAAAAGGGTCCCAAGATATTGGAGCTACCTAAGTCCAGGGTGAATTGCAGTTGCCTCCCATTGTGTCTAGCCAACTGGAAGAGGGTGAGATTCCACAAGTCTCTATTCCTCCTATGCAAGATGATCTAGCTTCTCCTTCTACCTCGAAGAAATAGAAGAAAAGGAATAAGATTCGGATGAAGAAAAGGTAAAGGATTACTAGAAGATTAGTGCCTAATCCATCTATTCCTAAAAGTATTTTGAAAGGAGATGAAGAGGAGGAAGAAGAAGAGTCAAAAGAGGAAGAGGAACAAGTGCCCCTACAAGGAAGAACTTAGCTAGCTAGAGCCACAAAGTTGCAAAGGAGAAAGAGTGCCATGGGTACCCTGCCATCCACTGAAGCAAAACCTTTAGAGCTCTCTTCTTCAGAAGATGAAGTATAATAGTGGGTGGATGAGAAAAGTGAAGAGAGCGATGATGTTTTCTCAATGTCAAATTTTGATTTCATGCCTATAGGTATAGAATTGATTGGGGATAAGATCAGGGACACCCCTATAGGTGAACTTCAATAAGAAGACTGGATGCAAATGCCACCAAATACATAGGGTCTTGATTTTACTCCTCTATCTCCACCATGAATTATAGTGGTAAAAAAAGGATCGGTGACTCCACCTTAGAGTTTAGAGTAAGAGCATGTTTAGAAGGAACCATTATCAAAGGAGAGACTAGAAAAAATAGTGACCAGTGAAGTGTCAGAAGGACAAATGGTGGAATATTCTCAACCACTTTCCCAAGACATTGAGGTTCAGGCTACAAGGTCTACTGAGACTGAGGCTATAGAAGAAGAGCCCTCCTAATAGGATACAACTCCTAGTAGGAGTGACAAAGGGAAGGAAGTTTCAAAACATACTCCTTCGTCATCAAGAGCCAAGTCCTTAGTGGGATGCATCCCTAGATGGATCCAGAAGGAAATAATGAGGAGTACTAAGCCACAATTCCATGCTTTAGAGGAAGACATTTGTGATATTGCAGAGTTCTTGAACAAACCTGAGTCTCCATCACATGAGGCAACTCCATTGGCATTTGTCACTAGCATAAGGAACTAGGATTTATTTGCACAAGTGGCTCTCCCTCTTGAAGGCACAAATGCAAAAAGCCTTAGCCTTGAAGATTATGAGTTAAAGGATGTTATGTTGGGAAGGCCTACATGGGATTTAGCTCAACAAATGATGACTATGGGAGTCAAAGAGGTCCTCAAGTACATGGAACAAGAGTAGATTGAACTCCAAGCACTTCAAAGGTAGGTTGAGATCCTAAATAGATATCTAGCTGAAGTCGTTGGTCCTCAGGTTTTGAAGGCTTGTCAAGAGTGGCAAGAAAGTTTTGAGGAGAAAGGTGCTACAATTATCATAGGGAATTTAAAGTTACTACATGGTATGAAGGAGAACATGAATAAGATCATAGCAATTTTGAAGCAGGACTTCAGTATCATGGATGAGGTACGCGCTTGGAGTAAGGATTTGCTTGGAGTAAGGATTTGTAGACTCTACAAGCCATAAAGGGCCAAAGATACCACATTTTGATTGATGTATATACCAGAGAAGAATTAGATATGATTGATTATTGGATAGAGAAAATAGCGGATATCAATAAAGTAATGGAGACATTACATGAGGAGATTCATTGGCTCAAGGACCAAGCCTAAGAGAGAATTTTGGAAGTAGAAAGACACTACAGTGATGCGTGCTTGGATATTTTTGAAGATGAGGAATATGAAAAGTTATTACCTGTAGAGACAGTAGTTGAAAATTTTAGGAAGATTTTTGTGGAGGTTATTGATGATGAGGACATCCGACAAACCTTCAGGATAGAAGAAGCCTTGTTAGAGTTAGATACCAAACTCAGAGATTTTGTAGAGACTCAAATTAAGGTGGACAACTACAGACAGAAGGTCATGGATAAATATGAGGCTTTAGATCTTCTAGATGTGGCTAAGATTACCGAGATAATAGAGAAATTCAAGGGCAAACATCCAAACACATCTTTGGGATGAAGAAGAACAAAACCCATATACCAAAATTTCAATTTTGACACTTAGTAAAATTTTGAGATTTTGACCCTGTCGAGGTCCACAGCTCCACAATTTAGAGGTGCACCGAAAGTTAACTGCTTGTTCCAAAAATAGTGCCTTCCATGCATCAACAATGCTTTTTGATGGCAATTTAACTTCGACACACACTTAGTAAAGGACTAGCTTCTATATTTGGCACCTCCAAACACTCCTACTTTGACTGAAGGCTTCCTCCTACTTTCTCTCTCATATTTTCTTTGTTTTTGACATGTAAAGGGCTCATGCATCCAATTAATGAATAAAATAAGGATGGAGTCACTCTAAGCACCAGATTAATTGTTAGTCTGTATATATTTAGTTTTTTTTAATGTTTTAAAATCATTTTATTGCATGAAGGTATCTCTCACTCTCAACACAAATTGAGGAGACAATTTCTTATAAATACCCCATTGTAAAATGTAATGAGGGCCGCTGTTATTATGCAATAAAATTATTCTTTTGGTGCTCACATTTGGAGTGTAGTGATTCTTGTCTGAATGTGTCATTGTTTTATGAATTTTGTTCATGAAATTGTGATTGAGCCAAAAGTTTATTGCATTGTTTCTGGTTGTGCGATCTTTTAGTTTTGGTGTTTGCTACAGATTTACAAATTTTGTTGACATATCTAGCTTGAGAAGAGATCATCAAATTGTTCCTACATAGCCTTTTTTCTCGCATGAGCGCACTTTTCATGTCCTTACAATTTGATGAAAGGTGATATATCATATGATTGTTAAAGTTTTGCACCAACGATTGCATTAGTGGATTCTAGGAAGCGCTGCTCCTATTTTCATTTGTTTCCTACTGGTTTATTCAAACGTTTAACTCATAGCGTGTTGTTTTCTGTAGCTTATGTCCATTTAGGATTTTTGTTTCAAGTTATTTCAATTTCATTTTATTTTCTTTTAGTTTAGTTATTTGCTTTGCTGACTGCTTGTTAGAATATGAACTCATCTTAGTTGTACTGCTAGAATTGCATTCATTGAAAAACTAGAAAATACAAAAATATTGTTCTTTTATGTCTTATTTTGAGACAAAAAATAGATTTACTTCATTTTGAGATCATAATCACAACCAGCAAAGGCCTCCTCATGAACAATCACATTTATCTTCAACTGATCGGGTTTTTGTATGTCGCAGGAAAAATACTGAACCTAGGAGTTGATCCCAAAAAGATTAGCTTTTCAATAGGGAAATTGTATAATGGATTCTTGCCATTGACCGTGTGTCTAATAATCACCCAACAAATTGCAATGGAGGTTAGAGCCCTAAAGAGGTTGCCTAGGTAACCCATTGTAAGTTGTATTGATGAGTGATAACATTTTATTAAATGAGTTAAAATGAATTAACAAGAGTTAGTATATCACCTTGCCCATGCCTTGAGTGCTAGTACATGCTAGGATGGGAATAGAGAGGATTGATCAATTGCAACCTTGTAATGCCTCTCTCATTTGAGCTTTGTAAGTCATCTCGATGGATGCAACCTTATTGATTTCTCCTTGAGAAGGGATCATGACTGTGACCATGAGTGGTCTACACTGTTGAGGTGATTGGATTTATGTTTTGTATCAGTTGCTTTGATTATGCTTATGGTTGATTTATGAGATTTTGATGTGTTAGATGGTTCATTGAGGTTTGTGGAAGTGGTTACTAGGTTTGATGTGGTATCATAATGCTGTTCTGTGATTACCATAAGATGTGTGCAGAGATTGCACTGTGTACTATTATTGTGACACACTAGACTAGGTTCCTGTAGTAGTGGTTAGTCATGTTTATGACTATGTTCGATTATCTATTTCTAGTGCCTTTTCATGTTGTTTATACAACCATTATTAAATGCTGAAATAATTAGAAATAGATTGTCCATGTTGATTCTTTTGTTATGTGTTGTGTATAATTACCTTGTTATATTTTGATTCGAGAGATATTTTGTTTTTGATTACGGAAAATAGGTTTTAATGAGGCCCTGAAACCCTTACATAACAAAGAACTATAAAAAAGGAATGCTTAAAGTAACAAAAACTAAAAGCAACCAACTGAAACAACCCCCCACAAAAAAAGGAAAAAACTAGTAAAAAGTCAGGGGTCAGGACAAAAAACCAAGGTTGGCCAAAAAAGCTAGGACATTTAGGAGATTTGTCTTAGAATTTTTGTTGCACTAATTTCCAGCTCCAACAATCTACTAGCCACCTCCTTCATGTCTGAGAGTTCTTGGTCAAGTTCCAGGATGTCCTTCTTCTTCATGTCGGACCTAGTACGCTTCCTCAAGCTATCATTAGGTGTCTTGTCCTTTGCGTCGTGGGGAGCAGGGTCCTCCTCCTTGCTGGTTCTATGATCCTCTGCTTTGTTAATGAGCAATTTAATATTTTCATTAGCCTCTTTGAGAGTATTATAGCTTTGTTCAACTATAATATGCATTGAGCCCTCCATTGTTTGGACCCTATTTTTGACATCCTCCACTCTGTTGTCCATGTTCTTTTCTTCCTTTGTTATCTTGTTCTTCAAGCTATAGTTCTCCCTCTCCAAGCTGCTCACCCTATATTTGAGCTCTTGGATTTCATTAAAAATCCACTTTGTGGTGTGGAAGTTGTCCACCACATTATTTTTTGACATTGTTGAGGACATCCATTTGAGGATTTTCCTTAGTGGTGTTGTTAAAAATCACAAGGGTTGGGTCGATTAGCTCTTCCATTTGGATTTTCCCCTCTTCATTCTCTTTGACCAAAGCTTTGATCAACTCTCTATTGATCCCCATTTTAGTAGAAGTAGTGTCAAAATTCCTCCACACTAATCCGAGAGATATTTTGTTAATCATGTTATGTTTTACATTTGAGATGACCTGAGGGTCAGATGTTATACTTTGATTTCAGTATCATAGATGTTAGATTACTATGTTGTTCAGTTGATCATATTGCATGATGATGCCATTTTGAGATGACAGTGTGTTTTATGATGGTATCTAGTTATTTGGTGTTTGGACGTATCTCTAATTATGTTATGTGATGGATTTAATGCTATGGCTATTTACTTCATTCCTGTGTTGTTATGCTTTATGTGAATGTGAGTGATGTAAATAGATTATTTTAGTATAATTAAATATATGGTTAAATTAGGTGATTTAATGCATTTATTGCTTCATCTATGTTATTATATGCAATTTCACTTGATCGTGTTGTTTTGTGTCTAGGACTTATATCCTTGGAAGTGGCACATGGAGTTAGTGATTCAACCATTCACATTTTACCAATGTCATCCTTGTATGGTCAACGTATCCTTATTTTAATTGATTAATTAATCCTTTTGGTGATTATTAAATCCAAACTCATTTGCATTATGTGATTAGACTAGTGAGTGTATCTGTGCATTTAGAGGTTTGCATTGTCACAAAAGTTGTTAAGAAAATTTATGTGTTGTTGGGATTTTAATTTTATTGAATTTAATTTCTAGCAGCTTTGCCATAGATGAATTCCTATTTCTAGGAATAGCGTGTTTCCATTTAGGTCGATTCGGGGTTTAACTAGGTTGGTTGGTTATTTTCTCTAATCGATTATTCACTCAAAAAGTGAATATGTATCCAATAAAGAATTTAATTCCTCACTTCTCACTTTTGAATTAGAAAGTTTGAGAGTAAAACCCAAAATCATCTTCATGAGGATTTATCATTTTGTTCATTATGGGAGCTATGGGGGTGGGATCATTGTGAGATCAACCTCGTTGGATCCAGCTCGGGGAGACCTTGGATTGCTGTGATTTCTAGCTACTTTTGAGGGGTTTTTATTTTATGGTTCAGATTCCTATTTTGCCCTTTTGGTTACGAGGTAGGGCTCTCCTATTTTATTGTTTTAGCTTCGTTTCTACTTCTATTTTTGGTAGTCATTTGTTAGGAGGCTAAGAACTAGGATTGCCCTTTGTTTATGTATGCTAGCTTTACCTGGTTGGGCGAGTATGAGCATTTCCCTATTTTTTGGGATGACAGTTTGGGGTTTTGTACTATTATGTTGGCCATTTTTGTATACAAACTCCAAACGTATATTTTATTTGATATTTGGGGCTTTGTACCCTAATACCAAATGGGTTTTTATTTCAAAGTTTTATAATTTTTGGAATTTTTACCTCAATTTATGTACCACCCAATTTTCTTTGATTTTCTTGGCATGATGTTGGTCATGGACTTGGTTTTTCTGTATGATGCTAGTCAAACCATTGTTGCACTTTTATGTTGCATTGGGATGCATGTCGCATCTGTACTCCCAACTTTGTGTTTGGTTGAGTGATTTTATACCTATTGTTACTATTTTTTTTGGACCCTTGTTATTTTGTGGACACTAGGATTTGTGTAGATACTTACTCTTGGATTGAAGCCAGTTGAGTGAGTTCATGATGTTTGGTCTTGTTGCATCATTGGGATTCATGTAGAATCAATACTCCCAGATTGAGGCTAGTTGAGTGATTTCATGATGTATGATTTTATTATCTTTGGGATTCATGTAGAATCCATCCTCCAGAGTTGTTTTCGATTGAGTGATATTTTGCTTATGTTCTCATCCATTCCTTGTGTTATAATCTTTGTGATGGTGGTATGCCTCACACGAGTATGTGCATGTACATTTGTCAGGTGACTTGCAAGGACCAGTCTTCCATGGTACTTTCAGGAGTTATGATCATTGGGAATATGCATGCCTATGGGCACTCATCGTTGGATGAGCATGGGTAGGGTAGGGTAGCACATGGAGGGGCTTCTATCTTGCAACCTAGTGACTATTTCTTGTTGGTTGGCAGAGGAAGTTTTATATAAGTGATAACTAAATTTAAAATGTGTGAATGGTAATAAAACTTAAGATAATTAAAATGTTGGGATTGTGTGCCTTCCATTGGGAAGAGCTGCTACTTGGAGTGTGTGTTTCCCCATTGAGGAGTTCAGTTGCCAATATTGGCTTGGGCTTGTTGATGCCAAGAAAATCTCCATGGTGTCAGCCCCTACATAGTAGCCATTGAGTGTTTGACCAGGATCTACAGTTTATGCATTATCTATGTTTTTGGTTTCAGTCATCATTACTATCTGGCGTGAGTGTTAGCCATGAACATTTTCTTTATGTGTGTTTGTAGTTGGATCATTATCTCCATAGCATAGCGGGAGTGGACCTACGAGTTCCACATGGTTGGGAGGCATAGCTACCTATACCACTACTGAGGACTGATGTACAGAGATGACCTTTTATCCTAGTGTGACCATTGCTGGATGTTTTCACTTGATACTTTGGGTTTCAAAGTATGCTTTCTTGTGATTTATGTTTTCATTGGAATTCTTAAATATCATGTTTAGATGATGCTAGTTTATTTGATGCATTCCTATATTATGATGTTTAGCATATGATTAGATGATGTGAATTGTGTTGTTGGTGTATCTATTGTTTATTGGTTTAGCATGTTAGGTTTCTCATTTGTATGATGTTTAGCATATGATAAATGATGTGGTTGTTTTATTGGATTATCTTATGCTTTACTTCTATCATGTTAGATTTCCTTATTCTTATGTTGTAGCAAGTTTTAGTTGTGACATCCTCATAAGATATCACTAATGATCTAGTTGGTAGTTTGGGATGTTATGCACGGGGGATGGCTAGGACCCATGATGGTCTTATGATGCTATTAATGATTGGGAGGAACCACATACTTGGTTGTTCAATTTTGTGATGTTATTTTTGTACATTGTGATGTTTCTTTTGTACACTCTAATGTTGCTTTCAATACATTCTTTTATTGCTATGGTTTAGATGAATAGATGTTCCTATCTTGTTTCATGGCATCCTATTGTTTATGCACTCGAGTGTTCATTCTTCATTCTACGTGGATCCGGTACTCCTTGATGTGGAGGAAACTTATTTCCTAGATTTTTACCTTTATGTTTCTGGCTTATTAATTTGTATCCTTATGCGAAATTGTACTTTCTCGTGTGAGAATGCAAATCTTTGCGTGGTGTGTTCGATTTCCTCGTGTGGCTTGTGGTGAATCCTCACATGAAACCCAATGCCAGTTTGGGTGTTTTAGCTATTAGGCCAAGCATGTCCTCGTGTGAGATGTTATTTCCTCATGTGGGTTAGTGTACTTTCTTATGCGAAGAGGTACTTCCTCATGCAATACTATTAGTTGTTATTCTCTTGGACGAAAAAATGGGGCTTCTTAGTTGTTTTTCAAAGAATATAATTTGGACTTTTGAGTACCCTTTAGGAATGCTAGTGGTTCCATGATTCAATATATCAAAGATTTTGTGTTTTGATGTCATTTTGGGTTTTCATTTTTCAATTTGGTCGTGTCAGTTAGGTTGTAGAATTTGGATATTTGGATTGTTGGTGAAGTCTTCCATTGCAATCTCTATGATCCTTGTATGATGTTGTCATGTGCATTCATACTTGTAAAAAAAAATCTTGGCTTGAATTGAATCCTTGTTCCAAGGATCTCTGGGTGGGGCATTACAAAGCTTGCCTCATTAGTATGCCTTGTCTATAAGAAAGGATATTGATGCCGCATAGAGTCACTAGGGGGTCAAAGTCTAAAGAGGTTGCTAAGGTAACCTTAGAGTTGGCTCATGTGATGACACTTGCCCACTTACATAGTAGGTTTCATACATGTCTTTGTTGCCTCTAGGATTAGATGTTATATGTGTACTTGGTACCTTTGAGATAGATTGTTTTCAAGATTTCCTTGACCTAGATTTTAGTTATGACTCTTAAATTGTTATTCATATGGGACTTGAGATTATCTCCTTAGCATGGTGGGAGTGGTCCATTTAGGTTCCACCACGTCGGGTGATAGTGTTTCTTATACCATTGAGATCTGACAGCTGGATGTACTTGTACAGTTGTTCTATTCTTCTGATCTTGTGATTATGTTCTTTGGTCATAATCTAATGTACTATACTTGATTATTGGAGATCTTATGAGATGCTGTATCTTTCATGATGTATATTCTTTTAGCATTTCATACCCTATGACTTGTGTAGAGGATGATTATGCATTTTGGTTATGCCATGTGGCATCTTATGTACTTGTATATTAGTTCATTTGATTCATGCTTATGGTTATTCTATGATGTGGATTTTGTAATGTATCATATTCAATCTTAATAAAACTTGTATGTGATTCAATGTCATGGAATCCTTAAGAGATGTAACTATTAATGCATTGTTGTTTATGTATGTAAGTTATTGCTTCTGATGCATTATCTCTTGTTGTTTTAATCTTTCAAAAAAAAATGTTTACCAAACTTTGTGATGTATTAGGTTAATTTCTTTTGGGTTCCTTGGTGGGGCATTACATCACTCCTCTAACATGACCCCACACAACTCATATTATGTGTGTTTGGAATTTGGAACCTCAACCCCACACCCATATTGGGTGGATTCAATGGTAGAATGATGTCATCATCCATATGATGAGGTTTCTTCAAATTTATGATGAGCAACTTGCCATGTACCATCAAAGATCTTATGAGGCCACTACCAAAAAGCTTTATATTGCTTCTAAATCCCTAGCCATGAATTCGTTTGACACTAATCTGCAACTTTGGCTCGCCAATATTTGTCACTAGAAGCAAATTATTGGCAGTTATGCCACACGAGGAGCTTAGATCAAGGCTTGCCTACACTTTCTTAAGGTGGGGAACTAGACCTCCAAAGAGTTCTTTCAAGCTCTTTAGGCTCGTCATACCACTATGGGAATTAAGAGAATAAAGGAAGGTCGACAGACTCTTTGTGAGCATCCTGGCATCCTCCAAGATTTTGTTCACCATTATGTCAAAGTTTTCACTACTTAGGGTCATTCCAATGCTAGAGATCAAGCCTTGGAATCCTACATTTATGTGGTGCCTAATAGGCTTCAGACTAAGCAACATGTTTTTTGTGAGAAAATGCTCACCATCAATGACCTCAAGGAAGTCATCTTTTCCATGGAGGATGACAAGTCCCCTAGGTGTGATGGGTTTCCCTGTGAATTTGATTAAACCTTTTGGGAATCCATTGGCTCTAACCTGCATAAAGTTTATCTTGAAGCTTTCCATTCTAAATCTCTTGGAAGTCTTATCAATAAAGCAAACATTAAATTCATACCAAAGGTTGGGATCTTGAAGAGATCTGTAACTAGAGATGTATCAAGCTTTTGAATATCTTGTACAAGATCATTGATAAGGTATTAGCCCCTCAAGCTCCACCATCTCTCGCCATTGATTATGCACCTTGAGAAAACTAGCTTCATCAAATCCAAGTACATCCTAGATAATATTATTGATGGTTGGGAAGGTATGGAGTAGCATCATCAATCTAAGCAACAAGAACTCTTCCTCAAAAATGACTTTTCCAAAGCTTATGATTGGATTGAATGGTCTTTCATTCTTGCAATGCTTAAAGCTTTTTGGTTTGGTTATGTTTTCCTTTAGTTAGTTAAAATTCTCTTTGGGGATTCTTGTGCTTGCATCACCATCAATGACATGCAATCTTCTTCTTTTGGGTTATTCAGATCCATCCGCCAGGGTCATCCTCTTACCTTGATGCTCTATGTCAGATAACTAAGTAGGGGTGGGGGGTGAATTAGTTATGTTTAGTTATCCTACATTCCCTTCAAACTAATTCAGTACCAACCAAACTTCACAAACCAAACTTCACAAACATCAATAGAAAATACTAGATGTACACATCTAACTTATCACTTAACTCTTTCAATCAATTTAACCCAAACTGTTAATTTATTATTCTTTGTATTATCAAGTGTTAGTAAAATAACTTAGTTATTACCAACCATAAGCTTAGTTGTTACCCAATTGCAATAAAATGTAAAATATGTAAAAAAACTTGCAACACAAATGAAATTCACACATTTGACACCATAATTTTAATGTAGAAACCATGTAAAAGAAAAAACCACATAGAACTGACAACCCAAAATTTTCACTCTTCTAAAGTAGTTCGACTAAGAGCCAACCTTATTACAAGTTTACATAAACATTGTTAATGTGAGCTTGTTAGAGTATTTCACCAAAAGATAGTCTAGACCTTATCACTCCTTTATCTTGTCTAAAGAGTGGCCTTCTCTAAAGGACTTAAAAAAATCACTAATCAATGTTACCATATAGGATTTCACAAACTTGTTAGGTCCACTCGATTGACAAGATTTTTTGCAACAATGATTAGAAAGTAACAGTGTAACAATGATATGTGTAGGTATAGCACTACCTTTCTTGTTTAGATATCATTTATGTTCTTGTCTCTATCTGATCTCTGTCTTTTGATCTTCGTTCTCTGTTCTCTTGACTGGTTTATTCACCACTTACTTCCAACTCTTCTTGGTTCTCATTGCTTAGAAACCTTCTTTCACCTTCAACAACTTTACATTCACAAAAATCTTATCATCACTTAATTAGCTTCCAACCATCAAAAAAAAATTGTCTCAATCTCCTCCTTAAATTTTCATATTTGGGTTTCTAGATTCTTCTATCTATTGTTGCTTAATCACAATTGCTGATCTCAGATTCAATGTACTTAACCACAAAGAAAATAGAACTTTGCATAGAACTTTGTGCTAATCTTTATCCTTCTTTAATCTCCATCATCAAATCCTTATTGAATTTTCCAAGTCATAGATCTTGTAACAAACTTTGACTCATGCCTTTGACCATCTCAAACTTTCCATATTTCCATCAAAAGTTGGTGTTAGATTTTAGTTTTCCAAAGTTGTTCTCCAACTATTACTTGGTAAAAATAACAATTAATTAGATAATATAGTACTCGATTAATACTAGACTCACTCAGGAAAAACTAAATTTCCTTTTTTCTTTGTCAATCACTCAAGCAACATTGAAGTCACTTAGTGAATAGAATTTTTCTTTATTAAGCTTGTCACTTGGTTAAGCTTGTGTTCTTCGATACTTTACAATATTTCATGAATGTAAAACAATCAAAACATCATTACATTATCAATATCCAACTCATTCAAGTACCCATAGAGTATCATACTTATCAATATTCCCTACATCATATGTTCTTCAAATCCTCTTCATTAATCAAATTCTCTTTATCAATCAAATGATATGGCAATCTACTAAGTTAGCATAATGTCTATCCAACTAAGAATTTCATGTCAATGGCAATATAAAAATTGGTATGACTCTCTTACATACATTCATTGCATTACCTATTATGTTATCAGTTGGGGCTTACAATCTCCCCCTTTGGCATTGATGGCAACACATAACATATGGTTTTACATTAAAAAACATTACATAAGATAATCAAATGTATGCATTGTCAATAGTATAACTTTTCTACCCTTTTTCTCCATCTACAAGATCTTTGTAACTTGATTTGTATCTTTAGCAATCATCAGCAACAACATCAATGTTTTTCAACATATCTCCCCCTTAAAATATGATCTCATTATGTTCATGTTACAAGCTAGAGTTGTCGTTGTACCAAAAGATCGACTTGTCAATGCCTGATACAACCACTAGACTTATAGAACATAGGAGGTGGTTAAGCCATGTCACGAATCCTGAAGGGGAACATTAGTAGTTAGTCCAACAATCCACCCCTCAATGTTACCCAAGGAGATTCAAACATGTGACCCAGCTCTGATACCACTTGTTACAAGCTAGAGTTTTCGTTGCACCAAAAGATCGACTTGTCAATGCTCGATACAACTACTATAGAACAAAGGAGGCGGTTAAGCCATGTCACGAATCCCAAAGGGGAACATTGGTGATTAGTCCAATAGTCCAACATTCTTCTACCTTTTTATTTATCCCCTTTGTGTATATTTCTCCCTATAAATAGTCTTCCCTAATATTCTCCTCTTTGGCAATCTTCTCTCCCTTTGACAACAATGCCAAAGGTCATTATAAATTTTAGTATGAAACTTATAAAATCTTGTAGTTATCCTTGTACCTTGCATACACAATATATATCAGTTTCATCTTATTTATTTTCACAACTTCAAAAATATTCCTAAAGTGTGAACTATATGCATCAATTCCACAAAAATATTACAGTTCATGATGAATTGATGCAACATGCATCTTCACTTAGTGAATTTTGGATAGAGACAAGACCCCTAGTTTACCTCTTAGATACTCAAAAGAATCCTTAGGAAATGGCTTGGTAAACATTGTATATACTAATATGTTAGCAAGAAACACTAATATATTTAAAGAAACAAAGAATTAACTAACAAGACTAACCTTTAAGAGAGACAAAGAGGAAACAAACTCAAATGAGAATGTGAGCCATTGAGAGGCTCTCTCAATGAGATTGTTCTCTTGATTTGGGGATGAGTCTAATTTATATATGGATTTAGGATGTATGCTCAAGATACTCAAACTATGCTTCAATGGAGATGGAAAATGACAAATTGGTAGCTTTGTGAGCTCTCAATTTGGCATCATAAGGGTATGGTTAAGGGCTTTGTTTCTCAAACTAACATTATAACTTAAGCTTCAAGGTTGTGATGAAATGGCTTGGGAGGGGATTCAATTTATAGGCTAAGGGCTTGAGGGTTTGAGGGCTAGGATGTAAGGATGGGGAAAAGCTTATGGAGGGCTCAGATTGCATGAGAGGAGAGCACATGGATTGTGCTTTCTTACAACCAATCAGGGAGTGACACATGTCACAGGCCGAGAGGATGGAGGAAAGGGAAAGGATGAGTCAACAAAGGAGGCTCAAGGCCTTAAAGACCCTCATAAATGGCTTGTAAGAGCAATGAATGAGTTTGTAAGAGTCTTTTATGACTTTTTAAGAGCATTCATGGTTGGGTGGTTGGGATATTTTGGAGGGAGTTGAGATTGTTGACTTTTCTTGGTTTAGGAAAGTCTTAAGCTTGCTTAGGGAATGTGACAAGGTTAGGGGGGGATTAGAGGTGATTTAGGATTAGATTAAGCTTGTTAGAGATATTCAAGTGGATGGCTTTCAATGAGGGTGGATGAGTTAGTGGCTAAGCTTGGTTAGTATGGGTGGATGGGGTGGATTAGGCTAAAAAGGGGGTTTAGGGATATGCTTAGGGTTAGGATAAATAAAGTTTATTTATCTCATAGGTTTGGGTTGAGGAAATATTTATTAAAACATTTTTAATAAACATGAAGATTGATATTTAACCTTACTTAAATATTTTGAGTTGGGATTAGGGGTAGAAAATGATGGGATTAGCCTTTAATCGAATTTAAAGAAGGATTAGAAGATTTTGGAAGAGGTTAGTGATGTTAAGGAAAATGGCCAAGTTTTGGGCAAAAAAAAAAAAAATATTTATTTTGGGATTTTTGGTGAATTTATTAATTAAATAATTAATAAATAGGGAAATAATGTTTAAATAAGATTTAAACATTTTTGGGAGGGATTCCTTATTTAAATATTTTTAATTAAGATTAGGGGATTTAATGGCATAAAAATAAATAAATAAATAAATAAATAAATAAATAAATAAATAAATAAATAAATAAATAAATAAATAAATAAATTAATGATGATGTCATCAGGAACTTTTCAAAAAATAAAAATACTTTATTTTCTAAGGGATTTTAGGTGTCTACATTTTGCCCCTCTTTGATGTGATGCTGCAAGTGGCATGGCATCAAAGATAAGAAAATAAGATGCCCAAGGCTAGAGTAGAAGAGGAGAGAATGGACTGCAAGATGCCCCCTCAAGAAGGCGATGGGGAGAGAAAGCGAGGCATGACGGGGAGAGAAAGTGAGGCATGACGGCTTCTTGAAAAAATACAAGAATCTAGGATGAGCAAGGAGACTCAAATTGGCAAAGAGAAGGGGCTGAATTAGCTCAAAGTCTCACTACGGGAGAATGATAAAGGAAGAATAAGAGGCACAAGAGGTAGCAAGCTTAAAAATTTAGGGAAGGTGGAGGATGAAGGAGCAGAGCACCATAAAAAGGAATCTAGGATAGGGAGATGGATGATGGGATTATAAAAGCTGATGCAATAGGATTTCAAAGAGTTAGATTGGCAGAAGATGGGTTTCGAAGCTCCTTAGGACTAGGATTGTGGATCTTGAAAGATGAGGCTTGGTGGATTGATTGGATTGGTGGATCCCTAAGACTAGGATTGTGGATCCCTAAAGCTAAGAGCGATGATTGATTCAAAGAGATACTGATGCATAAGCTGGGGTAGGAGAGACAGATGTTGGATATGGATGGGCGATAATGGAGATGAAGGGATTCCATTGAAGCTTATTGAGCGGGGGGATACTTCAAAGAGAAGTACCACCATGTAGTTGAGCACTAGATTTGCTATAGGACTATTGGTTAATTACTAAGGTTACCAAGAACATCAAGGCCTTTTCACCAACCATCCAGAGGACTGACGAACTGACTCAAAACAAACACGCAAGGATTGCCCCAGCATCACACATGAATCTCGAAAGAATCAGAGTGGAACTGACACTGGGTAACCCACAAGCAGGAAAGAAAAACAAACAAAAGACTTGATCAAAACCGTACGCTCAGATTGCCCCATTCACAATATACCATGATATGGAAGATCGTGGCAACCTTGAGGAGGGAACAAAAGATTGTTTGGAAAAGATATTTCAAGACCCAAAAGGGAAGATTCCAGATCAAAAGAAAGTGAAAATCCAAAAGAGAACCATTTGCCAATGAGATGGGTGGGACGAGGTACTAACAGACCAAGATCAATCATGAGAAAAGATGTATCCTACAAGGATCTATCATAGAGCACCTAAGCTGATGGATCTGGATAAGTGATGCATCTGGCAAGCTGAACTAAGAGGATAACACTTTGGTGATAGGAGATCTAGCTAAAGGATGCATTAGAATAGCTAACCAAGGGTTGTGCGATGTGTGCAAGATGCTGATCAAGGAGGAACTGACACGAAAGCTAGATAGATACAATGGTACCAAGCTAAATAGGATGTACATGCTAACGGACCAAGATATGGTACAAATGTACAAGTTGTTCATGTTTTTGTTTTGTGAGATGGAAATGTTTGTGAAAGGTGGGATGTCTATAATAGTTGATAGGCGGATAGGTAGATGGTTTGTGAAAAGCTTAAGTGAAAATGGGGTTCTTTGTGTGCATGTGATAGGATACAAACTAGGATACAAGCTTTGGTATATAATACAAGCTAGAATATGGTACAATCTTTGGACAAGATTTGGATATACAAGCTATGATACAATGGATGATACAAGATTTACAAGCTGGGGTACAAGATTTACAAGCTGAGGTACAAGATTTACAAGCTGTACAAGATTTACAAGCTGTACAGGAGGTATTTACAAGCTTCATTAGATTTTGGATATTTGGTTGGAACACCAAAGGAACAAGCAGGTGTGTTATGGGATGGTGGGTGAATGGATGAGGGATAGGATAGTGATAGATAATGGATTAGTCTTAGTACACAAGATGCCTAAATTACCAGGTTTTCACCAAGGTACCTATCCAAGGCGCTTGAATTGCCAAGTTTTCACCATTGGATGCTTATTTCTCTTTACTATTTTTTTTTGTATTTTTCAAAAGCTGGGTATACCAAGGACTTTCAAGCATAGAACTTCTTGAGATGAATGATGTTAGTAGGATCATTCAAGAGTTCTCCTTCTGGTGTAGATAGCTGATAGGCTCCGAAGCCAAAGGAGGCAGTGACAACATAAGGACCAAGCTAGGTAGGTTCAAACTTGCCTTTCTTTTTGCAATCTGCTTGGACTTTCATGTTTTCTTTGAGGACCATGTCGCCTGGCTGAAAGTGTCATGGGAGCACCTTCTTGTTGAAATTCCTTTTGAGATGAGTTTGATAGACTGTGAGATGATCATAGGCTTGTTGTTGCTTCTCGTCTAAGGGATCTAGCTAGGTGAGCCTAGCTACTTTGTATTCTTCATCTGATATTTGCCCCTGCAAAGATATGCGCAAGAAGGAAAGTTCAACCTCGATGGGTAGTACCACTTTGACACCATAGACTAGGGAGTATGGAGTTGTGCTTGTGGATGTACAGAAGGAAGTTTGATAGGCCCATAGGGCTAGATTTATTTGTAGGTGCCAATCGCGGCCAGAATCATTGACAACTTGCTTTAGGATTTTGAGGAGCGTTTTGTTAGTTGGCTCTGCCTAGCCGTTACCTTGTGGGAAATATGGGCTAGAAAAGTGGTGATGGATACAGAGGGAAGTGCATAATTCTTCCATGTTGAGATTTTCAAAGTTACCTCCATGGTCGATGAAGATAGTGGATGGGATGCCGAAGTGGTAAACAATGTGGTACAAGATGAACTTGGAGACCTGAACACCTATAACTGAGACTAGGGGGAATGCTTCCACCCATTTAGTGAAATAGCTTGTAGCTGTTATTATGCATTTATGTCCATCAGATGAGAGAGGTGTGATAGCTCCAACTAGATCGAGGCCCCAACAAGTGAAAGGCCAAGGTGGTGCAATAGGCTGTAGATCCTGTGCTAGAGCGTGCACAAGATTTGCATGCTGCTAACATGGGAGACATTTTCTGACAAAGTCATAGGAGTCTTCTTCAATGGTAGGCCAATAATAGCCTACTCTAGGGATTTATCGCGCTAGGACAATACCACTCGTGTGGGCACCACAAAGTCCGGAGTGTACTTCGTTTAACACCATCGTGGCCTCGTTTTGGTCTAAACATCGAGAGAGAGTATCGTGACAACCCCGACGATATAGGGTATTGGCTATGATAATATAGCGAGATGATTTTTGGATGAGGTTCCGGCATTGGGTATGTGTGAGGTGAGGGGATATGATACCATCGTTAAGGTAAGCATGAATCTCATGGTACCAAGGGGATTGGGGACCAACCAAGATACAAACACTATTTGAATCGTCATTCGCATAGGCGGGTGTGAGGAGCTACTCGACTAAAAACTCATACTGTGTAGCTGCTTGGGGAATTTCCAAGACCGAGCCAATAGTAGCCATAGCATCTGCTGCTTTGTTCTGTATTCGAGGCACTTCTGTAAACTGAAGCTTTGTAAAATGTTGGGTTAACTAATCAACTAGCTCTTTGTAGGGTAATAGATTTTCATCTTTGGTTTGATATTCATTTAGGGCTTGCTTGATGATGAGCTGAGAATCGCCAAAGATTTGTAACTCAGTGATGTTCCATTCTGCAGCTATCTTTAATCCTGCTATGAGAGCCTCATATTCAACTATATTGTTGGTGCTAGGGAATTGTAGCTTGAAGGCTTTTGGAATGTAATCTCCTTGAGGTGTGACCAATGATATTCCTACCCCTAATCTATGAGATGTGTATGCGCCATCAAAATAAAGTTTTCATGGGGGCTGTTCTTCAATTAGACAGATATGCTCATCTAGAAATTCTATGATCAAAGGATATGTATCTACTAGAGGCGCATCAGCTAGGTGATCTGCTATAGCTTGCCCTTTGATTGCCTTTCTGTCCACATACTAGATGTCAAATTCGTTAAGGAGCATAACCCATTTGGCCAAATGGCCTATAAGTGTTGTTCTGGAGAGCATATACTTGAGAGGGTCAATCTTGGAGACTAGTTGGATGGTATGACTTAACATGTAGTGACGAAGATTTTGAGTTGAGAAAATAACTGCCAAACAAGCTTTTTCCATAGGAGTATAATTGAGTTCATAAACAACTAGGGTTCTACTGATGTAGTAGATGGCTCTTTCTCTACCGTAGTCATCGAGCTGTGCTAGAAGTGCCCCTAGAGTAGTAGGTGTTGCTAATATGTATAAGATCAAGGGACGACCAGGAACTGGTGGAACCAAGATAGGGGGATTGGTGAGATACTTCTTGAGTTGATCAAAGCTATGTTGACATAAAGGATCCCACTTGAAGTTCTCATCCTTCTTCAGTAAATGTGCAAATGGTGTACACTTATCTGTAAGCTGGGAGATGAATCGCCAGACGGATTGAAGCTTTCCTTGAAGAGAGCGAAGCTGTTGCAGTGTCTAGGGAGGAGGCATGTCTAAGATATCTTTGACCTTCTTGGGGTCAATCTCTATACCTTGTTTAGAAACTATAAAGCCTAGAAGCTTGCTAGATGTGACCCCAAAGACACATTTCTTGGGATTCAGCATGAGATGATATTTGGCTAACCTATCAAAGAATTTCTCCAGGTTAGCAAGATGATGCATGAAGGTATGAGATTTAACCAAGATATCATCCACATAATCCTCCAAAATGCTATGGATAAGATCATGGAAAATGGCTATCATAGCTCTTTGATAGGTAGCCCCAGCATTCTTTAGGCCAAAAGGCATCATGTTGTAACAAAAGGTTCCCTAAGGGGTAGTGAATGCTGTCTTATGTTGATCCTCTTCTGCAATCTTGATTTGATTGTACCCAAAAAATCCATCCATGAGGGACAAAATTTCTTGTCTAGCTATAAGATCTACAATCATATCTATGTTGGGCAAGGGAAAATCATCTTTTGGACAAGCTTTGTTAAGATCTCTGAAATCAGTGCAGATTCTGATGTCACCAAAAGAATTAGTGACGGGGACCATGTTGGAGATCCACTTTAAGTAGTCGATAGGTCAGATAACCTTAGCAGCTAACATTCTTTCTAATTCAACTTTGACTAGTAATGCCACCTTGGGGTGCATTTTTCTAAGCTTTTGTCTGACAGGCTTGATCTTTGGATCGACTGCAAGATGATGAACTACAAGCTTTGGATCAAGTCCTGGCATGTCCTGATATGACCATGTAAATTGGCCAATGTTCTCTCTTAAGACCTCAAAGAGGAGGTCAGCTTGGTCTTGTGATAGGGATGCAGCAATGTGAACAAGTTTGGGGATCTCTGAAGAACTGATGTTGACTTCTCTAGTATCCTCAATTAGAATAGAAGACACCTGTGGTCGATTATCTTGAGGAGGCAATGCTAAATCTTCATGTTCTGCTTGTGGCTCTAGATTTTCTTGCTGAGGGGTTCTCTTCACTGCCTTAACTAGTCTCAGATTCACCTTAGTTCTAGTTTTGGGTGTATCAGAACTAGGTGTATATGAGCAATGTTAGTATGCTAATAGAAACCAAATTCAAATAAACCTTTTACAAACTAAACAAAATTCATAAACTTCAAGATAGACTAAGATGAGCTCTCAATTGAGAATATGAGCCATTAATGGACTCTCTCAATAAGAAGCTCTCTTGTTGAGTAGCTTTATCTAAATGGATAGGATGTATGCTCAATATGCTTCCAAAGGCTTCAATGGATGATTGTAGATTTTTGGTGTGGATAGATGGCTTTAGTATGGATTTGGCTCTCAAAATAGCATTATAACTTTACTTCATGGATTGTCTTATTTTTCAAAGGGGAAGGATCCAATTTATAGGCAAGAGGCTTGAGGGATTGAGGGCTAAGATGCAAGGATGGGAAAAAGCTCATGGAGGGCTCAGATTGCATGAGAGGAGAGCACATGGATTGTGCTTCCTTACAGCCAATCAGAGAGTGACACATGTCACATGGTGAGAGGATGGAGGAAAGGGGAAGGATGAGTCAGCAAAGGAGGCTTAAGGTATAAAATCTTCATAAAGACCCTCATAATGACTTGTAAGAGCAATAAAAGGGCTTGGAAGAGTCATTTATGGCCTAGTGGACTTCATAAAGTTTTATGGTTGAGATATTTTGAGGGTGATGAGAGAAATTTTGACTTGGACTTGATTAGGAAGGTTTTAAGCTTGCTTAGGGTTGTGCAAATGATTAGAGGATGGATTAGGATGGTTTAGGATTAGCTTAGGGATAGGCAAGTGGATGGCATTTAATGAGGGTGGGTGAAGGAGGAGATATTTGTTAACTTTGGCTTGGGTTAGTAAGTTTTAACCCATGTTTAGAGAATGTGACAAGGTTAGGAGGGGATTAGGATTAGGTTTAAAGACATCTTCTAGAAGAGTCTAGACTTTGGATGAGGATAAAGACTTTCTAGAATAGTCTAGAATTTCCTAGGATGAGGATGAAGACTTTCTAGAAGAGTCTAGAACTTCTTGGGATGAGGATAAATTAGATTTTTAGGAAATAAATAAAGTTTTATTTATTTCAAGGGTTTGGGTTGAGGAGATATTTATTAGAACTTTTTTTAATAAACATGAGGATTAATATTTAATCTTGATTAAATATTTTGAGTTGGGATTAGGGGTAGGAAATGATGGGATTAGCCTTTAATCGAAATTAAAGAAGGATTAGAAGATTTTGGAAGAGGTTATTGGTCATAAGGAAATTGGCCAAGTTTTGGGAAAAAAATAAATAAATTATTTATTTTGGGATTATTGGTCAATTTATTAATTAAATAATTAATAAATAAGAAAATAATGTTTAAATAAGATTTAAACATTTTTGGGAGGGATTCCTTAATTAAATATTTTTAATTAAGATTAAGGGATTTAATGGCATAAAAATAAATAAATAAATAAAATAAATAAATAATTAATAAATGATGATGTCATCAGAACTTTTTCAGAAAATAAAAATATTTTATTTTCTAAAGGATTTTAGGTGTCTACATTTTGCCCCTCTTTGATGTGATGCCGCAAGTGGCATGGCATCAAAGATAAGAAAATAAGATGCCCAAGGCTAGAGCAGAAGAGGAGAGAATGGACTGTGAGATGCCCCCTCAAGAAGGCGGCAGGGAGAGAAAGCGAGGCTCGATGGCTTCTTGAAAAGTACAAGAATCTCGGATGAGCAAGGAAACTTAGATTGGCAAAGAGAAGGGGCTGAATTAGCTCAAACTCTCACTATGGGAGAATGATAAAGGGAGAATCAGAGGCACAAGAGGAAGCTAGCTTAAGATCTCAGGGATTGCAAAGGATGAAGGAGCGGAGCACTATAAAAGGAATCCAGGATGGGGAGATGGATGAGGGGATTAAAAAAGCTGATGCAACAGGATTTCAAAGAGTCAAATTGGCAGAAGATGGGTTTCAGAGATCCCTAGGACTAGGATTGTGGATCTCGAAAGATGAGGCTTGGTGGATTGATTTGGATTGGCGGATCCCTAAGACTAGGATTGTGGATCCCTAAAGCTAAAGGTGAGGAGTGATTCAAAGAGATACTGATGCATAAGCTGGGGTAGGAGAGACGGATGCTGAATATGGATGGGGGATAATGGAAATGAAGGAAAACCATTGAAGCTTTTTGAGCAAGGGGATACTTCAAAGAGAAGTACCACCATGTATTTGAGCACTAGATTTGCTATAGGACTATTGGTTGATTGCCAAGGTTACCAAGAACATCAAGGCCTTTTCACCAACTATCCAGAGGACTGACGGACTGACTTAAAACAAACACACAAGGATTGCTCCAGCATCACACATGAATCCCATAGGAAGCAGTGTGGAAACGACACTAGGTAACCCACAAGTAGAAAAAAAAACAAGCAAAAGACATGATCAAGACCTTACGCTCTGATTGCCCCATTCACAGTATACCATGATATGGAAGATCGTGGCAACCTTGAGGAGGGAACAAGGAGATTTCTTGGAAAAGATATTTCAAGACCCAACAGGGAAGAGTCCAAATCAAAAGAAAGTGAAAATCCAAAAGAGAACTGTTTGCCAACGAGATGGGTAGGACGAGGTACTAACATACCAAGATCAGACATGAGGAAAGCTATATCCTGCAAGGACCTATCGGAGAGCACCTAAGCTGCTGGATTTGGATGAGTGATGCATCTGGCAAGCTGAACTAAGAAAGATAACACTTTGGTGATAGGAAATCTAGCTAAAGGATGCATTGGAATAGCTAACCAAGATGTGCGATGGGTGCAAGATGCTGATCAAGGACAAACTGACACGAACGCTAGATAGATACAATGGTACTAAGCTAAAGAGGATGTACAAGCTGACGGACCAAGATATTTACAAGCTGAAGCTGACCAAGATAGTTACAAGCAGGCAAAAGCTCAGGATGATAGGATAGCGGGATGGTTCGATGTTGTGCAAGATGCGAAAGCTAAGGGTGGGGTGATAGCGAAAGATATGGATTTGGTAGGATGCATCCAATGATGATGAGAGATTTTGTGACCAAGGATAGCTAGAGGAGTAGGATGAGATGGCTGGATAGGATGGTAGATAGCTAGGATTATGATGGATATAAAGAGATGACATTGGGTTTGCATGAGGATAGCCTAGAGCTAGATACTAATGACAAGGGAGGATGGACAAGACAAGATCTCCAAGGAATATAGTGCCCCCAATCAGAAGATAACATGCGGAAGGAGGTCTTATGATGGATGTGATAGGATTGAAGCTAGGATGGAAAAAGCTAAAGGGACTAGGGAGATGGATGATAGCTGAGATGATTGGCTAAAGCTGCATAATATTAGTGGATGGTGTGAGATGGAAGCTGGAGGATGGAGGACAGGTGGATAGATTGGAAGATGGAGTTGGATGTCAAGAGATGACCAAAAGCATGAGGGTGATAGGCTAAGCTGGGGATGGCGGGATTACGCATGACGCTTGTTTGCCAAGTTTTCATCATGGTACTTGTCCAAGGCGCTTGAATTGCCAAGTTTTCACCAGTGGATGCTTTATTTTTCTTTTCTTTTTTGACTTTTTGACTTTGGACTTAGCTGGAATGATTTTGGCTTTCTTCAGCTATTTTGGCTTTTTGGGGATTTTTCACTGGTTGTTGGAATGTTCAATTTTTTTGCTAGCTGTTGGTACACCGGATGTGTGATTTATGCAATAGATCGGATTAGATGGGATTGATGGTAGGAGATGGAGGGATGAAAATGCTGGAAAGGAGCATGAGATGGGGATGCTTGCAAGAGAAACATTGGCACATGTTGGAACGGGTGTGAAAAGAGCATATGGGGGATAGATGGCAGATGCGGGCGTGATGGAGGATTTGTGGAAGTGTGCTTGGGGATATAGGCACCCAAGATGGAGTTAGGAGATGGGGGACATGAGTCACTAGATGGGGGATTAGCAATGGTGGATGCCATTATGCATTGGGTTTCAACTTTTTTCTTGGGGATCCACATGGTTTTGGATTTTCTTTTCATAGGCTTTTGAATTGTTTTGCATTCTTTGATTGGATTTTGCCTTTTTGGAGTATGTCTTTTAGAATAGACATATGATTGCCTAGGATGTGGATTTTTAGCTTTATGCATTTTGAAGTTGGCATTCACATTGCTGTGGTAAGCTTTGGGAAGATGGTTAGGAGAAGCTTTGTGAGATGGAGAGGATATGAAAGAGCATGTAGGGGGATGATGATGGATGATGTGCCCTGATATGTGCCTTTGTTGATCTTGCATAGAAATGGATGGAATAGGATTTTTATGATGGCTGATAGGAGGATGGAGGATGGTAGATTTTGGGACGTAGGGACCCAAAATGGATTTAGCAGATGAAGGGGGGATATGGTAGGTTGTTTTGGGTTGCAAAGATGGTGGAGGGGGGATGACATAAGATTTCTTGAAGGAGTGATGGGAGGCTGGCATGGTGGGCTTGGAGATAGGCTTGGTTTGGGGGTGTGGTGGACCAACACCTTTAGATGGTGAGCCTTTGGATACATATCCAAGACCATGAAATCTTAGATTTTTTTGTGCAATAATAGGCTCTCTGATTCCTTGCTCTTGTGGTCCTAAACCTTGACCTTGATAATGCCATCGATTGAGCATTTGAACAAGCTGAGGAAACTTTTTGCTTGCAAAAAATGGTAGAAGTGATTTATTAGGTGTATTACAATGGGGAGATATTGTTCTTAATTCTTCTGCTGAGAGAGGGCCACCATGGATGAATGTAAGTGAACCAAGAGGGTAGATTATAGATGGTGGAATATCTTGGATAGGTGGTAAGATGGAAGCATGGAGCGGGGGAGATGGAAGGATAGGATCTTGATGTAGCTGGTGGGATGACAAGATATCTCGTAGTGGAGGAGATATGGCTTGAGGTTTTGGAGATGGAGGAGATGGTGACTGCACTATGGATGGAAGACATGGTACGATGATATCTTCATTTATGCTTTGGGGGATGTCAACATGCTTTTGGGCAGGATCTTGATAGGATTGGTTTGGAGTGGATGGTGCGATAGGAGGTGAAGGGATGGATTCTTCAAAGGCAGCAGATGGATAGATGGGAGATTCATTAGTGGAGATGGGTGAGTAGAAGATGGATGCATAAGGGTCATTATGAGAGATTTGGGAAATGCTTGGAGGCGATGTGGATAGGATTTGGAGGTATTTGACAGGTGATGGGATTTTGATGCTTGCGGGAAGTGGAAGGATTTTAAGCAATTTGATGGATGGTATGGGGATGATAGCTATGGGAGATGGAGGTGATATTATAGATGGGGAAGCTTCATCACTGACTACTTCACATGGTTGGATTAGATGACATGGCTTATTGACTGTTGGAGGCAAATTTTCTTGTATTTCCTCTAGGAGATTCCTTGGAGACTCGTGTGTCGAAGGTGGAGGTGGATTGACAGGAATAGCTAGTGTGATGGGGGTGGAAGATTGGAAGCTTGGTTGATGGGGTGATAGAGGGGAAGCTGGAATATCAGATGGCATGACTAGATAGTTTGGAATAACTCTTGGATTTTGGGGGAATTTTTCTAAGGCTTTGAATATACCCATCATAGTCAACAAGATTTTCATCATCATTGGAATAGGAGGTGGCGAGAGCAAGGACAATGCGACCAAACACATCATGATAGGATTGGTACTTCATGCTTTGATGATGAGTTTGATGGGGATGGGGTCTTGCGTATGGATGAACACGGAAGCTCATGGTTGGATTTGGGTTAAGCACAGATTTTGGATTGGCTGATGAAAGATTTTCTAGGGAGAGTCAAAGTTGCATGACAGACCTAAGGAGGATTGGCTAGAGATTTTTGGCTTTCCTGTGGATGGAAGACTTCAAGGGCATGCTGTCAAAAAGCGAGAGTTTTGCTTTCCTATGCGCTGGATTGGTGGAGATTGTGTCAACCTAAGAATAGACTAATGATCCTATGGGCATGACACGAGATTGATCACTTGTGGATCCCAACCTTTAGCTCAAGGTGATGAGGGATAACAGGTGACAAAGCTAGATTACCCTAGACAAAGCTCTGTCAAAAGGATAACCGTGGTGAGGCTGGTGGATTGGTTGGATTAATTGGATAACAAATTCTAGCAGAATGACAACAACTCTCTAAAGGCTTGGGTGTGATTTTGGATTGGGTTTCTAGCTGGCTAGGGGGGAATGATTTGGAGAGACTTTGGATTTGGGATTGTTCTAAAGCAAGGAACTAGATAGATTTGGTTGCAGCAGGGGAGCTTGGATGATTTTTTGATGAGGCAGTGACTACGCTAAGTATGCCTTGAGCTAGGAGATTTTTGCTTTTTTGGGATTTTGACCAAAGTTGGCAAACATTCATTCAAAAGCTATGAACAAATAAGCAGACAAAAGTTTTGAGCAAGCACGTCAAACACACCAACATACTAGGAAGCTTTCTACAAGGATGAAATTTGTTATAGCTAGGGAGTCCTCGATATACACAAGGTACGTGAGGCCCAAATTCGTAGATGAAACCAAAAAGATGTCACACAGCCGAGAGGAGCGGTAACCCACTTCTCCTCTTTCACTTCTCAAGGGTATAAAGTTCCTTGAGGCTTAGCCCGAGTGACAAAATTTTGATCCCAAGAGAGGTGTCTTTGGATTCACCTCTCGATCTTTATACTCCACCGAAATGCTGGAGTTGAGGTCGTCCCAAGGGGTGATGAAATCCCCAAGCAGGCCTCCTAAAAAGTGTAAAACAAGACTGCATACATGATCTTGGGCTTTAAAAGACACGCGTTCATTCCAATTGATGATTTAAATTTTGTAAGCTATGATTGAAGACACTTGTGATTATGGCATACAATGTTCATTCCAATTTGACAGCGTCATTAGCATAATGAAAGTTGAGAGATCGTCAACATAAGAAATGCAAGCGCCATTGAAAATGCGTCCAAACCATGCAATGTTCATTGATTGTTAGGCATTCAAGATTGAGTGTGAGTTTGTTTTAAAGCCAAAGAAAAGATGTGTGAGACTCAATTTGTTAAGCGCCCGCCCGGAGGCCCTCCACGTCAATAGTTGTTCAATTTTAGTACCCAAATGAAGTGTGATTGATTTAATTTAGATTTTTGGTCATTAAATTTTTTTGATAAAGTTAAAGAAAACGTTCAAAGACCAAGTGAGTGAGTTAGATTGTGGAACATTTAACACCTTTTTCAAGTAGACCCATCCCCATAAATGGTGTTGAGATTGCAACCAATGGTTGAATTGATGGGTGATTAGAAAAAAGGTGAGTCCAAGGAACTACTCAAATTGATTTTTGCAAATTTGTGTTTAACTTAACAAAGTCTCTTAAATATCCAAAAATCAAACTTTACCTAAATTGCATGTGGAAAAGAGATTTGTTTTGTTCAATTTTAGAAGCTCCAAATGAAGTGTTTGATATTGCAATGGTTAATTGATCCTTGGCATTCAAGATTGAATTTTTTGTTTTAATCATGCATTCAAGGAAAATTTGATTTTAATCCATGGCATTCAAGAGTGTGTTTAGCAACATGCATTCAAAGACAAGTGATTAAACATTCAAGTTTTTTCTTTTGAGCATTCAAGATTGAGATTTTGTGTGTTGTTTTAAGAACTTTGAAGTGCTTTGTTTTAACCTTAGATCATTCAAGATTGTTTTGGACTCAAAAGTGAAAATGACTCTTTGGACTTTGCTTTTCATTCAAGATTTTGTGTTCTAGTTTGCATGTTTTAAGCCCAAAAATGATATTCCTAGATTGTTTTGATGCATGAAAAACCTAAGAAACATTCAAGATTTTGCAACAAGACATTTGTTTGGAACAAATAACAAAAGTTTTAGGACTCTTAGTTTTCATGAGATTTTTAAAAGAACTTTAAAATATTTTCAAATGAGGTTCATTTTATCCTTGATTGATGCTTTGAGTTTGATTTAGATTTTAGTGTGCACTTAGTGTTGATTTTGAACCTTTTGAAATGGAAACTTGAAGTTCTTTTTAAATTCCCAAAAATGAAGTGTTCCTAACTTTGCATGAATGCATCTAAAACCTTGATGTTGCAAGGATGCAAATGATTAGATTGGTTTAGTTTCACTTGTTAAATTTTTTTTTTCTTTTTTGCAAATTTTTAGTTTTTAAATGGATTTAAGTATGATTTGGGGGTTCATTTTAAGTGCTAAAAAGAAGTGTGTATGATTTTGCTTCCTTAAAAAAAAAAATGGCCAAGATCTCCCACAAGAAGAAGAAGAAGAAGTAGATGGAATAAGAAGAATATAGACAAGAAGAGGAAGAAGAATTCCAAGTGCTTTGTCCACCTATAAGCTTGAAAAATTTGCAAATACTATGAGATAGATTATGAGTTCCTTTGTCTTCTTCATGCTCATGTGGACCTACAAAACCAATTTATACAATCCTACCAATCACAAAAACAAGCAAAATTAGCCAAAATCAGCAAATGACATACAAAACTTGACTAAAAAAGCTAATGAAGATGACCCATGCAGGGTCCCACCGGGCATGCCAAAATGTATATGAGCAATGTTAGTATGCTAATAGAAACCAAATTTAAATAAACCTTCTACAAACTAAACAAAATTCATAAACTTCAAGATAGACTAAGATGAGCTCTCAATTGAGAATATGAGCCATTAATGGACTCTCTCAATAAGAAGCTCTCTTGTTGAGTAGCTTTATCTAAATGGATAGGATGTATGCTCAATATGCTTCCAAAGGCTTCAATGGATGATTGTAGATTTTTGGTGTGGATAGATGGCTTTAGTATGGATTTGGCTCTCAAAATAGCATTATAACTTTACTTCATGGATTGTCTTATTTTTCAAAGGGGAAGGATCCAATTTATAGGCAAGAGGCTTGAGGGATTGAGGGCTAAGATGCAAGGATGGGAAAAAGCTCATGGAGGGCTCAGATTGCATGAGAGGAGAGCACATGGATTGTGCTTCCTTACAGCCAATCAGAGAGTGACACATGTCACATGGTGAGAGGATGGAGGAAAGGGGAAGGATGAGTCAGCAAAGGAGGCTTAAGGTATAAAATCTTCATAAAGACCCTCATAATGACTTGTAAGAGCAATAAAAGGGCTTGGAAGAGTCATTTATGGCCTAGTGGACTTCATAAAGTTTTATGGTTGAAATATTTTGAGGGTGATGAGAGAAATTTTGACTTGGACTTGATTAGGAAGGTTTTAAGCTTGCTTAGGGTTGTGCAAATGATTAGAGGATGGATTAGGATGGTTTAGGATTAGCTTAGGGATAGGCAAGTGGATGGCATTTAATGAGGGTGGGTGAAGGAGGAGATATTTGTTAACTTTGGCTTGGGTTAGTAAGTTTTAACCCATGTTTAGGGAATATGACAAGGTTAGAAGGGGATTAGGATTAGGTTTAAAGACATCTTCTAGAAGAGTCTAGACTTTGGATGAGGATAAAAACTTTTTAGAATAGTCTAGAATTTCCTAGGATGAGGATGAAGACTTTCTAGAAGAGACTAGAACTTCTTAGGATGAGGATAAATTAGATTTTTAGGAAATAAATAAAGTTTTATTTATTTCAAGGGTTTGGGTTGAGGAGATATTTATTAGAACTTTTTTTAATAAACATGAGGATTAATATTTAATCTTGATTAAATATTTTGAGTTGGGATTAGGGGTAGGAAATGATGGGATTAGCTTTTAATCGAAATTAAAGAAGGATTAGAAGATTTTGGAAGAGGTTATTGGTCATAAGGAAATTGGCCAAGTTTTGGGAAAAAAATAAATAAATAATTTATTTTGGGATTATTGGTCAATTTATTAATTAAATAATTAATAAATAAGGAAATAATGTTTAAATAAGATTTAAACATTTTTGGGAGGGATTCCTTAATTAAATATTTTTAATTAAGATTAAGGGATTTAATGGCATAAAAATAAATAAATAAATAAAATAAATAAATAATTAATAAATGATGATGTCATCAGGACTTTTTCAGAAAATAAAAATACTTTATTTTCTAAAGGATTTTAGGTGTCTACACTAGGTTGGGGATTTTCTCCAAAATACCCCTCGGGATCTAGCTTATAGATATAGGCAGAATCTAGCTTTATTTTCTTGTGAGGTGTTTCAGCTCCCATGAATCTCAGAAGTGCTTCCTCTGATGTGAACTCATCAATGTGTATGATGCTTGGTTGGTCCCAATCTATGAGTTGTGGATGGGCGAGTGGTAGGTCAATGAAATGGATGGATAGTTCTCAAAGAATAGAGTCTCCGAGGAAGATTTAGTCTAGGATATCGTCGTAGGCTCTCTTTTCAACTTCCTCAGGAATGTCTTTGATTTCAATAAGGTTGCGGTGAATTTTTGAAAAAGTGTGACCATCCGTATTGGTGCCCCCAGTTGTGGGTATGCCAAAGCCAAGACCTGACTTCGATTCCCACTTGTGTGCATCGATGCAAAACTGCATGACTCTTTCTTCTGGTCTTAGACCACCACCTTGATAGTTCCATTTGTTAGTGATGAGCTTATGTTCTTGGGGATACTTCTAGCTAAAGTGATCAAGGTGTGCTTGATTTCTTGGAGGTGCATCCTTATGTAACCAATTGTTGATATCTGGAGTGAGCTCCTCATGAAGAGGGATTTTCAAGGATACAAAGGTTGTTGGGCCAAACTATTTGTATCGAGGAGGTGGAATCTCCTTAGCTTTGTGATATGTCAGTCGTCCATGGGCGTGTGGATCAAGTGGGAGTGCCTCGACAACAAATGCATCTGATAGACTATACTCTCCACAACCTTTGTTATTGATCTTCATGGTAGACAAGGTGGAGGCCAGAATGGTTTCTGGGTTATTACAAGTGTGGGATGAGCTGGCGATGGCTATGCCAATATCAATTCTAGGGCAATGGTTTGTATATGAGGCTTCAACTGCATTGTAGTAAGCAAAGGGTTTTGGATCAGCATGGATGGTTACCCTAGTGCCCTGATGCGAAAATTTGATTCACTGATGGTAAGTGGATGGAATGGCTTTCATGGCATGAATCCATGGGCGACCGAGGAGGATGTTGAATGGTAGGTTTAGATCAATAACATGGCAGAGTGTTTCTTGGATGACTGACCCAACCTTGATTGGCAGCAAAATAGTTCCTCCTGTGGTTCTTTCCAAGTTGTCATAAGCTTTGATGGTGATAACCTCACTGATGATATTTGCCTCAGTATACCCAGCTTGTTTTATGAATTTTATGATGCAAATATTCAAGGCTGATCCATTATCTATCATTACTCTTTTTACAGAAAAATTGGATACCATGATGGCTATGCGAAGCGGAAGGGTGTGATTTGGTTCAACCATGGGTATGTCGGTGGGTTTGAATGATAGGACACATGAGGATGAAAGGTGTCCAACAAGATTACAAAAATTAGTAGCGTTGATATCTAAAGGGACACGGGATTCTATGAGAGCACTGTCAAGGATGTTCTTGTACACAGGAATAGTGCGGAGAAGGTCTAAAATGGAGATTTGGGCTGGCATGTTCCCAAGGTGTTCCAAGATATTGTACTAGCTTTTTGATTGAGCTAATGATGCTGGTGAAATGGGTGGGCCTGCGATGTTAAATCATGCTCTTCTAGTGGTGACTGCACACTCATTGTTTGGGCCTTGGATATTGATAACATTGACAGAAGGCTCTTTTTTAGATATACAACCGATGAGGCTACCATAGTTTATGTAGGATGAAGTGTAGTCATTGTTCTTCCCATGCTGTTGGTTTGGCTGGCAATTGTTGGTGTTGTTGTTGTTGGTTTGGATAGGTGCTTTTCTAGGATTTTGGTTGTAGTGAGGAGGAAAAGCATTTTGATAGATCTGTAAGCCTGCATTAGGAGAGGTTTGGGCACCAACAATGATTTCTTTCCAATCAATGAGGTCCTACACATAATCTTTCAGTTTCATGCATCTGAGGGTAGTGTGACCTTTTACCCTATGAAATTTGCAGTACTCATTGTCTTTGTACCATGCAGCTTTGGATTGGCCTGGGTCAATTTGCTGGGTAGGAGGAAATTTGATGAGGTTTTCCTTGACTAATTTCTCAAAAATGACATCCAATGGCTCACCAAGGGGTGTATAGTTTCTAGGTGCAGGTTGGAATCTGGGCTTTTTCCCTACAGTGACATTGATGGCATTAGCTTGATTGCTAGGCCCTTGAAAGTTGGGTCTTGGATTGTGGCTTTGATAGCTTTGGTGATTCTGCTGTTGGTAGTTGACAGCTTGTTGATTGTTTGGTTGATAAGGTGGGTTGGACGGGTTTTGGGAAGGACCAACAATATTCACATGTCTCGTATCGGTAACCCCATTTTTTGCAACATGCTTTTTTTTGTTCCAATACCTAGACTTGTCATTTGAATGTGTTTGATTTTGGTTGGCTTCTTTGTAAATATTGACCACACCATCTTTAATGAGTCCTTTCTCAAGGATCATTCCTTTTTCTTTGATATCTTTGTAGGTCTGCAAATAGTTCATGATCATGTGGTGAGCCAAGCTGGGATGGGCATTATCAATAAACAAAATGATGCTCTGGTAAGGTGCAAGATATGCAGGTGGTAAGGGTTTTCCATCTTTGTAGATATTCGGGAAGGCTTTCTCCACCTTTTTGCTTAGTGTGGACAAGATCAACTACTGATAGCTCTGTTTCAACAAGATGGGCATATTGGGCTACAAATGCCTCAGACAATTCAACAAAGTTTTTAATTGTGCCATATGGTATTCTATAAAACCATTCAAGAGCTGGTCCAACCAAGCTTTTGGGAAAGAGACGCAAGAGGAAGATGTCATCGTATGCCACTTCTTGCCAGTGCATGTAAAATTCTTTGATATGTGTGACAGGGTCTCCTTTTCCTCTAAATTTGTCAAATTTGGGTGTCTCAAAATGCTTGGGAAATGGTGTCATGGTAATGGCTCTGTCAAATGGGTAAGGACACACATTCTCAAACTTGAAGATTTTTGGATCATTTCTCTCTTGGATGTTTTTCAAAGCTGTCTTCATGGCTTCCCATGTTGCATTTATGGGTGATGGTTGGGGTGCCCCCAATGTAGGAGTGCCCTGAGGTAGGTATGTGCTAGATGGCGCAATGGAATATGGATGGATTTGAGGTATGGGCTGGTAGGGATTGTGCATGGCTTGGGAAACTGAATGGTGGATGATGGGTTGTTGAGGTGGAGGTGGCACATATTGCTGCATGTGTTGTGATGCTTGATGTTGGTATGGGATTTGGGATAGGGATTGAGGGATGTAGGCTGGCTGTGGGATAAATGGATTGCTTTGTGGAGGTAAGGTATAAGATGGTTGTGAAGCTTGGGGAAAGGATCGGGGAGCTTGTGGAACTTGACTTTGGATTTGAGGGGGTTGACCAATATATGTGGGTTGTGCCCCCATTTGGGAAGGTATCACCATGGCAAAAGAGGCCAAGTAATTGGTGGTTGGTGGTGGTGGATTTCCTCCTAGAAGTGGAATAGAAAAATAGTTGGTAATAGGAGGTAATGGATTAGTTGTTGGTGGAGGTGGTGGGAATTGAAAGCTTGGAAATGGAATTGATGGGGTTTGATAGCTTGGTGGCTAGATTTGAAAGCTTGGTAGAGTGGTGGTAGGAGCTTGGGTCACTTGAGAGCTTGGCAGAACATTGGTAGTAGCTGGTGGGGTTTGATAACTTTATGGAGTGAGGGTAGTAGCTTGTGGATTTGTGGCTGATGGCACTGAGCTCCAAGGACCTAGTGGAAATGATGGAATTGTTTTTTGAGCTGGGGTAAACAAGCTAAGGGTGATGAAAGGTTGATTACTTGGCCCCATGGGTGGCATCCCGGTTGTATATTGCTAAGGATGGCCAAAGATGCTAGCATTGATTTGGGAGATGGGTGGATTTGGAAGGCTAGGTTGGAGAGCAACAACAAAAATAGTGAAGGGAGTGAATGATGAGGTGTTTTGGGCAAAGGGGATTTGGGATGGAGTGGTATGGACCAATGGTGGAGTGGTGGTGGTTGGATTGGCTTGTGGAAGGGAGATTTCAACTTGAGTGGAGGCTGGTATGTTTAGGTTTGTTGGATCATATGGGGTGGGTTGAGGCTCTTCTTTTGGCACATATTGAGGATAATTTGAATCATAAGAGCCTATGGGTGGTGGGAGTTGCTCAAACAGTGGGTGAGATGGATTTGATAAGGGAGGAGGTCTTCCAAAGTCGAAGGCTCCGATGTTGTCCCTTCAAAAATTAGCCATGATTGTTTCTTTGTTCTTGTCTATAATGGCATTCACCAATACTATATTTCCTAGTTGGTTCATGAAAGCTTCAATGTTAGTAGGTGATGGTATAGTGTTCTCTAGGCTGAAGGATGGTTGACTGCTCAAGGGGAGTGAAGCTATTTGATCCAAATGATAGGGCTCCATTGTTTCCTTCTTCTTCTTGCCTAAGCAAGTGACAGGTGGCATGAAAATGTAGAATGTTTCCTAGGGATGAGATGCAACAATGCTGATGGATGCAAAAGGGGAAGGCTTTTCTATGCAAATGATTTCCTAGGTTGAGGCAAAGCTATATGAAAAAACCTAAGGAGGATTGGGTTGGGGATTCTAACTTCAAAGATATGTTGTCAAAGTATGAAAGGTCTACTTTCCTATGTGCAAGCTTGGTGGTGATTGTGTCAACTTAAGGATAGACTGATGATCTTTTAGGAAGAACACGAGATTAACCACTTGTGGATCCCAACCTTTAGCTCAAGGTGATGAGGGATGACAAGTGACAAAGCTAGATTACCCTAGACAAAGCTCTGTCAAAGGGATAACCTTGGTGAGATTGGTGGATTTGGAAGATGTTTAGGAATGGCAAACTTTTGGCAAGGTGACAACAATTTTGAAGGCTTGGATGTGAAGTTTTTGGATTGCTGGCTAGATGGTTTGGTTATAAATGAGATAGATGAGCTAAAATGCTTAAGGGGAGGACTAAAGATGGCTGGCTTTCCTACAAAGATGACTCTAAAGTGAAGCTTATGCAAGAAGATGTGGAGAAACAAGGGGTTCTAATCATAGAAATCATACCTAGTTGGTAAGGCATAAGCAGGGTTAACTCTTGGATGTTGGTTAAGTTGGATAGTGCGATCTAACCAGGCATTTTGAAGGGCTTCGTCGGCAGCTTTGTCTTTTGCTTTGTGGAGTTTGGCAATTCGAGGGCTTGGTGTTATTTCCTTTCTCTTGGCTGGAAGTTCTTGGTATGCCTGAGATGGCTTGAGTTTGACTTTTTGAAACTTCTATTTGGGTTTGGGTTGTTTTGACATGAATTCCTAAATCTGATTGGCTTTGAGAGATCTCGATTGTTTTGCTTCGACTTGTTCAACTTTTGGAATAGGCAGTGACTACGGTAAGTATGCCCTAAGCTAGGATTGACCAAGTTTGGAAAACATTCATTCAACAAGTACAAAAAAATCAAGCAATAGATAGGAACAACCAGATAGAAGTTTTTGATTCTTAGAATGTGATTCTTGCGTCGAGGAGTGTGTATGTTCTACAAATGTTTCGATCAGTCACTTCAAACACATTAACATCCTAGATGGTTTTCTACAAGGCTGACAATTGGTTTAGCTAGGGAGTCCTCGATATACCCAAGGTACGTGAGGCGCAAATCCGTAAATGAAACCAAAACAATATCACATAGCCGAGAGGAGCGGTAACCCACTTCTCCTCTTTCACTTCTCAAGGGTATAAAGTTCCTTGAGGCTTAGCCCAAGTGAAAAAATCTTGATTCCAAGAGAGGTGTCTTTGGATTCACCTCCCAATTTTTATACTTTGTCGGAACACTTGAGTTGAGGTTTTCCAAGGGGTGATGAAATCCCCAAGCAGGCCTCCTAAAAAGAGAAACAAGGTTTTGGATCCTAATCTTATGCACCCAAGATGGCCTCGAAAGACAACAAGGGGAGAGAAGACTTGGATGACCTTGGGCTAAAAAACACGCTTGTTCCTTTACCAACTGACTCTTATGTGTGTTGATCTAGACTTTGCAAGCACTCATGTTTAAGAGACAAATGTTCAATTCCAACTTTGAAATTCACCAACAAAGAAAAATTGATCGAAGAATGCGAACAAGAAGAAGAGTTAGGGTCAACAAGAAAGTAAACTCGCATGCCCAAAGGCCCTCCACGTCAAGTATCGATTAATTTCCTTTAAGGCATTCAAGAGTTGGTGTGATTTTGTTTTAAGCCCAAAACAAAGATGTGTGAAACTCGATTATCAAGCGTGCACCCGGAGGCCCTCCACGTCAAGAGTTTTCCAATTTTAATGCCCAAATGAAGTGTTAGTGAGACTAATGCTCATTCAAGAGATTTTCTAACTTAGAAAAACCATTAAAAACCCAAGTGAGTGGAGTTTGATTTGCGTGGAGCACTTAACACCCTCTTAGGTAGACCCATCCCCATAGATGGCACTGAGATTGCAACCAATGGTTAAATTGATGGGTGATTAAAGAGGGTGAGTCCAACTACAAACTCACTCAAAGCATCTTTAATAGTTTTTATAACTTAGAAAATTTCTAAAATGTGGAGTTAGGTTCTTTTTATGCCCAAAAATTGAAGTGTGAGATTGCTTGGAAAAGATACTTCAAGACCCAAAAGGGAAGATTCCAAATCAAAAGAAAGTGAAAATCCAAAAGAGAACCGTTTGCCAATGAGATGGGTGGGACGAGGTACTAACGGACCAAGATCAGACATGAGGAAAGCTATATCCTATAAGGATCTATCAGAGAGCACCTAAGCTGATGGATTTGGATGAGTGATGCATCTGGCAAGCTGAACTAAGAGGATAACACTTTGGTGACAGGAGATCTAGCTAAAGGATGCATTGGAATAGCCAACCAAGGGTTGTGCGATGTGTGCAAGATGCTGATCAAGGAGGAACTGACACGAAAGCTGGATAGATACAATGGTACTAAGCTAAAGAGGATGTACATGCTGACGAACCAAGATATGGTACAAATGTACAAGTTGTTCATGTTTTGGTTTTGTGAGATGGAAATGTTTGTTAAAGGTGGGATGTCTATAATAGTTGATAGGCAGATAGGTAGATGGTTTGCGAAAAGCTTAAGTGAAAATGGGGTTCTTTGTGTGCATGTGATAGGGTACAAGCTTTGGTATATAATACAAGCTAGAATATTGTACAAGCTTTGGACAAGATTTGGATATACAAGCTATGATACAAGGGATGATACAAGATTTACAAGCTGGGGTACAAGATTTACAAGCTGAGGTACAAAATTTACAAGCTGTACAAGATTTACAAGCTGTACAAGAGGTATTTACAAGCTTCGTTAGATTTTGGATATTTGGTTGGAACACCAAAGGAACAAGCAGGTGTGTTATGGGATGGTGGGTCCCACCGGGCGTGCCAAAATGTATATACTAATATGTTAGCAAGAAACACTAATCTATTTAAAGAAACAAAGCATTAACTAACAAGACTAATATAACCTTTAAGAGATCCAAAGAGGAAACAAACTCAAATGAGAATGTGAGCCATTGAGAGGCTCTCTCAATGAAATTGTTCTCTTGATTTGGGGATGAGTCTAATTTTGATATGGATTTAGGATGTATGCTCAAGATACTCAAACTATGCTTCAATGGAGATGGAAAATGGCAAATTTGTAGCTTTGTGAGCTCTCAATTTGGCATCATTAGGGTATGGTTAAGGGCTTTGTTTCTCAAACTAACATTATAACTTTAGCTTCAAGGTTGTGATGAAATGGCTTGGGAGGGGATTCAATTTATAGGCTAAGGGCTTGAGGGTTTGAGGGCTAAGATGTAAGGATGGGAAAAAGCTTATGGAGGGCTCAGATTGCATGAGAGCAGAGCACATGGATTGTGCTTTCTTATAGACAATCAGGGAGTGACACATGTCATAGGGTGAGAGGATAGAAGAAAGGGCAATGATGAGTCAAAAAAGGAGGCTCAAGGCCTTAAAGACCCTCATAAATGGCTTGTAAGAGCAATGAATGGGTTTCTAAGAGTCTTTTATGACTTTGTAAGAGCATTCATGGTTGGGTGGTTGGGATATTTTGGAGGGAGTTGAGATTGTTAACTTTGCTTGGTTTAGAAAAGTCTTAAGCTTGCTTAGGGAATGTGACAAGGTTAGGTGGGGATTAGAGGTGATTTATGATTAGATTAAGCTTGTTAGAGATATGCAAGTGGATGACATTCAATAAGGGTGGGTGAGTTAGTGGCTAAGCTTGGTTAGTATGGGTGGATGGGGTGGATTAGTCTAAAAAGGGGGTTTAGGGATAGGCTTAGGGTTAGGATAAATAAAGTTTATTTATCTCATAGGTTTGGGTTGAGGAAATACTTATTAAAACATTTTTAATAAACATGAGGATTGATATTTAACCTTAGTTAAATATTTTGAGTTGGGATTAGGGGTAGAAAATGATGGGATTAGCCTTTAATCGAATTTAAAGAAGGATTAGAAGATTTTGGAAGAGGTTAGTGATGTTAAGGAAAATGGCCAAGTTTTTGGCAAAAAATAAAATAAATATTTATTTTGGGATTTTTGGTCAATTTATTAATTAAATAATTAATAAACAAGGAAATAATATTTAAATAAGATTTAAACATTTTTGGGAGGGATTCCTTAATTAAATATTTTTAATTAAGACAAGGGGATTTAATGGCATAAAAATAAATAAATAAATTAAATAATTAATTAATTAATTAATGATGATGTCATCAGGGACTTTTCAGAAAATAAAAATACTTTATTTTCTAAGGTATTTTAGGTGTCTACAAACATGTCATCAATTTGTTCTTTATATTTCACATATTCAATCTAATAATAATTCTTCCTTGTGTTGAATTGTCTAGTGTTTAGGTAAAGAATTATGTAACTAAGGTGTCATTGACTGTTACTCAATGGAAAATTGTTGTAACTTAGGTAGTGTATCAGGTGCCTCTTCATAGAAATACACAAACTTCTTGTAATATTTAGGCTCCTTCTTGTTTTTCACATCATTTCTTTCTACAAGCTCATCAAATCTTACATTTGCACTTTCAATCACTTTGTATGTAGCCTTGTTCAAATAATTATATGTCTTACTCTTAGATGAATAACCAAAAAATATAGCTTCATCTTCTTTAATATCAAGTTTTCCATTCCTTGCATCCTTTTGAATATAGCACCAACTTCCAAATATTTTAAAATAACTTACATTTGGTGTATGACCATACCAAACTGCATATTGTGTTTTATTTGTTCTTTTCTTCAATGAATTTGATTGAGACTTTAAAAAATAGTACTAATTGCTCCTCTCTAGAACATATGAGAAGCCTCTTTTTCAATCATTAAAGTTCTTGCACAATCCATGATTGATCTATTTATCCTTTCAGTAATAACATTTTGCTGTGGTGTCCCCAGTGCAAGTAACTATCTTTTAATACCATCCTCAACATGAAAATTAGTAAATTCAACAAAGATGAACTCACCACCTCTATCATATCTTTTACATTTAAAAGATTTACTAGTTTCCTTTTCAACTCTAGCTTTATACCATTTGAACATATCAAAAGCATGTGATTTTACCTTCATCAACATTATAGTCATTATCCTTGAATAATCATGAATAAATAATATGAAATATTTATTACCATAGTAACTTTTAACACCAATTGGACCACATAGTTATGTATGCACCAATTCCAAGATATCATTTGAAGTGCGTGTCTTGCTAGAAAAATAAGATTCTGTCATCTTACTGAGCCGACATTTTTTACACATAGCATTCTCAGGTTTTTGCAAATTTGGTAAGCCTCATACTCTTTTATTTCTGCTAACTTTCTCCTTGTTATCAAAGTTTACATGACACAACTCTTATGTCAAAACCATACCCTCAATTCTAGAAAATAAGCATGTCTCAATAATGGGATTGAGAGAGAATAAGTTATCTTTTTTTTGCATTTATGTTCCAATCAGATTATCCTCATTATCAAAGAACTTGATTTTTATGTTATGAAATTCTAGCTTGTGACCTAAGTTATTCAATTGTGCAACACTTAAAAGATTATACTTTAGTCCTTGAACCCAATATACATCATCACACATGATCTTATCATTCAACATTAGTGATCCATTACCTTTTATTGGGCATGGAACATTGTTACTTAGCTTAACTATTCCACCATCATCAATCTCTTCAAACTTAGTTAGATCACTAGTCATGTGATGTGAGAATCCACTATCAATAAACATGTGAAATAAGGGCAATTTCAATTGCATACCTTTCACCATTTGGATCTTCTTTGATTGTAATATAGACCATCTCAACTACTTCCTTGTTATCATCAGAACTGGACTTGGTATGCTCTTCTTTAGCAAATGACTTCTTTCCTTTGTCTTTGTAATCCCTTTTCTTTGCGTACTTGAAATCTTTCTTGTCATTTTTCTCACTCTCACTTATGCTAGGATATTTACTATCAAAGTAACCAACCTCATTACATTTGAGACAAATCAAGGGAAATTTACCTTTATCTCTTGAAAACATTCTTACTAGCAATTCTTCAAGTTCAATTTTGGTCATCCTTAGATTCAAATTCACTTTCTTCTTTAATTTTTTTTTTTTTCTTGGAACTTCCAATGGTTAGATAAGATTTTAATGCATTTCCAATTGTAACCATACAATTATCATAATTACTCAACTCAAATGTGGTCAACTGACCAACTAAATTGTTAAGTGTCAATACATTACCAAGCATAGCTCCCACTTCTTAAATAGCATAAAACTTGATAGCATAAATAGGTAGAAGAGTTATGAGAACTTTACTTACAATTTTAGAGTCATTGATAACACCTATATTACCTTTGCACTTACAACTTCTTTGATTCGATTTACATACTGAGCAAAAATTTCACCTTCCTTTATTCTCATCTCATCATACTTTCCTCTAAGACTTTCAGCTTTAGCTCTTCTCACATTATCATCTGCTCCATGTACACGAGTCAATTTATCCCACATCTATTTGGAAGTACAACAATCCTTGATATCATCAAATTGAGCATCAATGAGTGTAGAAGCAATCTCAATCATCATACTATTATGATTTCTCTTTTCATTCATTTGTTCCACAGTCAGAGGGCTAGTAGGTGTAGTATATTCACATTCCAACCAATGTGTGACATTATCTCCAATTTTAGATAGATGCAACTTCATTTTGTTCTTCCATGATGAAAATTTCTCTTTGTTTCATCTTAGTACCTCTCTCTTATACATCTTTGATCTTTAGCTCAAGTTCCTTTAAACTTCTTCCTCCAAGCACTTTTCTCTAATATCAATAATTGGATAACTGGTCAGGGAGGTGAATTAGCTATGTTCATTTATCCTACAATCTTTTCAAACTAATTTAGTACCAAAAAAACTTCACAAACATCAATAGAAAATACTCAGTGTACACATCCAACTTATCACTTAACTCTTTCAATCAATTTACTACAAAATATTAACTTACTATTCTTTGCATTACCGAGTGCTAGTATAATAAATTAGTTATTACCAACCATAAACTTAGTTGTTACCAAGCTATAGTAAAATGTAAAACATGTAAAACAACTTTAACACAAATGATATTCACAAATTTGACACCATGATTTAATGTGGAAGCCTTGTAAATCTCGTAAAGGGAGAAACCACCTGAGATTGACAACTCAAAATTTTCACTCTTCTAAAGTGAGCTTAGCTAAGACCCAACCTTGTTACAAGTTTACACACACATTATTATATGACCTTGTTAGATGATTTCACCAAAAGATCATCTAGACTTTATCATTCCTTGAGACTATCTAAAGAGTGTCATGCTCTAAAAGACTTTAAAATGTCGCTAATCAATTTTACCATATAGGATTTCATAGACTTTTTAGGTCCACTCTGTTTACAAGATTTTCTACTACAATGATTAGAAATTAATTGTGTAAAAGTGATATGTTTAGGTATAGCACCACCTTGCTTGTTTATATCTCTTTTCTATTCTTGTCTATGTCTAATCTTTGTATTACAATCTTCTTTATCAATTCCCTTGACTAGTTGATTCACTCCTTCTTACTTCCAACTCTTCTTGGTTCTCCTAGCTTAACAATCTTATTCACCTTCAACAACTTTTTATTCACAAAAATCTTATCACCACTTAATCAACTTCCAAACAACAACCAAAAAGTGTCTTGAGCTCCTCCTTAAATAGTCATTTTAAGCTTTCATATTCTTCCATTGATTCCCTCTTAATCATAATCGTTGATCTTAGATTCAATTTACTTAACCACATCAAAAATAGAACTTTGTGCTCATCTTTATCCTTCTTCAATCTCCATCATCATATCCTTATTAAATTTCTCATTCATAGATCTTGCATGTCAAAATTGTATTACCTTCCTAGATGATAAGTAGATATTTGTGAGATACAAGCAGCGAAGTTTTTCTTCAAAACAACAAACTCCATATCCTATTTATCTTTCACTACATCTGAATGCTAAGAACTATGCACAAAGCATATGAAGTAATCTCTACTACTTCCAAGTATGTATATGCTAACTTCTCATAAGATGCCTCAACTGACATGCAATCTTCCAATTATCTCTATACTAGATCAATTCTCAAGGTAATGTTTTCCCTTAACAATGAAAATATCTTCAATATCATCTCCTTATGTAGCTCCAAATTCTTGATTTCATCATTACTTTTACTTATTCTCCTTTCTAGATCTATAATATGAATTGAGGGATTATGCATTTCATTCACAAGTGCCTCTAACTCTTTTATCTTAATGCTCAACTCGTTTAAAATAAATCTAACAAATGTGTGTGCTATGACACACTTCCCATACACAATCTTTCCTTTTGTCAAGCATTGTCTCAACTCCTTGATCTTTTCATCAAGAGTCTTCAAATATCCCTTAATGTTTTTATAGAATTTCCTAAAAAATTATGCACCATGTTAGATTTGAGATTTGATTATTTCCACTTTTGATAAGTGTGTGAATTCAATGTCAAAAGCTTTGATCACTACCTTTTTTTTTTTCTTGGGGTTTAGTCTTAGTAATCTTTTCAAATATTACACTCTACAACTTCTCTATTAAATTAGAGATCTATGTAAACTCTTTACCTTTTTGTTCTTTTTAAACAATTGGATGAGTGATGAGATTAGTTCAACTTGATCATCATCATTTGATTTTTTTCCTGACAAAACTTCTAGTGTAGACTCAAGTGGTGACCTAGAGGAACTAGGTTCAGTTGTCTTTTTCTACTTTTCTTCCTCTTTCTTCATTTTCTTCTCCTTCTCTTCCTTGTTCTTCTTTTCCCCTTCTTCTTTCCTTTTCTTCTCTTCTTCCTTCTTCTTTTCTTCTTCTCCTCTTCCAACTTCCTCTTCTCTTCTTCCAACTTCTTTTTCCATTCTTCTATCTTCTTTACCCCCTCTTCATTTATTTTTCTTTCTTTCTCTAACTTGTTTTTATTTTCTTCTTTTCCTCTTCTAATCTTATTATTTCTTCTTTCTTTTCCTTTTCTTTTTCTTGTCTCTCCTCATTCGAGCTCACATAGCTTACTGAATTGTCAACATTTTCTCCATAATTCTTAAAGGGGTCCTCTGTTGTATCAATGGTGACATTAGTACTATCAATTTTCAATACATCCACACCTATTGTTACATATGGAACTATTGCTATTGTAGGTTAGTTTTTTCTCTGAGGGATAGAGGGTTTGAGGTTCTTCATCATCTACACTATGGATTCTTGAGTTTCCTATCTTATTTCCTCATAGTCACTTGCCATAATTAAAATTGTCCTTGTCTTTTTCCTTAAGTAAGGTTCAAGAATCTATAGTCAAGAGGTCCTCACTTTCCACTGTGCATAGCTTCCTGATTATATTTTCTCTAATTTTTCTATCTTCTTACTATACTCTCTTCTTCATGTTTACTAATCTTTCATAAAAATCTTTGGGGATCTATTCTTTTATGTCCTTAAACTTCTTCTTGTTAAGAATCATATACCTTATTGTTACATTTTCTAGCTGAAGTTTTTCCATATTGTTGTACAAGTCATAAATTTTATTTAACTAAATGAAATAACCTTCATTAGTTATTGCACTGTTCAAATTTTCTACCTTAGGCTTCCAAGGTTTTGTCTCTCTGAGCACACTTTTTGACTTGTCTTTGTCTTGTTATGTTTCCTTTGACTTCTTTAGTGACTCTACCTAATCTCGCATCTTCTTACCTTCATAGGTCATCAAGACCTTTTGTCTCTTCCCAAGACTGACTATCATCATCTTTACTGTTTTATGTTTGTGTGTCTCTATTGGTTCTTGTTTAATCTCTGTCAATCAAGTTTATTTCCATTTGACTTCTACAATGCTCACTTGTTCTTCTTCCTCACTAGATTCCACTGATGGAACTATTGGTGCTCAATTAGATTGATCTTGTGCCACAACTACATATGGTATAGATGATGTCACTACTTGAGATTCAAAAAATGTTATGCCTTATGTCAAAGGGTTTGTTGGAAAAGGTTCTATTGCTACAAGCAGAGCTACAAACATAATTCCTTCTTGTCCACTTTCCTTCATTCCTGCCACTCTCTATCTCACGAATACTGATGCTTCTTCTGGGGTCATCTATTCTTTTTCCATGATCATCTTCATGGTGGCCTCAACCTTATTCTTAGATTACTTCTCAAGTAGAGGTTGGTAATTCATTTATATTATCTCCTCAAAAATTCCAAATCTATTGAACTCTTCATCTGTAGATGACTTAAGAAATACTCCAACATATCCTTCAACTTGTTCTTCAGAAACTTCATATCCAAGTGGCTCAACATATGTCATTCCATGTTCTACTACTTCTATGCAAGTAGAGTCAATATCAACCATTGCCAATGGTGGCATTCTATAGCTTTGCTTCATCTTATCTTGGAAATATCTTGATCAAGTTGAAAAATATATAGGTTATCAATGACTTGAATCTGATTTGACCATTCTTCAATTTATTTATCCTTTCTAGATTCTCAACCAAATTCACTTTGAGCATCTCACACATGTTCACTTTTACTTTCTCAACACATATATTGTATGTTGCATGGATAAATCTTGTTGTCATATCATCTTTTCTTGAACAAGAACAGATCTTTGATGCCATGATTTTACATATGAATCTTACATATGATGTTTAATTTTGTTTATCAAAATGCCTCTGCCGTTATATTTAGACTTAGTGTGTTCCAATGCAAGTTTCTTCTCGTTGATAGGTATTGAACCTTCATTACATAGACCAGTCACTTCATGAATAAGGTTTGTTGATACATCTATCAAATTTTCTCCTAACTACAATTGTCCATCATGAATTCTACTCAACCTTATCTTTATCCAATATTTATTATCAAATTCATGAAGAAAAAAGTACTTAATCAGTTCATTCTGCTCTAAATGTTCATAACCACTTTTAAAACTCATGTCTTGATTATAAATGAAATCATATTGTTTCTTCTTCCACAAATTTAAAATTTCTCTTAACATTGCTTCCAATGTTCTCTAAATACAAAAATTCATCCAAAATTATCAAAATGCTACTTAGGGTTCATCTTCCAAGGGTTTAATGGGGTCAATGTTCATCTTAGGTTTTGCCTTATCCTCAACATTATGAATTAAAGACATACCCATTTCTACTGCAAATATTGAACTCAAATTCACAACCTTATCTTTTAAAGTATGTAAAATACCCCAGCTTCACAAAAATAGGGTTTATAGGTGAATTCACTCCAATGTTATCTTGATAGCCTTTGATTTTCTCTTAATTCACTCCTTAACTCTTCACATGTTCAAATGATACTCAAAATCTTGATTCTAGTCCTTAAGTTCTTTCTATCTACCTACTCCATTAATTGTCCAAGTACACAATTTGCAAAAAGTTGTTTCAAATTGCTAGGAGACTTGTTTTATTTCATGCACCCACATACAATATTCAACCAATCATAGCTTCTATGCATCATATTCAACCTTATACTAACTATGCATGCCTTTACTATTCCTCTGACACTTTTTCAACCTCTATGATGCTAATTCCTTTATAAAAGTGCTTAATTCAAGTTAGATGAATGAATCACTACAAATGAATTCAATTTTCCTTCACATGCTTCATTTTACTATTCTTCCAATACAACATGTGAACTAGATGGATATTTGGCTTTGAAAAATACCTCTTAAAATTCTTCTACATGTTCTCTTATATTTTCTTTTTGGGCATCATCGGTGCTATCATTTCCTTTGACATTCTTGTTCAGGTTCCTTCTAAAGTGTGGATTCCTTATGTTGTTTCTCATGTCCATTCTACATAATCTTGCTATGTGACCAAAATTGTTGCATAACTGGAATACTGGTGCATTGTTTCTAAATTTAGGTCTAGGTTGGTTAACATGTGCTCTACAATCTCTGGAAATATGTCCAAAGTTGTTCCACTTATAACACACAATGTTGCTTCTCATTCCACTATTTCCTCTATTAGATATTCTTCCTATAGGTTTAGTACCTCTAAACATTCTACTATTGTTATTGTCATTATTATCAAATTTAGGTTTCTTACAATTAACTGCTCTATGACCAAAATCATGACAATTATAACAATAAAAATTAGTAACAAGTTTAAATGACTTACTTGTACAATCCCTTTTCATATGACCAATTTCATTGCACACATAACATCTACATTTGAATTCATATCTCACTTCTTTAGGTAATTTAGTTTTCTTGAGTTGCTTAGGTTCACCAACTTGCTCAGGTTGCTTAGGTTTCTCAACCTCCTTGGGTACATCATCAAATTGATTTGACTCAATTTTATTCAGATTTACTTTTTATTGCATAAGCTAACAATTTTTAGAATTTGGTTCCTTTCTTGCTTTAGACTCCTTAGTTGACTTTTCTTCAATGAACTATCCAAGACTAGTCTTATCATAAGAAGGTCTTTGTGAAAACATTTGTTCATCAAGCTTCTCACTGCTAGAATATAGTTTCTCAAGTTATTGCTTAGACTAGGTTAACTCTCCTTTCACAATAGTTTTTACTTATCAAGTTTTGCATACTACAACTTGGTAGACTCAATCTTAGATGTCACTTTGGTAAGGTTGGATCTTAGATCTACATTCTTGGACTTCAAATATGATTCAATTTTACTGTTATCATCCTTCAAGATCAACTTTAGATCTATAATCTTAAGGTCATGCTTTAGGATCTCATTTTCTTTCTTCAATCTTGAAACTTCATCACTGTCCTTGATATGATCTCTAGGCTCTTTCTTGGACTTGAGATGATCTATCTTATTTGTCAACTTTCCAATGTAGTCTTTAGCGTCTTCATATCTTTCTTTCAAAGCATCTCTTTCTTCAGTTGGAATATCAATTTTCTCAAGAGCTTCTTCTAGGTTCTTATATAACTATTCAATATCCATAGGGTTCTTAGTCAAGTTGTTAAGGCTTTTCAAAGTAACTGTGCTTTGATACCAATTTTTAGAAATAAGAAATATTGAGAGGGGGGGAGGTGAATCAATATTTCACAAACTTTTGACCAAAGCTGGATATCTTTGATAACTTTATGACTTGCATAAGAAATTAAACTAACTATACTAAATAATAAACATAACCATGTAATAAAGTAAGTCATAACACCATATTTTGTTAACTAGGGAAACCCTCAAAAAGGGAAAATCTCGGTGGGGATGGCACCCACAAAATTATCCACTAATCAAAAGTATTTGGTTAAAGATATTGACCCAGTTATGAGTCTATTACATTTGTATAGTGTTTTGGTCCTTGTTATAGGACTTAGGCCTTGTTAGAAGCCTCAACCTTATTAGGATTTGTTATATACAATTATAAAATGTATGCAAGATGATCCCACTACCCAAACATGCAATATATAATAAAGTTCTTCAATACATAGAGATAGATACAAAAACCTATTTACTGCTATTGACATCTTCAATATTTGATATTTCCTTTGTTGCTCTTCAAAAATTTATCATAATTCACATTCCTCTAATCATACATCAAAATTTGCATCAAAAAATATTACATCAGTATCACATTACACCACACTTAACTTCACATTTAGCAATCTTGCTTTATACCTTGCTAATTAACAAATATCTACCCAGTTGACCTTCATGCCATTATACATTTATCAAAATATAATGCTAAATCTTTCCCAATTAGGTTTAATGTCTAGGATTTCATCACTAATTATTTAAGTAATTATTTAGTAAACAAAATTATTCTTGAATCCAAAATACCCATTTCCTCATCATCTGTTATGCATGTACGCTATTGTAACTAGTAAATTCATCATAACTTTGTTTGTACTAATTGTACAGTACTAAAAACTTGTATACATCATCATCATTTTAAATGCACTTGGTAAACTTTTTAACGTGACCGGTAGCGCTGGCACGACACGCCCACCGGTACCACCAACGCTTTGACCTGGAGCTATGAGCCAGTGAGGCCACAAACGGGGGACCTCATCCCCATGAGATTTGAACTTGGATGGAAAGGATAACAACGCAACAACTTAACCATCAAAACATGCCACTATTGGCTTCATCATCATTATCTTAGGTAGTCATACCTAACTCCATATGTATGCATAATATGCCTATGATGCTCACCAATCAAAGCTTTATCAATTCTTCTAGATAAATTGTACAACACTTGGAGAAATTTCTAATTCTAATTGCCATAACTTCATCTTTATGCTTTTCCCACTTCATGTGACTGATATGTTTTTATAAATGAAAACATCAAAATTTATAACCTAGGAAAATTTTCAACACACCTAACTATCAAACTACCTTTCCGAGTAAAAATTGTGGAAGCAAAACATAGAAAAAAACACCAAGGAGAGAGAGAGAAACATCAATATCTTATTGATTCATCAAGTGATCTGCAAAAACATGCCTGACTATGAGACCTTTTGGGTTACAACCAACAAAATTATTGCAAGTTACAAATTGAGATCCATGATCTCACTGTCGATCTAACTCTATACGCTACTGCTCCTCTCACATGCCCCTTACCTAAGCCTAGATACCTTTATTTATACTTTTTATAATGGATTATAAAATATTCTAGAACTTCACATTAGAAATGGTTGACCACTTATGGTCTGCACACATTCCAATGCATGATCCTTACATTAAATGTATAACTTAAAATAAATGAAAAATTTGGCTCACATATGAACCAACATACATAGAAAATTTGTTAGAGAAGGACTTAGACATGAATGAGCATTAGGAAGAATGATCATAATAGGGACAACCAAAATAACACTTGGAAAATATTGGCACTCGACACACACTAGAACTTGGCCAACACTAAACTCAAATTCGGTTGAAATTGAAACTTAGCCAATATTGGAACTTGAACTTGGTCAAAGTTGCAACTTGGCCAACACTAAAACTTGGCAAAATAACAAAGACAAGGAGGATAAAAAAGAAACCCAAGATGCTCCTACATCACCCTCTCAGCTATCTAATTGGACTTTTCTTTCTAAAAATGGGTATAGAGCATCAAATCCTTGAAGAAAAAGCTTAATGACTTAGGGAGGTCTATAACATAGTTCAAGAAAGAAAGTCCAAAGTTTGATGGAGTTAACTATGACATTTATAAAGAGAAGATGAAGACACATTTTCTATGCATGGATTTTGTTTATTGGTTAACCACTAAGAGTAAGAAGGATGACATTGAAGAATACAAGATTGAAGGTTTTGATGAAGCTCAAAAAAATATATTTATGTTAAATATGCTTTCTAGAAAAGCTCTATTATCAACCCTTACTAAAACTAAATTTGTTTAGGTAAAATCATTAAGATTGGCTCATGAAATTTTGGTTGCTTTTCAAAGTACATTTGAAGGTGATAATCATGCTCAAAAGGTTAGATTACAAAATTGGATATGCTTATTTCCATATGCTAAATAATGAAAGATAAATCTATAAGAAGTTATTTCAGTAGAATATCAGAGATTATTACAAGAATTAAGACTTATTGAGGATAAAAATGTGAAGATGAAGTTGTATGAAAGATATTGAAGACTTTGACACCTGCGTATAGACAACCATCACAGATGATTGAATGATTCATTCCTTTGATAAAGACTTTACAAGAGAAACTCTTCTTGGGAGACTACAATCAACAGAGATGTAAATGAGATAGAGTGGAGAATTTGCTAGAGTTGAAAATGCTTCTTGTGCATTGAGTTTTTAGCCTATGTTGACAAGAAGTGCAAGTATAAGTGGAGATTATGCTAGTAGCAAGAGAACAACAGTTCAAGAAGACAAGAAGATTGAGGAAGGTCATACCCTTCTTATGAGCAGAGAACCTAAATGTAACAAAATATTTAAGTTGTGGACTTGTAATGAATATGGTAATTATTCTTCTAAATGTCCTAAGAGAGTAAAGAAGATTAAGAAGCCCCATTAATCAAGAATGCATAAGGATTTCCTTTTTGCAAATGATGAGGAATTTCATGCTAGTCTAGAAGAACTATTGTGTGAAAGTGATGATGAGAATCATGAAATAGGATTTGTTTCTATTAAGGAATAAATCCCTAAAAAAGAAGTTGGAGAAGAAGAAATGTTAGTTACACAAGATGAAAATAAGAAATCTGACTGGATTATTGATAGTGGTTGTTCCCATTACATGACTGGAGATATGATTTTTTTAAAAAAATTCAATAGCTATGATGGAGGAATTGATAGAATTGGAAACAATGCATCCTATCATATAAAAGGAAAAGGATCTATTACACTTGATGGAAAGACTAATATAGTAACACTGATGATGTTTACTTTGTTGATGGTTTGAAACATAATCTTTCAAGCATTGGACATCTAGTAAACAAGGGATATCAATTGTAGTTTATAGAGAAGACTTGCATTATCAAAGACAAAGATGGCACATTGATTGGTGCTAGTACAAAGACAAGAGGTAATGCATTTTAGTTGAATCCTACCAAGATGCAATGTTTAATTGCTAAGGTAGATGATAGTTAGTTGTGGCATAAGATATTTTGTCATATCTATTTTGATAACATTGTCAAGTTCAACACTACATTTGTTGTTAGAGATTTTCCTAAGATTGTAAAAACTACTAATTGATGTGTAAGGAATGTGTAATGGAAAAATAGAAGAAAAAATCATTTCGAAGCATGAAATTTACTACAGTATGTGAAGTTGGAGATTGTGCACATAGACTTGAGTGATCCTATTAGGACAAGATAATTCTATAGTGAAAGATATTTTATGATTCTTGTTGATGATTTTAGCAGAATGACATGGGTAGAATTTCTTAGAGAGAAATTTGAAGCTTTTGAAAATTTCAATATATTTAAGAGTAGAGTTGAAAATAAACCTAGTTTAAAGATTAGATGTTTGAGATATGATAGAGGTGGAGAGTTTACTTCAAATGAGTTTAACATTTTTTGTGAAGTTAATGGTATTAAGAGATAACTTTTAGCCCCAAAAACATTGAAACAAAATGGGATAGCAGAAAGAAGGAACAAAACAATGACACAAGCAATAAGAGAAGTGATTTTTGAGAACAACAATGTTTCTAAGATATTTTGGAGAGATGTGGTTAAAACTATAGTGTACACTATGAAAATAGTACAAATGACACAAGGCATTGATAAGACACATTATGAGCTTTGGTTTGGACATAACCTTTTTGTGAAGTATTTCATAATCTTTGGAATTAATGTTACATTAAGAGAGATGATGATATTGGAAAGTTCGATTCAAGGACTGATGAAGATATCTTTCTTGGATATTCATTGAAAAGTAAGGCATATAGATGTTTTAATTAGAGAACTAAGATTATTGTTAAGAGCACAAATGTAAGAGTTGATGAAAAGTTTTTAATTCAGGAAAGGATACTTGATTACAATTCTGATGAAGAGACTAATCTAAGGCCTAATAGAGAGAATTTTGATTAAGAATTATTTTATGAGACTGACATTGATTTGTAAAATGAAATTTAGAGAGAATAACAAAGAGAAGAACCTAGATATGAACCTAGAGTAGAAATTAGAGTTGAAATAGTGACACCTAACAAAAACTTGATAAAGAATCACCTCATTGATTAGATTATTAGAAGCAAAGACAAATGAGTTATGATAAGAATGAGATACAAGAAGAACTATGTTTGATTTCTCAAGTTGAACCTAAAAATGATGATGAAGCTAGTAAAGATTATTTTTCGATTAAAGATATGAAAGAAGAACTAGAGAAGATTGAGAACAACAATACATGGGAATTGGTTCCTAACCTAAGGATAAGAGTGTATAGAACTAAGTGGGTATTCAGAAAAAAGACAAATGAACAAGGTGAGCTAGTGAGAAAAAAATTGAGATTAGTATGTAAAGCTTATTTACAACAATTTTAAGGAATTTATTTTGAGGAAAAAATTGCTCCTCTTGCTAGAATAGAAGTAGTAACATGTTTTTGGCATATGCAGCTAAGAAGAACCTCAAAGTGTATCAGATGGATGTCAAATAATCTTTTCTAAATAGTGAGATATAAGGGGAAGTATACATTGGGAATCCTTGTGGTTTTTCTTTGATAGATGAAAAATATATGGTTTGTGAATTGAAGAAAGAAATTGCATGGATTGAAACAAGCACCTAGAGCTTGGTATGCAAGATTGGATAAGTGTTTGATAAGTTTGGGATTTATATAAGGTAATTTTGATAGTAACTTGTATTTGAAGAATACTGACAATGGCTTACTGATTGTTGAGGTAATTTTGGATGACATAATCTTTGGAGGAGATGATGAAGTAAGAAAATCATTTGCAACAAAGATGAAGAAGTAATTTGAGATAAGCATGATTAATGAGATGAACTATTTCTTGGGATTTTAGATCATTTAGAACAAAGGCGTTTGAAACACCTACAACAAATGATCATAAGTTGTCTAGAAAAGATGAAACCCAACTATTGAATAGATAAAGTATTGATCTATGATTGAATTACAATATTTGACATACATTAGTGTTGGATATAATTGTTCAATTGTGTGTTGTCTTTGATGTTACAAAAATGTCATATCAGTTATCAGAAAGAGTCTACTGAGCTTTGTTGGTTAGAAAAGTGAATTACAGAGTCTACCGAGCATTCTTGAGAGTTACTTTGTGGAAATAGTTTCTATCGAGCTCACTCGAGCGTCGAAGGTTTTTGTGGCAAAAGTTAGTTTCTACCGAGCTCACAAGGTTAGTGAAGGAAATTTAGTATTTAATGAGTTTGCTCGATCTCCAAAGGATTTTTTAGAATTCATAGTGTTTACCAAGCCTTAGTTGGTTAACACTAGAAATCATTTCTGGAATAGTGTCTACTAAGTAGGGTCGGCTAATGAAGGATTTTATTATTTTGGGAAATAAAGTTTAACTATTTCATGTAAAGAATGTAGCCGACTGATGTAATGATTATTGGTAATTGTAACTTGTAAATGAGTCGACTGGATAATTTGTATGATATAAATAAAAGGTCAAGCTATGAATTCAAAAGAATGGATGAATGAGTGAGCATGGAAGTGTATTGATTGTGAAGAGGAAAGTGTGAGCGAATTTTGAAGAAGGATCAGATATCCTTGTGGAGCAGCAAAGATTTATTCAATTAGAGAGGATCTAGTGAAGTAGAACATAGATCTATATCAACAATTTAGTTACATCTCATTCAGGTCAACTCATTGTTACTTTCTCACAATTGTAGCAGTGATTTCCAAATCTCTTAACAGAGTTGGTTTAATAGCCATTTTATAAATCCTTTAACAAGGTGGACAGTTCTATTGAATTGTTCTAAAGTCCTCTAGCAAGGCCACTCCTAGCAGGGTGATTAAACCCTTTAACAAGGTCACACCTAACAGTGTGTTTTGTAACCTTTAATAGGGTTGGCTCCTAATAGGGCTCACTTCAGAAGAGTGAAAATTGGTAGCTAGTTACTTTGTGGTTTTTTCTATATTGAGTTTCCACATTAAATCTGGTGTCTCTTGTGTTCATGTTATTTCATTTATGCATGCATGTTAAATCTTTGTGAATGCTTAAAGATCAGTTATAAGTTACAATATATCTACGAAGTTACAATATTTTTCTATGTGGCTATCGAGGGATAACAATAACTAGTTTTATAAGACATCTAAGGGATTTGTGGGTTTTTTTTTGGAGTAACTAATTCACCTCCCCTCTTAGTTACTCCATCTATATTTCCAAAAATTGGTATTAGAGCTTTTGGTGCTTGCAGGAAGGATTTTAAGGATCTAATCTAAAGATTAGGATGTCTTACAAGAGGGAAATTCCAAGGCTTAATAGGGATAATTTTTGAGCATGTCAAGGTCTCATGAGACTCCATCTAGCTTCCATTGGAGATACAAGATTGAAATATCTTGATGAAGAATATGTAACTCCTTCTTCTACACTATCTATCAATGACATTGCTAAGAAGAAGACTCATAACACCATGATAATACACATTGCATCTGTCCTAAGTTATGAAGAGTTTGATGATGTCAAGGACTACAAAACTGCCTTTGCTATGTGGAACAAGCTAAAATATATCTATGGAGGTGATGACAATGTGAGAAGAGCCAAAGTAGAAAGTCTAAGATGATAATTTGATCAGATAAGGATGAGAGAGGATGAGAAAATTGCTAAATATGTTGAAAGATTCAAAGCAAGTATCAGTGTAATCAAAGCTTCTAGAGGAGGTATCAAAGGAGAAATAGTTGTAAGTAAAGTTCTTAGAACATTGCTTCCCATTTATGCAATTAGAGTTTTTGCAATTTAGGAAAGAAGATGTGAAGCAAATCATAAGATAAATTTAGAGGCCATAGTAGGAAGATTGACTGCATTTGAGCTAGATAACTATGACAACTATGTTCCAGGTTCCAAGAACATTGAATCAACATTTGAAGCCAAACTTTCACTCAAAGGAAAGGACAAGAAGATAAAGGATTCTCAATCAAAAAGTGAGGAAGAATCAGAATAGAGTTTTGACAGTGATCTTGAGGTGGTTGAAGCTCTACTTGCAAGGAAATATTCTATAGGCAAAGGAAAATACAAAGGTAAGGTTCGTCTAATTTATTTTTCATGTGAGGAAATTGGTCATATTGTTGCTAGGTGCCCAAACAAACAAAACAAGAATGATAAGAAATGTCAAAAGTGCAATGGCAAGAAAGACTCAAATCATTCAAGGAAAAAGGTAAGAAAACATGTTTCATGGCTAAAGATTCTAAGGATTCTGACAATAGTGAAGATGAGATTGTTTATATTGCTATGAAAGATGAATCTGATAATGATGAGGAAGATAAGATGGCACTTATCTCTCATGTAAGAAAAAATGATACATGGATCATAGATAGTGGTTGCTCTAATCATATGACTGGTGACAAATCTAAGTTTGAACAATTTGAAGACTATGATGGTGGTAGTGTGAGATTTGGTAATAACGAACCTTGTTGCATAAAAAGAAGAGGAAGAATCTCACTAACCAAAGAGTTTGTATGTGATAATGCCTATTGGGTTTAAGGTCTAAAACACAATATTTTGAGTGTGGTACAACTAATCAATATTGGATTCAAAGTGGAATTCATGTATGGAAAAGAAAGATTGTTGGATGATAAAGGAAAACTGATTGGATTAGGTATACAAACTAAAGGTAACTTGTTCTATCTTGAACTTGGTGAATGTTCATGTTTTATTGCTCAAATTGAAGAAATTTGGTTATGGCATAGAAGGTTATGTCATGTGAATTTTGATAACTTGGTGAAAATAAGAAAATTCAAGAAAGTAAGAGGCATTCCTAGTATAAAGAAACCTGATGTTGATCTGTACAAGAATTGTTAGATTGGTAAGATGGGAAAGATTAACTTTAAAAGTAAAAATTATTAGTTAGAATAAATTTTGAAAATTGTGTATACTGATTTGTGTTGACCTATTGAAATTGAGAGCTATACTGGAGAAAAATTCTTCATTCTTTTTGTTGATAATTACTCTAGAATGATGATTGTCATGTATCTGAGAGAGAAATTAGAAGCATTTCAGAAGTTCAAATGGTATTTGGCTAGAGTAGAGAAGGAAATAGGGAAAATACTAAAATGCTTGAGGTCAGATAGAGGTGGTGAATTCATCTCCCATGAATTCAATAACTTTTGCATTGAAAGAGGAATCAAAAGACAGGTATCAATAGTTGGAACTCCTGAGCATAATGGAATAGCTGAAAGGAGGAACAAATCTATCATGGACTATGCAAGAATGAACTCTAATGATTGAAAAGAAAATTGCTATCAAATACTAAAAGGAAGCTATCAACATTACAATTCATACCTTGAACCAAGTATAGTTAAAGAAGGACTCATTCAAGACTCCCTATGAGTTATAGTATGGCTATAAACCCAATGTAAGTTACCTAAAAGTATTTGGAAGTAAATGTTACATTTTGAAAGAATCTAGAAAAGGTAAATTTGATGTGAAGGGTGATGAAGGCATATTTTTGGGATATTCTTGCCAGAGTAAGGCATATAGATGTTTGAATTTATCCACTCACAAAGTCATAGAAAGTGCACATGTGAAAGTTGATGAGTTTGTAGAAAGGACTAAAGATGAAAACAAAAAGGAACCAGAAGATTACAAGAGATTTGTTTTCATTGAACTTGATATAGTACCAGATACATCTATCAATCAGGAAACTTCTACTCTCGAGTCTTTAGTAACCGAGTTATAGGAACCCGAGTCACATTTAGATGCTACTGAGCCAATGCCTACTGAGTCTAAAGGACCTGAGTAATACTCAAAATAGCTAGAACCTAAAATTGAAATTCAAAATGAAGATAATGGAACTTAGTCAAAAGTCAAGGAACATGTATTAGAAAAGTATGTAAGGAGACATCATGCTCTAGATCAAATTATTGGAGACAAATCTGAAGGTACTATGACAAGAAATAAGCTAAAAGGTACTTGTTTGCTTGCTGATTTTGAACCTAGAAATGTCAAAGATGCATTAGAAAATGAAAGTTGGATTGAGGCTATGAATAAAAAGATAGAGCAAATAGAGAAGAACAAAACTTGGACTCTTGTACCTAGGCCTAAAGACAAAAATATGATTGGAACTAAGTGGGTATTCAGAAATAAGTTGAATGAACATGGTAAGGTATCAAGAAACAAGGCTAGACTGGTATGTAAAGGCTACTCTCAAGAAGAAGGAATAGATTATGGAGAGACTTTCACTCTTGTTGCAAGACTAGAAGGTGTCAGGACTTTACTTGCATATTTTGCATACAAATGATTTAAGGTATATCAAATGGATGTCAAATTTGCATTTCTTAATGTTATTCTTGATGAAGAAGTCTACATTGAGCAGCCTAAAAGTTTTGTTGATACAGACAAGAAGGACATGGTTTGCAAGTTACACAAAGCATTGTATGGTCTGAAACAAGCCCCTAGAGCATGGTATGAAAGATTGCATAACTATCTTATTCAGATTGGTTTTTAGAGAACTAATGATAACAGTAGCTTGTATATCAAGGAAGGACTAGATAACAAGATTGTTTTGGTAGAAATATTTGTGGATGTTACTTTGTTTATAGGAAATGATGATCTATGCAAAGAATTTTTAGAGAAAATGAACAAGGAATTTGAGATGTCTATGTTTGGTGAGATTAAATTCTTTGTTGGTCTTCAAATTTAGTAGAGCAAGAATGGTATCTATATTACTCAGTCAAAATATATCAAGGAGATACTCAAGAAATTTGGTATGGAAGATTGTAAACCAATTGGTACTCCCATGTGTACTAGACTAAAGCTTACCAAGGATGGTGAATCAAAAAAGGTAGATCAAACCTTATATAGATCAATGATTGGAAAGTTGCAGTATGTAGTTCATACAAGGCCTAATATTGCTCTTGCAGTTGGTATTGTAGCAAGATTTTTAGCAAAACCAAGAGAAAATCACATGATGGCAATCAAGAGGATCTTGAGATACTTGAAAGACACTAAAGACTATGGAGTGTGGTACAAATTTGGAGATAATCTGGACTTGAAAGTGTTTACCGATGTTGATTGGGCATGAAACATTGATGACAGAAAGAGTACAAGTGGAAGAGCATTCTTTCTTGGAAAGAGGTTGGTTTCTTGGACAAGTAAAAAGCAAAATTATACATCCCAATCTACAACAGAAGCTGAATATGTTGCAACAGCAGTGAACTATTCTAATATTGTTTGGTTCAAACAGTTATTGGAAGGCATGAAGGTTGAGATCAAAGAGCCAGTTGTTATGTTTTGTAACAATACAAGTGCAATCAACATATCCAAGAATATAGTAATGCATTAAAAAATCAAGCACATTGCAATAAAGTATCACTTTGTTAGAGAATTGGTGCAAGATAAGGAGATCAGATTCGAATATGTCCATATAAAGGAACAAATTGCTAACATATTCACCAAGTCATTACCTAAGGATGCATTCTTGTATCTAAGAGGTAAGTTAGGGGTCATTACACTATCTGAGGCTCACTAAAATGAAGTTTTAGTGATGCATCAACATGAACCAAGTTGAAGATCTTTTCAGTTGATGTAGTGTAGTCATGGAAACATTGCATATGAATCAATACTCAAGGTACATTGCTACTCATTTGGATTGTGTTGTCTTTCGCATGTGGTGTCAAAGAGGGAGAGTGTATTGTCATATTTATGAAATCTAAATTTGTTTGTGGAGAGTTTTCTATTTGAAAAGAAGCTATGTAATTCCTTCACATAGGGAGATTACTGTATTTGAAAAGTTTGTGGCATATAATCTAAGAGGGAGAAATGTTCTGTTAGAAAAGACTTGTTTTCAAATTTCATTTGCTATGACATGTTGTGTTTCCATCAATGCCAAAGAGGGAGATTGTTGGATACAATTGTTCAATTGTGTGTTGTCTTTGATGTTACACAAATGTCATATTAGTTATTAGATAGAGTCTACTAAGCTTAGTTGGTCATCAAAGCAAATTATAGAGTCTATCGAGCATTCCTGAAAGTTACTTTGTGGAAATAGTTTCTACCAAGCTCACTCAGGTGTCGAAGTTTTATGTGGCAAAAGTTAGTTTCTACTAAGCTCACAAGGTCAGTGAAGGAAATTTAGTGTTTACCAAGTTCACTTGGTCTCCAAAGGATTTTGTAGAGTTCGCAATGTTTACCAAGCCTCAGTTGGTTCTGGAAATCATTTCTGGAACAATGTCTACTTAGAAGGGTCGGCCAATAAAGGATTTCATTATTTTAGGAAATAAAGTTTAAGTGTTTCATGCAATGAATGTAGCTGACTAATGTAATGAGTATTGGTAATTGTAACTTGTAAATAAGCCGACTAGATAATTTGTAAGGTATAAATAAAAGGTTAAGTTTTGAATTCAAAAGAATGGATGAATGAGTGAGCATGCAAGTGTATTGATTGTGAAGAGGAAAGTGTGAGTGAATTTTAAAGAAGGATCATATATCCTTGTGGAGCAGCAAAGATTTATTTGATTAGAGAGGATCTAGTGAAGTAGAACAAAGATCTGTATCAGCAATTCAGTTGCGTCTCATTTAGGTCAACTCATTGTTACTTTCTCACAATTGTAGCAGTGATTTTCAAATCTCTTAACAGAGTTGGTTTAACAACCATTTTGTAAATATTTTAACAAGGTAGATAGTTCTATTAAATTGTTTTAAAGTCCTCTATCAAGGCCACTCCTAGTAGGGTGATTAAACCCTTTAACAAGGTCACATCTAACAATGTGTTTTGTAACCTTTAACAGGGTTGGCTCCTAACAGGGTTCACTTCAAAAGAGTGAAAAATGGTAGCTAGTTACTTGGTGGTTTTTCTCATTTTGAGTTTCCATGTTAAATCTGGTGTCTCTTGCGTTCATGTTATTTCATTTATGCATGCATGTTAAATCCTTGTGAATGCTTAAAGATTAGTAATAAGTTACAATACATCTACTGAGTTACAATATTTTTTTGTGTGGCTATCGAGGAATAGTAGTAACTAGTTTTATAAGTTATCTAAGGGATCTATGGATTTTCTTTTGGAGTAACAGATTCACCTCCCCTCTTAGTTAATCCATCTATATTTCCAACACATTAGACCTAATATAGCTGATGCAATTGGAATTATGGAAAGATTTCAAGATGATCCTAAAGAGTCACATTATGTAACAGTAAATAATTTTTTTAGATATTTGAAGGGTACATCTGATTTTGGATTATTATATAATGGATGAAATGATTTCACTTATGTGCATACACTAATGCAAATTGGGAAGGAAGTGTAGATGATAGAAAAGGTACTAGTAGTGGAGCATTTTTATTGGGAGGAAGGTTGGTTTCTTGGCTAAACAAGAAAAAAGACTATATATCATAAAGTATGGTAGAAGTAGAGTATGTAGTAGTAGAAAATAAGTTGTAATCAAATCATATGGATGAAACAAATGTTGAAAGACATAGGAATTGTATTTACAGATTCTGTTATCATACATTGTGATAACACAAGTACAATGTGTATGTAAAAGAATCCAGTGTTACATTCAAAGACAAAGCTTATATCTATTAAATGCCACTTTTCGAGAGAAAGTTACAGAGAAAGAGATCATGTTGGTGTTGACATTACAGTCATGTTTGTTATTAGTGACACATAATTATTCAAATTATAAGTATCTATCAAGCATATTGTACAGTTAACAAAGTTAACCAAGCATTTTAGTCTCTACCAAGTTCTGTAGTTGCTACCAAATCCAAAAGATAATATTCAGTTTGCACTGAGCAATTTCTACCATAATGGTAATCAATAGTGTAAATTGAGCTTCATAAGGTTTACCAAGTTCCTTAGTGCAAACTAAGTAATGTAGTGCTTATCGAGCTTCATAAGGTTTAACAAGTTCCTTAGTGAAAATTGAGTTATGTAGTGTTGACCGAGCCACTTAGTGTTAACCAAGTGATTTAGTTTATTTTGAGCTCATAGCAATAGCATTTTGCGAGCCATGTAGTATGAATCAAGTGATTTAGTTTATATGTTGAGTTTTACAGTATTCACCAAGTCACTAGTGTAGACTGAGATCATACTACTTGGAAAGTGATCAGTATGGACTAAGCTTCTACATCTACTAAATTCATGACGATGCCAAGTATTGACTATGGATGCCAAGTATCAGAACCTCAGTCAACTAGTCTTCAAAACTTGAGTTCTTGTAGTTTGGGTTGACTTTGTGTATTTTGTGTAAACTTGTACTCTAGCTGACATTGTTGATTTGAAAATTAGATTAGTATATATATTATGAATTGTATCATATCGAATGTAACATATGCAAGTAATGTAACAAGAAAAGAAGAGTAGAAAAGTGAAATACAAGGCTACAAGCAGTATAAGGAGCAACAAAGGTTTATCTATCAGTACAAGGTGATCATTACACTCAAAGGTATCTCATTCAACAAACCAAGTTGTAGATTAGGGATCAGCCATTGTTTCATCCTAATAGGTGGATCAGTCAAAGCGTTTAACAAGGTAGACTTAAGAGTCTTTTGTAAATCTCTTTACCGAGTGCATACTTTATTGTATGTTTGTAAATCCTTTTGCAAGGTGGACCTAGAAGTCCTTATAGCTCCTAATAGGGTAGATCATCAAAAGTGATCATTATAAGCTTTAATAGGCCAGCTTTATACTATAGTACTAAAGCTCATGGGTATCATCCCCACCCTAGTTTTACTTTCTATTTGGAAGGTTTCTAGGTCACCAAAATTGTGTGTCAAAAGTGTTTTGAATGCTTAATGTTTTCAGTTTCTCATGCATACAATTAGATTAGAATACATATGAAGGATTAATTGGTAATTAAAGATTAATTTTTTCTTAGTTACTAATTCACACCTTCACTCTCAATAACTTAATTTATCATATATATATTTCCAATAGTTAGATTATGGTAGCACAAGAGAGTAGATAGAAGATATATTTACAAAACCTTTGGTGAAGGACACATTTAAGTACTTGAGTGGTATGCTTGGGGCTATGCCCCAATAGAATTTTGAGTAGTTGATGCAAATATTTTATTAATCTAGTGGTAATAGGGAAATACTTCTTTTATCTAGACTAGATGCTTGATGCCTCATCTATGGGGGAGTATATGCGTTTGAGCTAAGTCATGAAAGACTCTTGGCAACTGGTATTTACCAACATCTTTGAAAACTTGAGATAATTGCATGTCTTATGAAGAGAATTTACATAATCATACTTTTTCCATTAATGGGGGAGAGTAATACATGAAAAACATCCTTGTATATTAATATTAATGTGGGAGAGTAGCATATGAAAAGCATCCTTTGATATGAATGCCTTTAGATATCTTATGGGGGAGAGATACACATGAAAATGTTGAATATAATTATCTAATTATATATTGTCTTTTATGTTACACAAATGTCATGTCTTTGCCAAGCAATCAGTCTCAATCAAGCTCACTTGATCATTGAGGGAAGTTTCCTGTGTATGCCAAGTGCTCCAAGAAAGTTTGCAAGTAAACAATGTTAATCGAGTTCACTCAGTTACCAAAGGAAAGTTGGCATGGAATTAGTGTTAACTAATATCACTCGGTTACCAAAGGAAGTTTGAAGGAAAGTCTTTTTTGAGTTAGCATTGACTAAGTTAGGTTGGCTAAAAAAGGATTTTCCTTTATCAATATATTGGATTTGACAGTTTTGCTGGTTAGTTCTAATCAACTCAAGGGATGAATACTATTTTTTTTAAAAGTGTATTCAAGCTAACTTGACAAGGTAAATCATATAAATATAAGGTCAAGTTGAGGATTGAATTGTAAGAATGGGATTGAAAAAGATAAATTAAGGAAGTGAATTGGAAGGATATCAGAGTATTCGAGTTGACTAAGTTAAAATGAACATTTCGATCAAGGAGGATCAAATATTCAAGCTAGAATATAGATCTAAAATTAGAAAAGATAGTTTCATTAGCAATCAATTCAAGTCATTGTTACTCTCTAATAATTGTAGTATTGAATCAAATCTCCTAACAGAGTTAGCCTAGCAACTATTTTCCAAATCCTCTAACAAAGTGGCATTTTTAGATTGAAGTGTCTGAAGACCTCTAACAAGGCCACTCCTAATAAGGTGAATTAAATCCTTTAATAGGGTCACACCTAACAATGTGTTTTGTAATTTTTAACATGGTTGGCTCCTAATAAAGCTCACTTTAGAAGAGTGAAAAACAATAACTAGTTGCAATTGGTGGTTATCCCAAATTAGGTTTCAACATTAAATCTTGGTGTCTCTTGTGTTCATGTTATTTGCTTTATGATTCTGCAACTAAGTCAATTAAGGTTAAACACACTAAACATCTTAAGAAGTGATTATTTCAGTGTTTACTAAGTGACAATTTTTTTAGTATAAATTGAGTTTTCCTGTGTTAATTGAGTTACAACAGTATTTCAGTTTCAACAAAGTTTTGGTTTTTTATTGTATTAACATCTTAATGGATTTTGGATTTATTATGTGGTAAATAATTCACCCCTTTCCTCTTAGTTACTCCTCTTATATTTCCAACAATTGATATAAGAGATTTTGGTTCTTGCAGAGAAGGTTTCAAGGACCTCAACTAAAGATCAGGATGTCTTACAAAAGGGAGATTCCTAAGCTGAAAAAAGATAAATTGAAAGCATGGTAGAAAATCTTAATGCTCCATTTGAAAACCATTGGTGACACAGACCTAAAATATCTAGAGAATAAATATGTAGCACCTACAAGAACTCTGACTATGGATCAGATTGTGGAAAAGAAGAATCATAACATAATGATGATTGACATTGCTTCTACTCTAAATTATGTTTAATTTGATGAAGTCAAAGATTGTACTACTGCTCATGAAATGCAGAACAAGCTAAAAGATAATTATGGAGGTGATGAAAATGTAAGGAGAGCTAAGGCAAAAAGTCTTAGATGCCAGTTTGATCAAATGAAGATGAAAGAAGATGAGAATGTTGCACAGTACAATGAAAGAATCAAATCTAGTGTGAGTGCAATCAGAGCCTTAGGTGGGAAAATTGATGATGTAATAATGGTCAATAAGGTACTTAGAAATCTTCTTCCTATTTATGCAATTAGAGTTTCAGCTATTGAAGAAATGAGATGTGATCCTAAGAATGATATAACTTTGGATGCACTAGTGGCAAGGTTGACATCCTTTGAGTTAGATAACTTTGATAACTATGTTCCTAACTCTTGTAACATTGAGTCTGCATTTCAAGCTAAGCTATCACTCAAGAAGAAAGCTACAAAATATAAAAGCAAAAATCTTGATAGTGTAGATGAAGATGGTTTTGATGATGATCTTGAAGTTATTGAAGCATTGCTTACAAGAAGATTTCTCAAAGGAAAAGGAAATTACAAAGGCAAAATACCTTTGATCTATTTTTCTTATGAAAAAGTTAGTCACATTATTACAAGGTGTCCAAATAAAGAAGAAAAAGAAGAAAAGAAGCATAACAAGTACAAAGGCAAGAAATATTTCAAAACCTACAAAGACTACAAGGATAAAGGTAAGAAATCTTGTTACATGGCTAAAGATTATGATAATAGTGATAAAGATGAAATGGTTTATATTGCTGATAAGGATGGATCAGATGATGAAAATGATAACATGTCCCTCATTTCTCATGTTAGTAAGAATGACACATGGATCTATTGATCTCAAATTGATTTTGACTAGTGAGTGTTAACACACTTAAGTTATTTACTTAGTTCATGTACAACTAGTAGTACATGTCAAGCACAACATGTAAATATTAGACTATCCTGAGTCATAGTGAGTGTCGAGCCACTCATGTGCCCAGTCACTCAAGTGCTGAGAAACTGAGTGACATAGAAGTTGAGTAACATAGGAGCTAAGTAAATAGTGGATGCTGAGCATCAAAGACTTCAAATGCCAAGTAACACATTTTTGACATATTTGTTTGTAATGGAACAAACAACTATGAAAACCATTTTTTAACTGACTTAAGATTGAATTTTGATATTTTGGAGATAAGGATGAATCTCTAGTTGGATTCCCTATGCAATTACATGTAGTCAATCAGAAAATGTGAAGGTTTAAGAAAAAAAATGGATGAATCTTAGCTGTAGATTTATACCTAACCCAAAGTCACTAAGTCTTCTTAAGGATGACGACACCTCAAAACTCTCTATGAGTGTGTAAGGAATTGGAGGAGTGAAGAGGGAAGTTTTCATGCACAAATAGAGCATTCATGATGACTTAGAAGTTATGAAGTGAAAGTACATTACAGAATCAGTTAGTGCATAACAGAGGATAGAGAAAATGATACAACATAGAGACATCTAATCAAGATGAATTAAGAAGACATTGTTTAGAGGTGACATGTTATCAGAAAATCAAGTGCTAATTGCAAGATCAAAGCTAAGACATTCTAACAGGTGATTTTAGTCAAAATATCTTAACAGAGTAGTCCTAATAAGCTATATGAAATCCTCTAATAGGGTGCTTACTTAGTTGTGAGTTAAAGTCTTTTAGCAGGGCACACTTCTAATAGGGTGTTGAAATCCTCTAACAAGGTGAGACCTAACAACCTTTGTAAGCCTTTAACAGGGTAGACCTTTCAAAGGGTAGATCATGACTCATGATCTAAAAGTTGTATCCTTCATTGGATAAACTTTATTACTATAGTAGTGAAGTTTTGTGGTTGTCATCCTCACCTCAATTTTACCTTCTCACTTGGAGGGTTTCTAGGTAATCATATCTGGTGTTATGTGTGTGAATGCTTACATGTTTAAATGATTTAGATGTATATGCTTCACATATTATTTAAGTTTTCTCATTGAATGCATGAGATAGATGTGTGGTGAAGGTTTTATGGGTCCAAGTTTAAACTACTAATTCACCACCCCCAGAAGTTTACCTATCCTATTGTATTTCCAACAATTGGTATTAGAGCCTTGTTCTCTAAAAGAGAAGGTTTCTATCTTTGAGGAAAGATCTTGAAATGGAAGTCTACAAGTTGGGAAAGACTATCAAGAATCAGAGAATTGAAATACAACTCATTCTACATCAATTAGATGAAGCAAGAGAAGAACTAAAGAAGTCCTTGAAGAGAAGGAAAGAAATTGCTATTGTAGAGAATAACATACAATATAAAGAGATTGACACTACCAAGCTATTTGACAATGGTGACTCTAATGAATTTGATGTAACAATTGTAGATTTGATGGAAAAGATTAGAGTCCAAGTTGAGGAAATCAGAGATCTCAAGTTAGAGCAAGAATCACAAGCCATACTGCTATGTGAGGTAACTGAACAAAAGAAGAAATACATGGAAGAAAAAGCCATGATTGAGGAAGACAAAAGAGTTTTGGCCAATAGTTTGGAAGAGAAGTCATCAAAACTAATCAAGTCTCCAACATGCAATTGGATACTCTGAGTCAAATGATGAATGCCAACTATGAACTGAATGTCAAGGACATTGAGATAACTACGTTGAAGTTGTAGAATGAACAATTGCAGAGTGACCTAAAGAGAGAAAAATAATTTGGTAAAATTTTCAACAAACCAACTGAAGCCATCAAATTGACGCAAGGAGGTAGTGAATAACTAGGGCCAAAGGCTTACCTAACTATCCAAACCACCCTACAAGAGTTAACACAACAGAAGCAAACACAAAGAACAACAACCAAAGGAGGAAGAAGAGTGAAATACTGTTATTAATTCATCAAAATATCTTCATACATGCCCAGCTGTAAGGCCTTCTGGGTTATGGCCAATACTAATTACAATCTTCAAATTCTCACTTTCAAGCACCTATCTTCTTTTCACAATCTAACCTCTGGCTTCTATCTCCTTCTTCTTAACTACCTCTAAAACCTAACCTTAGAATTCCTTAAATAATTTGCCAAAATGGCTTACAAAATTTTCTAGAACATATAAAGGCCACAAGTTAGCTCTTTACAACTATTAGCTACCTAATAGAAATCAAATGCAAGTAGAGTCAGCCCAAACTGGAACCAGACACAGATAACTCAACAAATGAAAATTGGCACTCGACATCCACACAAGTTCAACATCCAAAGGAATCACTTGGCAACAACTAAAAACTTGACATCCTCCAATGCTCAGCAACCAAAGGAAATTAGTTGATAACCAGAGGCACTCGACAACCAAAGGATTCACTCGACATCCAAAGAATTCACTCGGCAACCAAAGGAACTTGGTAGCAACTAAGAATGACTTGGCATCCAAAGAGTTCACTTGACAACCAAAAGAACTTGGTAGCAACTAAGAACTTGGTACTCACTAGTAGAAATAAGAAATTTCCAGGATTGCAAGGAAACCCAAGATGCTCTTGCATCAGACAACTGGGGTTGGAGAAAATGATTCTCCTGAATCATGAAAGTGTCACAACCTAAGTTGAATCCAACTCAGAGTGAGAAATCCATGTAGCATCTTCAATAGGTCTATTCTTCCACTTGACCAAATACTTAGAGTAATCTTTTCCTCTTTTACTCTTACAAATTATTTGACTTAATATATGTTCACCTTCTTCAATCTATTTCTTAGGGTAACCATCAGGTACAACAACTTCATCATCTGACTCATGATACTTGTATAAATCAACAATATTGAATATAGGAGATATATCTATGTCATCAGCTAACTCAACTTCATAAGCATTACCACTATCAAACTTCAAAATCTTATAAGATCCAAACTTCTTCATCTTCAGCTTACTATATGTTCCAACTAAGAATTTTCCTTTCTTCAAATGAACCATCACCTCATCACCAACTTCAAAAGCATGATGTCTTCTAGACTTATCAACACTCTCTTTATATTTCTGATTACTTTGGTCCAACCTCAACTTCACTTCCATATGTAAAGAATCCATGAAATCAAAAAATGCTTCCCTTACAACACTTTTCTTGTCTTCACCAACAACATCCCTCAAATTTGATACTCCTCTAGGCTGCATTCTAGTAACAATCTCAAAAGGTGTCTTCCATGTACTCCTATTCATAGAATTATTAAATGCAAACTCAACTTGTGCCAATACCATCTCCCAATTACTTGGCTTGTCTCCAACTAAACATCTTAGCAAATTACCCAAGCTTCTATTCACAACCTTTGTCTATCCATTAGTCTGTGGAAGGAATGTAAAACTAAACTTCAACTCAGTACCCATCTTCTTCCACAAAGTCTTCCAAAAATAACCAACAAAACTTATTATCTTTGTCAGAAACAATACTTATTGGTATCCATGTAATCTCATAATCTCTTTAAAGAAAAGTTTAGTACCATTCTCAACATCTGATGTCTTCTTACATGGTATGAAATGAGCCATCTTAGAAAATCTGTCCACTGCAAAAAATATGGAATCATACCCCTTCACTATCTTAGGTAATCCAAGAACAAAATCCATACTAATGTCACTCCAAGATTTCTCAGAAATAGTAATAGGTGTATACAAAATAGTATTTTGACTTATTTCTTTTGCAATTTGACAAACTCCACAACTCTTCACAAATTTCTAAACATCCTTATACATTTGTGGCAAATAATATTTCTCTTTTAGCAAACTCAATGTCTTATCAATTCCAAAATGTCCAGCCAATCCACCACTATGCTTTTTCTTAATTAGATTCAACCTCATAGAACTTCTAGGAGTACACAACTGAATGCCTTTGAACAACATACCTTCTTGAATGAAATACTCATCATACTTACTTATGTGATCTATCAAATTTGGTGCTCTACACTCTCTCCACACCTTAGAAAAATCAGGATCAGCATCATACAACTCTTTCATTTCATCAAAACCAAGAACTTCAAACTTCATTTTAGTCAACAAAGAATGTCTTCTACTCAATGCACCAACAACTCTATTAGTAACTCTGCTCTTATGCTTAATAAAAAATGTGAAACTCTGCAAGTACTCAACCCACTTCATATGTCTCTGATTTAATTTATGTTGACTTCCCAAGTATTGTAAAGCTTTATGATTAGTGTAGAGCACAAACTCCTTAGGAATCAAATAATGTCTCCACTTCTACAATGCTTGAACACTAGCATAAAACTCTTGATCATACACAAAATACTTTCTTTTAGCATCATTCAACTTTTCACTAAAGAAAGCAATAGGCTTACCTTCCTGGCTTAATACAGCTCCCATTGCAGTACCACTTGCATCACATTCAACTTGAAATAATTTTTTGAAATTAGGCAAAGCCAATATAGGTAATTCAACAACCTTTTGTTTCAAAGTCTCAAAACTCTTATTAGCTCCATGTGTCCACTTAAATTCCTTTTTATTTCCCCTCATCATCTCAGTCATAGCATTAAAAATAGAACTAAAATTCCTTATAAACTTCCTATAAAAACTAGCCAAACTATGAAATGATCTTACCTCACCCACTTTCTCAGGTGTAGGCCATTCCAAAATAGCTTTAACCTTCTTTGGATCCATCTTTAATCCATTAGCTAAAATCACAAATCTCAAAGACACAATCTCCTCTTGCATAAAAGAACACTTTTTCAGATTAATCAACAACTTTTCCTCCTTCAACCTCTGTAATACTTGCCTAATATTCTCAAGATGTTCTTCCTTAGCCTTACTAGATATCAAAATGTCATCTAAATAAACAATCAAAAACTTACCCAAATTTTTTTTTAGAACTTCATTCATCAACCTCATGAAAGTACTAGGTGCATTAGTCAAACCAAAAGGCATAACCAACCATTCATACAAACTATCTTTTATCTTGAAAGTAGTCTTCCATTCATCACCTTCTTTGATTTTGATCTGATGATAGCCATTCTTCAAATTAATCTTGGTAAAATACTTTTCTCCACTCAAACAATCCATTATGTCATCCATCTTCAGCATAGGAAACCTATATTTCACTACTATCTTATTAATAGCTCTGGAATCAATACACATTCTCCATTCTCCATTCTTTTTAGGTGCTAATACAATAGGTATAACACATGAACTCAAGATTTCTCTGATCAAACCTTTCTGCAACAACTCATGCACTTGTCTGTTAAGTTCTTCATTCTTTGTAGGTGTCAATCTATATGGTGCTTTGTTTGGAAAACTAGCTCCAAGAATTAGATCCATACAATGACTTATACTTCTTATGAGAGGTAAACCATTAGGAATATCCTTAGTAGCAATATCCTTATATTCCTTTAGCAAATTATAAATTTCTTCTGGTACTCGACTTCCATTAGTTGCTACCCTCACTTGGCCACCACTGACTGGTGCTTGGCTAACACTATTTGCTGATACACAACTTGGTCCTCTAGGAATTATAGCAAAACAAACTTTATTCTTCTTTACTTCCTTTTCAAACTGTCTTCCATTAACCATGCAAACTTTTATTGCAATACAACTGACCTTATCTGGAATTTCAATCAAAGGCAACAATATTTGTTTCTTCCCATTCACCCAAAGAGTATATTGATTCAATCTTCCATCATTCACATCATATCTATCATATTTCCAAGGTCTATGCAACAAAATATGACAATAATCCATAGGCATAATATCACACAAAACTTCATCAAAGTAATGTCCAATCTTGAACTTCACAAGGCATTGCTCACTTACCAATATCTTATGCTCATATTTGATCCATGAAACATGATAGGGTCTAGGATGCTTCAACCTCTGTAATTGTAACTTTGTAACTAGCTCTTCTGATGCCAAATTTGTAGAACTTCCATTGGGAATGATCACTATGCAGCATTTTCTAGCCATGTTGCATCTTGTCTTGAAAATATTTCTCCTTAAAATAGGTTCCTCATCACTTCCTTTATTACATAAGGTTCTTCTCACCATCAAATTTTCTCTAGCCTTAGGTCCACTTGGTGAAGAATCACAACATTTCTGTTACCTTGCCCACTTTCAAAGGATCTACATTCAAAAGATTTATATCCCTCTTTACCACATCTAAAATAATTACCATGAAAACCACCTCTAGAATAAGAATTACCTATTCCTCGATAAGAATTTTTACATCCTCGATAAGAATTACCACTTTTCCATTCAGTCTTGCCTTTGTCATCATTCTTCCATTCATATTTGTCTTTATCTTGCACAAAACTTTTAGATTTTCCACCTTCACCATAAGATCTATCTCTACCTCTTTGGAATCTACCAACTCTACCTCTTTGTCTTTGTTCATAATTTTTTGTCAAGATCTTCTCAGCTTTCAAGGCATATTGATATGATTCTTCCAAACTTTCCAACTTTACAAAACTTATTTCATCTTAAATTATAGATCTCAATCCATTTATTTACCTTGCAATTTTCTCAACATCATCATCCACATGTCCAAATCTGATGTCCAATCTATAGAATTTCTTAGTATACTCCTTCACACTCATGTCTCTTTGCCTCAAATTTTGCATCTTTCTCAACAAGCTAACTTGGTAATCAGTAGAAGGAACTTGTTCTTTACCTTGTTCACCATCTTTGGCCAAGTTCTAATCTTCTCCTTTCCTCTCCTTTGTCTACTAGTTTTCAAATGTTCCCACCATAGTGATGCGTGACCTTTCAACCTAGTGACTACAATCTTCACCTTTCTATTATCAGGAGTGTTTACATACTCAAAGAACTTCTCCATATCTAAGATCCAATCCAACACAACATTGGTATCCAATTTTTCATCATATAGAATAACTTCTATAGCAAGCTTTGAATTTTTCCTAGACAACACTCGCAACAATCTTTCCCCATCTTGATCTTCTTCAAGTTCTGGATTATGGTTTGGTGCTACTACTTCATCATCACTTACATCATCAAGATGTGCTCCTCTTGTCTTGGCTATCTCCACAACATCTAATCTAGCTACAATTTGTCTCAACTAATCCAATATGGCATTATCAACATTTCCTCTACCATGAACCATCTTTACAAATTAGGTTCTTGCAAGATCATAACCCTCTTCAAGTTATAGGTCAAATCCACAGATCTTCCACCCTACAACCAAATCTGAATCAGGGTTCTACATGATCCAATCTTCACAAGGATGAACCTCAACCTTTGATCCCACCTGACATAGGGAGGGAGTGAATAACTAGGGCCAAAGGCTCACCCAGCTATCCAAACCATCCTTCAAGAGTTAACACAATAGAAGCAAACACAAAGAACACCAACCAAAGCAGAAAGAAGAGTGAAATAATTTTATTGATTCATCAAAATATCTTCATACATGCCCAACTATAATGCCTTCTTGGTTATGGCCAATACCAATTACAATCTTCAAATTCTCACTTTCAACCACCTATCTTATTTTTGCAATCTAGCCTCTAGCTTCTATCTCCTTCTTCTTAACTACCTCTAAAACCTAACCTTAGACTTCCTTAAATACTTTTCCAAAATGGATTACAAAAGATTCTAGAACATAGAAAGGCCACAAGTCAGCTGGCTCTTTACAAATATTAGCTACCTAATAGAAATTAAATGTAAGCAAAGTCAGTCCAAACTAGAACCAAACATAGATAAATCGATGAATGAAAACTAGCACTCGACATCCATATGAGCTTGGAATCCAAAGGAACCACTCAGCAACAACTATGAACTCAATGTCTTCCAATTCTTGGCAACCAAAGAAAATCATTTGGCAACCAAGGGCACTCGACAACAAAAGGATTCAATTGGCATCCAAAGAATTTACTAGACAACCAAAGGAACTAGACAACAACTAAGAATGACTCGACATCCAAAGAGTTCACTCAACAACCAAAGGAACTCTATAGCAACTAAGAACTCGGTAGTCACTGGCAGAAAGAGAAAAAGTGCAAGATTGAAAGGAAACCTAGGATGATCCTACATCACAAATACTTTGAGCAATTATTAAGATATGATATATCTAATAATGATACATTTGGGATGGGATATACAAGTACTGAAGAAGGAGAGTCATCCAAAAGTGCAGAAAGAATGTAAACAAAGGTAAGGAATAATGGCAACTCTTATAATTGAGATTATAATACAAGATATAGTTGTCTTTATTGTCAAGAATATGGACATGTTCCTAAGAATTTTATTAGGATACACTTTAGTGGTAATTACAAAAGGTGGTTAAGTCAAGCCACATGTTTTAGTTGTTTGAAGATTAGTCACATCACTAAATAGTGTTTGACTAGGTCAAAGGCACCAAGTTGTGAATTTGATAAAGGCAAAGGCAAGGTAGATGTTGAACACATCAAAGATGAGATGAGTAAGACATGGAAAAAGAAAGAGGATTGCAACACATCAAATGAAGAAGGAATCACTTCATCCAATGGGTCAGGTGATCACACCTCATCAAACTAGGCAATCAAAAGGTATGTAGGACTGATATCTAAAAGTTATATCATACATTAGTTCCAAAAGGTTCTAGTACTGAAAGGACTATATTATCATAAATGAAGATGCAATATGTTAAAAATTCAAGAAAAATCTTCAAATTTTTCATGTCATTGTCAAGAATGAAAATTTTCCTATATGTGTTGAGAGGAATGTTAGAAAATCCCAAGCTATTAGACTAAGTACTTAATGTTGAGCTCATAGAGGTTGCTGAGTAATGGAAATGTTAATGGATGTCGAGTAAACATGAAATTGGTTGATGTCGAGCTTACACCTATGTAAGCACTCAACATTAATTGCAAGGTTTTCAAAGGGTATTTGATCAATTTTAGCTCATTTTTCATCATTTCAATTTCAAGAAAGAGTGATTAGAGTAGAAGGCGATCTAGAAATCTATTCCAACATTTGTAGAGGATTTTAGCAATGATTCTACACTAGTTTGTTAGATTTCCTAAGGTATTTATCAAGAGCCGAACTATGTAGTCTAAATTTTTATAAACCCTAGTTTTACATTATGGCATCTAGTTCAAAGAATGTTAAAGGGAAGGAAGTTTTGAATGTCCAGTTGGTAAGTAATGATGTCGAGCAACCTATTTTCAAAGCCATTCCTGACATTGCATATAATAATGACCATTCTAGCGCATTGTCAATGATTCCACCGAATGTAATAATGGTACAAGATGTAAGAAAATGCTATAACTACAAGATTGGTAGAATTGGTGACATAGAGATTAGGGAGGCATATAAATTTTTTTTTGATAATGGTGTTTTGAAGGAAGAGTTCAAAATCATTCAGAGAGAGGGATTAACATGAGCCCTATATTTTCTAAATGTGTTTAAGAAAAAATGGATAAGAATAGTGCTTAGCCAAATCAATGACAGTTCATTATGGCTAGAGAAAGAACAAATCAAAATTACTAAGGGAATAATCCATAGAGTTACTGGCTACCCAACCCTAGATCAGCCTAAGACACTAAGAAGTGACTCTAAGGAGGTGATTGAGAAAAACACTAGAGCTATTTGTAATAAGAGAGGCATGACAATAGATACAATCACTGATCCATTGTTAGACTTTGTTCTACGAGTTATATTACACAAGGTTTGTAAATGTAGTAGATTAAATAGCATGCCCTGTATAGCTATGGATATGGGATACAAAATTGTAAAGAAAGATGATACATATGATCTAGCAGAGCTACAATTGCAACAACTAATGGAGAATCTTAGAGCAATCAGGAAAATTAAGAGTGCACAGTGCAAATTTGGTTCAATTTTGATTTGTATATTCTTTTATGTGCAAATTACATTTCCCTCATTTGGCATTGTGGGATAGAAGACCAACAGATTAGTTGCAGTATGGTGAGTACATTGAGCAATTAGGAGAGAATTTTGAATCCTTATTGACTAGTTACTTTGAGGATTCCAAAAAGTTAATGAAGGAGAGAATAAGAATACCAATATCATTAGTTGAGAAACACTATTATGACATTTGTTTTCTTGTAGATGTCGATTATACTTATGTGCAAGTTTCTACACCAAGTGTGAGATGGTTGAGACCCTTAGGTTATGAAATCAATGTGGACAAAGCCTCTATAGCTATAACAACTTTAATTGTAGAAGAGGTAGATAAAATTGCAAAGATGTTAAGAAATTATGAAGTGGAAAAGTCCAAAATCACCATGGAACTAAAAATTGCTTCAATTATCAAGAAGAAGGATAGGTTGATGAAGAAATTGAAAGCTAAGTTTGGAGAAGGTGTTGGGGAAGAAGAAGAAGAAGAAGATGATGATGAAGAGGAAGAAGAAACCCAAGCACAAGCATCTCTTGCATTAAGTCAAGGTATGGGAGAAGATCAGGAAGAGGAGGAGGTTGAAAGTGCCAAGGGAGAAGAAGTCGATGAAGCACCTACTCCTACCAAGCCAAAGAAGAGGAAAGCCAAGGCACAACCTGTGGCAAGGACTAAGAAAATTGTAAAACCAAATCAGCCCAAGCCCATTACACCTACCACAAGAGCAAGCACATGTGAAACTACACAAAAGGCCAAGGAAAAGACAAAGCAAATAGAACAAGGAGGTCAATAGCAGAAGAGACCAAGAAGAAAATATTTGGCACAAGCAGAGTCTAATGAAAAGAAAACAAAGTTAGATGACAACAACCAATTTAAGGTGGTGGGTCATTATCCTCTCTTAGGCTTAGACAATTTATGTGAAAATGTTATAAATAGTACAAACTTATCAGGATTTAGTCATGTTGATTTTGATAATTTGGGTAAAGTAGAGAAAAATAAAGTGGAGGATGCCATATATGTCATGATGGAAAAATTCAAGACAACTCGACTAGATATTGTCAATTCTATGCCGAAGAGCCTATATGACAGAGTTGAGCAGAAATGGTACTATTGTCTAAACTTTGAGAGACAAATTAGAGAAACATTTTAGACCAAGTGATGCCTAAACTAAAAAAAGCACAAATTGATAAGGCTATAAAGAAATATGTAGTTAGGTTTGTACCTAAATACAAAGCCTTTAGCATTTTGTAGAACAATATTGAGGATGTTGTCAAGAAGACCACTTAGATGTAGAAACTTACTTATGGGTTGACAACAGTAAATGAAGGATAAGAAGAACCCATTGAAGTCAAGGATTATGAAGAAGATGATGACAAAGATAATGTTTTTGAAGGAGGAATAACAATGGAAGTAAATGACAAGGCAACAACTGAGCCTAATCATTTAGAAGAATAGAGTGTGCAAAACACACAATTGTCGAGTGTTAGTCCTCCACATGACACAACTGAGACTACTAAAACAATAATTGTCAAGGATGTTTCTCATCTATTATCTTAGAAAATCAATTCCCTTACTAAAAAATATTTGAAGAAAATATTAGATTAGTCTACAATGTAGGTCAAACTTTGTGATAATCCAATTTTGATAAGTGTAGATGAACTACAAAAGTCAATGACTAATGTTGCAAGGGAAAAGGTGAGTCCACAAGACCCACCTTCTATCATCCCTTCAGTTACTAATGCACAACCTTTGGTCCAAATTCCAGAAGCTACATTTACCAAGGTTGATACAATTGCCAAGATTGATACTGTTGAGAAGGAGACAATAGAAGAGCAAGTCACCACTGCAGGACAATAGGAAACAAGTCAGATAGACTTATTTGCACCTACAACAGAAGGACAAGGTGCAAGTCAAGTCATAGTGGCAGAATAGGGAAAGCCTAAAGAGAGTGAGATGACACCTAAGGTGAAGGAACAAGTTTCTATTCAAGCTCTGGTAGCTTTATCAACATCTAGCACTCATTCCACACAAACTCTTCAGAAGCCAAGCACAGATATTGCTACTCCACTACAGATCTTAGTACCGAGCTTGAGTTCATCAAAGGTAGAGGAAGTAATCCAATATGGAGATATGAGCCTTGATGAAGAGATAATTTTACCAAAGTTTTATTTTGATACTATGACAATAGAGAAAATGGGCATATTTCAGCTGGCCCTAGCAAGGAAAAAGCATCAGGAAATGCTTAGAAGGGAGCACAGGCAGAAGCAAGCACTACAGGACATCAAAGACATCTTTTTAGATGCATTTAGTCTACCAACTTTGGATGAGACCAAGCCACTACTAGAATAGCTATAAGATAAAGTGGAGAAGGTCACTAATGAAGACCTTGATATTAATGCCAAATTATTAGAATGGTAAAAAAAGAAGTTCCAAAACAAAGTGAATGAGAAAATATCTAGTGACATAGCACTCACACAAGTTGCATTGGAAACTAAGGTTGAGGATGTGAAGAAGGTACTTGAGATAATATTCTCATTGTACACTAAATTGTGCAACCCATCACTCTTCACCCAAGAGACCAGAAGTCACATTATGAGTCTGGAGAGCCGAATTACTGCATCAAGTGCAAATCTACCAATGAATCTAGCTCAGAGCGAGAAGCAATAGATGAGGCCAACATAAGGGCCAAACTTACTAGCATCCAAGCAACTCTCACCCTCCATATGGAAATTTCGCACTAGGAACTAGGCTATGTTGAAAATCTACTGAAGAAAGACCCCAATATTTCTACCTTAGATGGTCTAGTCCACCTTGCTTCCGAGCTTGCAATCCAAATAAAGTCATTGGATGTTGCATGTGAGAACTGGGATGTAGCTCTCAAAATAATATTGGATTTCCATAAATCTTTTCTAGACAAACACACAATAAGTGTATAGCCCATTTACATAAATGTTAAAAAGGGGGAGATATATTTTTAGAGAATAAGAACACCAAGGGGAGACATAAGGAAAGTGAGAAATGGGGGAGAGCATCAAAATAAAAGAAGTATCAAATGAAAGAGTATAATCAAGAAGTCAAAGTGTATCAGTAGAGACACATCAACTTAGGGGGAGTTATCAGATTTTGAGGTATCTAAGTTATTGCAAAATTTGTAAGTTTTGTATATAAGCCAAGTTATGGATATGTTATGCTCAAGAGATCAACAATGTAAATGTATATTCAAGTGTTTTTGAAACTCATGTCAAAGGGGGAGATTGTTGATCTTAGATTGGTTTTGAATAGTGAGTGTCAACGCACTTAGGTTATTTATTTAGTTCATGTTGAACTAGTAGTACATGTCGAGCACAACATGTAAATATTAGACCATGTTGAGTCATAGTAAGTGCCGAGCCACTCATGTGCCAAGTCACTTAGGTGTTAAGCAGATAACATATGCTGAATGACATAGGAGCCAAGTAACACAAGAGCTGACCAAATAGTGGATGTCGAGCATCAGAGACTTCATATGTTGAGTAACATAGTTTTGACATATTTGTTTTTAATGCAATAAACAACTACATAAACCATTTTTGAGTTGACTTAAGATTGAATTTCAATATTTTGGAGATAAGGATGAATCTCTAGTTGGATTCCCTATGCAATTACATATAGCCAATCAGAAAATGGGAAGGTCTAAGTAGCAAAATGGATGAATCTCAGTCATAGATTCATACCTAACCCTAAGTCACTAAGTCTTCTCAAGGAGGACGAAACCCCAAAACTCTCTGTGAGTGTGTAAGGAATTGAAGGAACAAAGAGAGAAGTTTGCATGTGCAAACAAAGCATTCATGGCACTAGTACAAAAACAACAATATATTACTAAATAAACTACTAAAAATTGTAGATATGTGACTAATTTTGATCACGTGACCAATGGTAGTTTATTTCCAGACATTTATCTCCCAACCAAATTTAAGACTAAAGTATTTTAATCATTGATTAGGTCATTTATTTAGTCATTTATTGTTGTTACTTGGTAGTCTATATGGTAGTTTATTTGGTAGTTTATTTAGTAATTTTTTGGGTAGTATATTTGGTAGTTGATTTGGTGGTATATTTGGTAGTTTTTTGGGTAATATATGGTAGTATATTTGTTAGTTTATTTGGTAGTTTATTTAATCATTAATTTAGTCATATTAAGGCACAATGGAATTGAACCACCATCCTCCTACTTATAAAGCAGGTGCTCTTCCATTGAGCTAGTACCCTTTAAAGAATATTGCAAAAATTGACAACTTTGTCTTCCCAACATTAGATCTATTATGATCATGGTCACTATAGCATGATAACTCTTCTCAAAGAACACAAATTATAGTTATTATGAAAAACAATAGTCTAAATTTTTATCAATAACAATTCAATAATTTTAAATTCTTTTGTTCAAGAATTTTAAAATTATATTTCATGTCAATTACACTTTTCTAAATTATTGTACTGAAAGACTCTTATAAAATATAATTTGGATCACTTTGGCCACACACAAGTATTGTTTCTTGTGCTAACTTCTTAGAAAAAAGATACAAATGATTATGCAATTTATGTCAAGATAATAGACCTTTGCATTAAATAAAAACATTAAACCCCATTAAAAAATCACATTTATTAAAAACTATGAAACACAATCAATTGAAATACTCACTTTTTAACATATGGAGGTGCTAAAGGATTGAATATTTCCTCTTCATTATGTTCAGGTGGGTGCTCAAAGTGTTCATTACACCTGATGTTGACATTTATTGAACCTTAGTCTACAAACAACATAAAAATAGGATTTTGATAAAAATAAGACACATGAAAAGAAAGTTTTTATCAATGATCCATAATTAAGTTATTCCTAGTAGTAGGGAAAGCGGTGTCAATTCATAAATGTAACAAAGAACTAAATAATATATTTATGATAAATTGCTTAAAAAAACCTATAACAAAAGGAAATAATGGACTATTAAAGTCTGGTAAGAAATGGCTATGTTTCACCAATTCATAACCCCAATTATACAATAAGCCCCAAAACCATACATTGATGGATTCTAAGATGGTTGATCATAACCATAAACTTCATATCCTTGACCATAATGTAATGTCCCCTTTTAAGAGATAGATTTGAATGATAATAGAGCCTAAATACAAAGTTAAACAAAAAATTAAATTAAATATAATCATAGTCATAATAATAATCATGTTAATTAAATAAATAATAATACAATATGAAATATTATTATTCAAATTACTATAATAAAGAAAGAAAATATTGTTATTAATATTACATAATATAATTTATTATTACAAATATGATTAAGAAGTAACATATAACATAACATTATGAATCATTTATTTTAAGATGATGAATAGAAATAAAATAAATTATTAAATTATGATTATAATCTTATCCTAAGTCAATATTCTAATATTAAAGATATAATAATAAATATAATAAATATAACATATCATTATAAATAAAATATTGACAAACATCAAAATCCATGCATATAATATAGAGAGGTCACCTTGCATAGCACAATGATCATACAAAGGACAAATGGGAAGCTTGTATTGATAGCAAACCTTGAATGTTCTGGCACAAACACCATGTTTAACATTTCAGTAATGCATCTCCCCATCTCCATCACAAGAGCAGAGGACATCTTCATTTTTTGGATGAAAATCAAGAGACATCATAGATATTGAATGACCAACAAATGTTCTCAAGGAATAACTTGGTTGCAAACATATTGATATTGTATAATTACTTGAACCATATAATGCAAGATCAAAAAAATCATCTTTACAGACCAACATGAGCATATTAATGGATTGTAAATAGTCACAAAAATAAGCCTTCTACACAACTAAGTAATTGATGGTTAACAATTGCAAGCTTTTATTTACCAGTTACACCTGCTAACACATAATTTAGCCAAGACACTACTTTAGTACTTACTACTAAAAGTCTAAATTATTGTGCAAAAAATGAAAACAATTCAATGTAAGAGGTTCTATGAAGCTCAATGACCCATCATATATATTTTAAAATAAAAATGTGAAAAATTATCCTAGGATATGCATGGGGGAAGATCTCTTAAGTCTTTTCCAAGTGTCCCAATTGCAGATACATTCTGAGGATACAAGGAGGCCTCAAAAGCATTCCTGGGCATTTGGCCAGAACAACCAGAAGATCAGGTGGTAGGGTATGGCCAAGGATGTCCCTGAAAATCCTTAGTATATACACAAGGATGCATCTCTAAATCTTTTTCAAATGTTCCATCTCAGATACATTTAGAGGATGCAGGGAGTCCTCAAAAGTATTCCTTGGCCTTTGCCCAGAATAGCCAAAAGACTTGTTGGCAGGATATGGCTGAGGATGTCTCTGACATTCCTCAACTATCCCAAGGACAGCTAGATGTTGCTAAACAACTAGAACTCAAATGAAGGGGAAAAAGAAACAGTCATTTTTTGTTATCAAAAAATGGGGAAAAAAATGTTTTGTTTGTCTCCTCTTATATAATTTATTGTAGTGCTTTGATATATTGTCACTACCTGAACATCAGAAATGACAATCAATCTGATGGTTTGATCCCTAAAATAGATCAATCTCTCAAACAAGGAACAATGAAAAAAATATATGAGTATAAAAATAAAAAAGGATACCACTATTGCAGTTGTATGATCATAGCATATTCCACAACTAGGAAAATCTGCACTTGTAGATTGCTGCCTTCTAGTGAAGGTCCAAAAATACAACATGCATAAGAACAAGTCCAGAGGTTTGTCATAAAGAACTTGAACAACAAGAAAAATGGAGGTAATTTGATGTCATTTTTGAAACGTAACAGCACAGACAGAGCAATAATTGCTGGTTTTCTTTCCTTCATTAGAACAAATTTTGTTTTTATTAGCCATTTAAGATTGCTGGAAGTTTGATGGATTGTAGTTTAGATTTTTTGTAGATTAAGTTTTATCCCAAGAAAAAAAGATGCCAATTGAAATGAGAAATTTAGAAAGTCATTTCCACACCAAATCTCAGAAGTTTAACAATCAAAAGTCATTTTCTTGTTGCTGTTCAGATTTGCAATGATACATCTCTACAACTAAATATTTAATCCTTGAGAAAGAAGAAGTATCACAACCTTTAAATGACATCAGTGAAGGTTCTTAAGGTTGGTATATATACATTTTGCATGTACATTTTACATGGTGTGTGACTCAGGGTCGGAGGATATACTAAATGAATGTATGAAAGTCATAGAATGGGCGTATTGTATAGATGGGCCAGGGGGTTGTATTTGTGCTGCAACTTAGTGCTGTCAGGAAGTCATGCTTAAAATATTGGTGCCAAAAATTGTGCTACTCAAATGTGAAAAGGGTTACAGTTAGGACATCATTGATTGTGTTTTTGCATAGAATTTTTGTGGTTTGAAGATGTACACATACTATTTCTGCACAGATTTTCTTGGCTGCAATGAGCTTCTCGAAAAAGAAGAGCCTTCAAAGAGATCACATCAAAAAATCTAGGAGAATGAAGTGTTTAAAAGTGGGTGCAAACATGGGAGAAGGGACTCCAAATAGACACCTAGAGCAGACTTTAGTGGAACCCCAATAGACATACAGTCAATTTTGAATCTCTGTACTTTCTTCCTGAAAGATTAGTGGGAATGCTAATAAATATGTATGTAGAAGTTGAAGACTAGACCATTAAAATCCTCAACCACCTAAATGATCATTACATCCTTAACCTAGACCTGTGCCCATATCAAAAGAACTAAGTAACATGGTAGAAAAACATAGAGCAGGTGGACACTAATAAAGGCCAGAGCAAAGATATTGATAAAAAACTATACTACAGCTTCACCAGTAACCACTCTGTCAAACCCAAAATGGTTTGGGTGTTCCCATCCTATGAGGTCCTTGGGCTTGATCTTTTATATTGGTACATCTGAAAGGTGAGGCTCAGATCACTCCATGGCTGAACCTAGTAACTGTGAAACTTCAACAAAATTATATTATCAAATAACAAAGTGAAAGTCTATTATTAATAAATTACAAATTCCCAATAGATCCAATGTGTTATGTTGTTGAATCTAATGCCTACAACATATTGTCTTGCTGATAACTTCAGTGGAAGTCTATTATCAATAAATAACAAATTCCCAATAGACCCAATGTGTTATGTTGCTGAATTTAATGCCTGCAACATATTGTCTTTTTGATAAACTTCCTTTCTCCTACAATTGTGATGTTGCCAAAGTGACTCACACTGGTTATCAATTGATTTCTATTTTAGAGGATTGATTTGTAAGTCTTCGGATTAATAGTGGTAACATAAAGGATGATCTTACCTCCCAAGAGATGAGAAACTTCATCCCATAGGATATGTTTGTTGAAGGAAAGGATCTTATTTTGACTATTATGTGTGCAATGAGAGAGGAATAGGTATGTGTAATGAAGGATATTGGAAAAATTAAAGATTTTTCTATGGGCTATATAGTTTTAATATTATGGTTTTCCTAGAATTTTAATCTTATACCATAAGGAGATGCAAGATATGGCAACATGTACACAGTTGACTTGACATATGGATGGAAATAAGTAGTCAGTATTCTAGAAATGTGCCTGGAAGATTAATCATTGTATTCTTCTAGTATTAATGTGTAAGGTTTTCTTTTAGTAAGTTGTGAATTTTACAGGTGAATTTTTAAGCTATCTTGGAGAATAAGATCACATGTAATGCACTTATTTTTAAAATAAAATATTTATAATACAATAAAAAGATGGGACAATTTTATTATTATTATAGGTGAGAATAGAATTATTGATGAAAAAGGATACATGTGCTGGGACATGTGGTTCAACAAGTCCCTATGACATACAATGGGTTAACTTATTGAATTTCTAAACTTAAGGCAATCATCTGAAACTTATTCACAATATAGATTTCCTTCAATTTTGGAAACAAATATTTTTGGCACCTCAAGAGAATGGCATGAGGTATATGATCTAGTTTTGATGTAATCAGGATAAAGATTGTATTCCAAGGAACTTCATCAAGGACCTTATAAAGTGCATTCCACTCATCACTGGTCAAAATATCAAAATCATCAATCATGAACACTCCATAGGAAGATAATTGAGGATGCATAGCTGTATTAGTGAGAGAACTCTGAAAACAATCATAGCCAACTGTTCCAATTCCACCAATTTCCTTAGCTTGTGAATTCCTTCCAAGAATCTGAGCTAAACATGGAGGACACTATCTACAAGGGTAAGACTGATCCAGAGAATCACAATTCATGGCTACTCCAAAAATTCTAGCACATGAAGTTTTACCTGTTCCATGAGGCCCATGGAACACATAAATTGGGGCAATTCTCCCTTTGATTACAACATTCATAAGAGCCAGAGCAATCAACTCGCTAAAAGTCTTGGGAGCATACTTCTAAGACAAGCTCTGATTCCTTTCTTCATATTTAGAAGAACCAACACCCTTTGTATTTTGTCTATGTCCGATATTATCTGTTGATCTGGTTTCTGAATTAGTTTCATAGTTTTGTCTCACATGTATTTGGTGGTCAGCATAAAGACCTAACTCACCTAAAAGCTTTGCTCCTAATGCATTTGTATCTGCACTTTGTTGAGACACACTTGGCTCAATCAATAAAGGAAGAGACTTAGAATTTGAATCATAAGACAAGAAAGAGGCATTAGATGTTTCTAATGTAGTAGAAGGTTCCTGATGAGAACTGGAATGGCTTTGTGAATCAAGGCCTTCAAGTTTTTGTGTGGCTGAATCTGAGAGCCCACAATAGAGGCTCCTAGCTACCATGTCCAACATACTCTTGCCTCTATCATGAATTTTAGACCACTTCCAAGGAATCCCACAACCCTTTTTAGAAGCATAACCAACTTTCAATTTCTCACTTTCTGTTTGAACTGTAGCCTTATGTGAATATGAATAATCTACAATACTAATCTTTCCACAACCAATAGAATCTAAAGCATCAGATAGACATGGAGTATCATGATGCTGTCCTTGTTTAGGGCTATGAAAATGAGGTCTTTTGATCCATTTTAACTTGCACTTTTTGGATTTCTTCACCCCACTTGCTAAAACATGTAAGTGAGACTGAGGAGTCAAATTATACCTATTACCAATTGTAGAACTTGACATTATTTTATTTTGTACTACATCTTTCTTAACATCCCTCAGAGGCAACCCTTTTCTGTTCAAATTACTGACTTTAGGGTTCCTTCCAAGCTCAGAATCACTTTTCCACTTTTCATCATTCAATCCCTTTTTTCTTCCTCTACTTTTTAAGTCTCTATTGTAGACACCTAAATTTGATTACACTGCTTTGGTAATCTAATTTAGCCATCTCTAAAGGCATCATTAATTAAATTCTTATTTAATTAATCCTTTGCCATCCCTAGTTGATTAATTTAATTAATCATCTATAGTCCTAATTGATAAATCAAATAATCTATTATTTATCAATTAAATCTTTTTCTCCTATCTAATTCCAAAAATCCCCATTTATTAAATAAATCTATTTGATAAATGAAATCCTCAAATTCAAAAACCCCTAACCTATCTCTAATCCTCCATTTAGCCTAATCCACCCCATCCACCCATACTAACCAAGCTTAGCCACTAACTCACCCACCCTCATTAATGCCATCCACTTGCACATCTCTAACATCCCTAATCTAATCCTAAACCCAAGCCTAATCCACCCCCTAATGTTGTCACATTCCTTAAACAAGTTTAAGACTTTCCTAATCCAAACCAAACTCTCCCCTCAAAAATCCCAACCACCAAGTCATGAGTGCTCTTACAAAACATAAAAGACTCTTACAAGCCCACTCATGACTCTTACACCCATGTTCCACACTCTTCCTTCTTCCACACTCATTCCTCTTACATCCCTCTTACATACTCAACCCCACTCATCATGCCTTTAACCAACCCTTTACCCTACCCTCTCACACTCATCCTCCTTGTGACAAGTGTCACCTTCCCATTGGTGCTAAACAAGCACAATCCATGTGCTCTCCTTTGAGGGCATCCTAGCCCTCCTTAAGCCTTCATCCATCCTTGCATCTAATCCCTCCATCCCTCTACCCCTTAGCCTATAAATTGAATCCCATCCCAAGCCATTTCATCAACAATCTTTGAGCTAAAGTTACCATGCCCTTTTGAGAGCCAAAATCCATACCCATACCCTTATAATGCCAAATTGAGAGCTCACAAAGCTACCAATTTGCCATTACCCATCTCCATTGAAGCAGTTTTTGAGCATCTTGAGCATACATCCACAGCAAAAGGACACATCTACAGAATCAAGAAAGCATGGAGTGTTTTCTCTTGTGAGGTTTGCACTTCTTTTTTGCTTTCTTTGTCTAAGCATATATGTGAATTTAGTTTTTGGTTTGTGAATGTTTACTTTATTTGTTAATGTTCTTTGCATACTAATTCTTGTTCTACATTTTGGCATGCCCGGTGGGACCCCACTATGGGTCATTTAATCATCTATTTTCATCTATATGTCATTTTTTTTAACCATCTAATGTTTGTTGTTGTTTGAGTGTGTTGTGAGGGTGTTTTGCTTATTTTTGTAGGTTAAAGAACACACTTAGGAAGAAGAAATACCATCTGAAAAAAAAAAATTGCATTTTTCAACTTTTTTCGCGCAGTTTTGGCATCTGCAACCTGTTCTGTCTGCGAAAATCCGCGTCTGCGCAAATCGACGTCTGCGAAAATCCACGTCTGCACAAAATCGACGTCTCCGCCACCGCCAATCCAAATCGTCGTCTGCGAAAATCCGCATCTGTGCAAATTGGCGTCTCTGCTTGTCACCTGTTTTCTGTGCCGCAAATCTGTTCTATCATCTTCGAATACCAGTGTCTCTGTATTTCAGCGTCTTCGTATTTTGGCGTCTCCGCTTGATAGACTGTCATCTCTGCCTACTTATGTTGCATTTCTGCTTTAAAATCTTTGTTTCTGCACTTTGTAGCTTTAAAAAAAAAAAAAAAAGAGTATAAATCAAAATTTGACTTTTAGTGGTTCCATAGGATTTAGACCATTTTAAGCATTTTTACACGTAGAAAAAACAACAAAAAAAGTTAAATTTTTTTTTTCCATAGTTAAGCTCTCATTTTTGAAGATTTTGGCTAACTAACTAAATTGCTTTTTTTTTTTTGTCTCATTGCAGGTTGGAGCACATATGGAACCACTAACCATGTTTCTTGCAGGTTTTCATGTTGCTAAAAAAATGAACTTGAATGGTTAAACACATTTTCCATTGAATGAATGTTGTTCAAAACACACTCTTGAATGTCATGGATTAAAATCAACTTTCCTTGGAATGCATGCTTAAAACAACAAATCCAATCTTGAATGCCAAGGATCAATTAACCATTGCAATATCAAAACACTTCATTTGGAGCTTCTAAAATTGAACAAAACAAATCTCTTTTCCACATGCAATTTAGGTAAAGTTTGATTTTTGGACATTTAAGAAACTTTGTTAAGTTAAAATACAAATTTACAAAAATCAATTTGAGTAGTTCCTTGGACTCACCTCTTTTCTAATCACCCATCAAATATTAACCATTGGTTGCAATCTCAGCGCCATTTATGGGGATGGGTCTACTTGAAAAAGGTGTTAAATGTTCCACAATCTAACTCACTCACTTGGTCTTTGAACGTTTGCTTTAACTTTATCAAAATTCTTAAATGGCCAAAACTCTAGATTAAATCGATCACACTTCAAGTTTGGGCACTAAAATTGAACAACAACTGACGTGGAGAGCCTTCGGGCGCGCGCTTGAAATCGAATCTCACACACTTTTGTTTTGGGCTTAAAACAAACTCACACTCAATCTTGAATGCCTTAAAGAAAATTAATTGATACTTGACGTGGAGAGCCTCCGGGCGTGCGAGTTTGCTTTTTTTGACCCTAACTCTTCTTATTGTTTATATTCTTCGATCGATTTACTTTTGTCGGCGCTTCAAGTTGGAATTGAACATTGTCTCTTAAACATGAGTGCTTGCAAAGTCTAGATTAGCACACATAAGAGTCAATTGGTAAAAGAACAAGCGTGTTTTTTAGCCCAAGGTCATCCAAGTCTTCTCTCCCCTTGTCGTCTTTCGAGGCCATCTTGGGTGCATAAGATTAGGATCCAAAACCTTGTTTCTTTTTAGGAGGCCTGCTTGGGGATTTCATCACCCCTTGGACGACCTCAACTCCAGCATTCCGACGGAGTATAAGAATCGGGAGGTGAATCGAAAGACACCTCTCTTGGGATCGAGATTTTGTCATTCAGGCTAAGCCTCAAGGAACTTTATACCCTTGAGAAGTGAAAGAGGAGAAGTGGGTTACCGCTCCTCTCGGCTGTGTGACATCCTTTTGGTCTCATCTATGGATTTGGGCCTCACGTACCTTGCGTATATCGAGGACTCCCTAGCTAAACCAACTGTCAGCCTTGTAGAAAACCATCTAAGATGTTAATGTGTTTGGAGTGACTGATCGAAACATTTGTAGAACATACACACTCCTCGGCGCAAGTATCACATTCTGAGAACCACAAACTTCTATTTGGGTGTTCCTATCTATTGCTTGTTTTTATTTTACTTGTTGAATGAATGTTTTCCAAACTTGGTCAATCCTAGCTTAGGGCACACTTAGCGTAGTCACTGCCTATTTTAGAAGTTGAAAAAGTTGAAGCAAAACAACCAGAATCTCCCAAAGCCAAGAAAATTCAAGAATTTATGTCGGAACAACCCAAACCCAAACAGAAGTTTCACAAGGTCAAACTCAAGCCATCTCTAGCATATCAAGAACTTTCAGCCAAGAGAAAAGAAATAACACCAAGCCCACGAATTGCCAAACTCCACAAAGCAGAGGACAAATCTACCGACGAAGCACTTCAAGAGGCCTGGTTAGAGCGCACCATCAAATTTAGCCAACATCTAGGAGTTAATCCTGCTTATGCCTTACCAACTAGGCATGATTTCTATGATTAGACACCCTTGTTTCTCCCCATCTTCTTGGATAAGCTTCACTTTAGAGTCATCTTTGTAGAAAATCCAACCATCTTAGGTTATCCCCTTAAGCATTATTAGCTCATCCATCTCATTTAGAATCAAACCATCTAGCCAGCAATCGAAAATATGCACATCTAAGCTTTCAAAATTGTTGTCACCTTGCTAAAAGTTTGCCATTCCTAAAATCTTCCAAATCCACCAATCTCACCAAGGTTATCCCTTTGATAGAGCTTTGTCTAGGGTAATCTAGCTTTGTCACTTGTTATCCCTCATCACCTTGAGCTAAAGGTTGGGATCCGCAAGTGGTCAATCTTGTGTTCTTCCTAAAGGATCATCAGTCTATCCTTAAGTTGACATAATCACCACCAAGCTTGCACATAGGAAAGCAGACCTTTTGTGCTTTGAAAACATATCTTTGAAGTTAGAATCCCCAACCCAATCCTCCTTAGGTTTTTTCATATAGATTTTCCTCAACCTAGGAAATCATTTGCATAGAAAAGCCTTCCCCCTTTTGCATCCATCAGCATTATTGCATCTCATCCCTAGGAGCATTTTTCATGCCACCCGTCACTCGCTTAGCCAAGAAGAAAGAAACAATGGAGCCCTATCATTTGGATCGAACAGCCTCACCCCCCTTGAGCACTTAACCATCCTTCAGCCTAGAGCTAGCTATGCCATCACCTACTGACATTGAAGCTTTCATGAACCAACCAGGAAATGCAGTATTGGTAAACGCCATTATAGACAAAAACAAAGAGACAATCATGGCTAATTTTTGAAGGGACAATGTAGGAACCTTTGACTTTGGAAGACCCCCTCCATTATCAGATCCATCTCACCCATTGTTTGGGCAGCTGCCACCACCCACAGGCTCTTATGATCCAAATTATCCTCAATATATTCCAAAAGAAGAGCCTCCAGCCAATCCATATGACCCAACAGACCCAAACATACCATCATCCACCCAAGTTGAAATCTCCATGCCGCAAGCCAACGCAGCCACCACCACTCCATCCTTGGTTCATACCTCTCTGCTCCAAACCCCCTTTACCCAAAACATCTCACCGTTCACCCCCTTCACTATTGCTGTTGCTCCCCAATCCAGCCTTCCAAATCCACCCATCTCCCAAATCAGTGCTAGCATCTTTGGCCAACCTCAGCAATATACAACAGGGATGCCACCCATGGGGCCAAGTAATCAACCTTTCATCATCCCCAGCTTGTTCACCATAGCCCAAAGTACAATCCCATCATTTCCATTAAGTCCTTGGAGCTCAATACCACCAGCCACAAATCCATAAGCTACTACCTTCACTCCACAAAGCTATCAAAACTCACAACCTACTGCCAATCTTCTACCAAGCTCCCAAGTGACCCCAGCTCCCACCACCACTCTACCAAGCTTCCAAATCCAGCCACAAAGCTATCAAACCCCATCAGTTCCATTCCCAAGCTTTCAATTCCCACCACCTCCACCACCAACTAATCCATTACCTCCAATTACCAACTACTTTTCAATGCCACTTCTAGGAGGTAATCCACCACCCCAGCCAACCACCAATTATTTGCAGATACCATCCCAGATGGGGGCACAACCCACATATATTGGTCAAACCCCACAAGCCCTCTGATCCTTTCCCCAAGCCTCACAACCATCTTATACCCTACCTCCACAAAGCAATCCATTTATCCCACAACCAGCTTATGTTCCTCAATCCAAACCTCAAATCCCATATCAACAGCAAGCCTCGTAGCACATGCAGCAATATGCACCACCTCCCCCTCAACAACTCTTCATCCACCATGCAGCTACCCAAACAATGTACAATCCCTATCAGAAAATCCCTCACAACCATCCATATTCAGTGGCCCCATCTAGCACATACCTACCTCAAGGCACTCCTACATTGGGGGCACCCCAACCATCACCTATCAATTCAGAGTGGGAGCAAATGAAGACAGCTCTGAAAGCCATCCAAGAAGGGAATGATCCAAAGACATTCAAGTTTGAGAATGCATGTCCTTACCCATTTGACAAAGCCATTATCACGACACCATTTCCCAAACACTTTGAGGTACCTAAATTTGACAAATTTAGAGGAAAAGGAGACCCTGTCACACATATCAAAGAATTTTACATGCATTACCAGGACGTGGCGTACAATGACGTCTTCCTCTTGCGCCTTTTTCCCAAAAGCTTGGCTGGACCAGCTCTTGAATGGTTTTATAGAATCCCCTATGGCACAATTAAAAACTTTTCTGAATTATCTGAGGCATTTGTAGCCCAATATGCCCATCTTGTTGAAACAGAGCTATCAATAGTTGATCTTGTCCACACCAAGCAAAAAGGTGGAGAAAGCCTTTCCGAATACTTGCAAAGATGGAAAACCCTTACCACCCACATATCCTGCACCTTGCCAGAACGCCATGTGGTGAAAATGTTTATTGATAATGCACATCTCAACTTGGCTCACCACATGACCATGAACTATTTGCAGACCTATAAGGATATCAAAGAGAAAGGAATGATTCTTGAGCAAGGACTCATCAAAGATGGTGTGGTAAAGATTTACAAAGAGGCCAACCAAAATCAATCACATTCCAATGACAAGTCTAGGTATTGGAAAAAAAACAAGCATGTTGCAACAGATGGGGTTACTGACACCAAACATGTGAATATTGTTGGTCCTTCTCAAAACCAGTCTAACTCACCATATCAAACAAACAACCAACAAGCTATCAATTACCAACAACAAAATAACCAAAACTATCAAAACCACAATACAAGACCCAACTTTCAAGGGTCTAACAATCAAGCTAATGCCATCAATGTAGCTGCAGGGCAAAATCTCGGATTCCAACCTGCACCTAGAAACTATACACCCCTTGGTGAGCCATTGGATGTTATTTTTGAGAAATTGGCTAAGGAAAACCTCATCAAATTTCCTCCTACCCAGCAAATTGATCCAAGCCAATCCAAAGCTGCATGGTACAAGGACAATGAGTATTGCAAGTTCCATAGGGTAAACGGTCACACCACCCTCAAATGCATGAAACTGAAAGAGTATGTGTAGGACCTCATTGATTGGAAGGAAATCACTGTTGGTGCCCAAACCTCTACCAATGCAGGCTTATAGATTTATCAAAATGCTTTTCCTCCACACAACAACCAAAATCTTGGAAAAGCACCTATCCAAAACAACACCAACAACTGCCAGCCAAACCAACAGCATGGGAAGAACAATGACCGCACTTCATCCTATACAGACTATGGTAGCCTTATAGGTTGTATATCTGAGAAAGATCCTTCTGTCAATGTTATCAATATCCGAGGACCAGACAATGAGTGTGCGGTCACCACTCAAAAAGCACTATTTAACATCGCAAGCCCACCAGTTTCGTCAGCACCATCAGCTCCATCAAAAAGTCGGTACAATATCTTGGAACACCTTGGGAACATGCCAGCCCAAATCTCCATTTTAGACCTTCTCCGCACTAGTCCTGTGTACAAAGACATCCTTGACAGTGCTCTCATAGAATCCCATGTCCCTTCTAATATCAATGCTACTGATTTTCGTAATCTTGTTGGACACCTTTCATCCTCATGTGCCCTATCTTTCAAACCCACCGACATACCCGCGGTTGAGCCAGATCACACCCTTCCACTTCGCATAGCCATCATGGTATCCAATTTTGTCGTGAAAAGAGTAATGATAGATAATGGATCAGCCTTGAACATTTGCACCCTAAAATTCATAAAACAAGCTGGGTATACTGAGGCAGATATGATCAGTGAGGTTATCACCATCAAAGCTTATGACAACTTGGAAAGGACCATAGAAGGGACTATTTTGCTACCAATCAAGGTTGGGCCAGTCATCCAAGAGACAGTTTGCCATGTTGTTGATCTAAACCTACCATTTAACATCCTCCTCGGTCGCCCATGGATTCATGCTATGAAGGCCGTTCCATCCACCTACCATCAGTGCATCAAATTTTTGCATCAAGGCACTGAGGTAACCATCCATGCCGATCCAGAACCCTTTGCTTACTGCAATGCGGTTGAAGCTTCATATACAAACCAATGCCCTGGAATAGACATTGGCACAGCCATCACTAGCTCATCCCACACTTATAATGATGCAGAAACCATCCTCGCCTCCACCTTATCTACTATAAAGATCAACAACAAAGGCTGTGGAGAATATAGTCTATCAGATGCATTTGCTGTCGGAGCAATCCCACTTGATCCACATACCCATGGATGGCCAACATATCACAAAGCTAAGGAGATTCCACCTCCTCGATACAAATGGTTTGTCCCAACCACCTTTGTCTCCTCAAAAATTCCTCTTCATGAGGAGCTCACTCCAGATATCAACAATTGGTTACATAAGGATGCACCTCCAAGAAATCAAGCACGCCTTGATCACTTTAGCCAGAAGTATCCCCAACAACATAAGCTCATCACTAAAAAATGGAACTATCAAGGAGGTGGACTAGGACCAGAAGAAAGGGGCATGCAATGTCCCATCGAAGCACATAATTGGGAAACGAAGTCAGGTCTTGGCTTTGGCATACCCACAACTAGGGGCACCAACAAGAACGGTCATGCTTTTTGAACATCCACCGTGACCTTGTCAAAATTGAAGACATTCTTGAGGAAGTTGAAAAGAGAGCCTACGACGATATCCCAAACCAAATCTTCCTAGGAGACTCTGTTCTCCAAGAACTATCCATCCATCTCATTGACCTACCACTTGCTCATCCACAACTCATATATTGGGACCAACCAAGTGTCATACATATTGATGAGTTCACATCAGAGGAAGTGCTTGTAAGATTCATGGGATCCGAAACTCCTCATAAGAAGACAAAGCCAGATTCTGCCTACATCTACAAGCTAGATCCCAAGGGGTATTTTGGAGAAAATCCCCAACCTAGTTTCGATACACCCAAAATTGAAACTAAGGTAAATCTGGGACTAGCTAAGGCAGCGAAGAGAACCCCTCAGTAAGAAAATCCAGAGCCACAAGAAGAACATGAGGATTTAGTATTGCCTCCTCAAGATAATCGACCAGAGGTGTCTTCTATTCTAATAGAGGATACTAGAGAAGTCAACATTGGTTCTTTAGAGATCCCTAGAATTGTTCACATTGCTGCATCCTTATCACAAGACCAAGCTGATCTCCTCTTTGAGGTTTTATGAGAGAACATTGGCCGATTTGCATGGTCATATCAGGACATGCCAGGACTTGATCCAAAGCTTGTAGTTCATCATCTTGCATTCGATCCAAAGATCAAGCCCGTCAGACAAAAGCTTAGAAAAATGCACCCCAAGGTGGCATTACTAGTCAAAGCTGAACTAGAAAGAATGTTAGCTGCTAAGGTTATCCAACCTATCGACTACTCAGAATAGATCTCCAACATGGTCCCTGTCACTAAGCCTTCTGGTGACATCAAAATATGCACTGATTTTAGAGATCTTAACAAAGCTTGTCCAAAGGATGATTTTCCCTTGCCCAACATAGATATGATTGTAGATCTTACAGCTGGACATGAAATTCTATCCCTTATGGATGGATTTTTCGGGTATAATTAGATCAAGATTGCAGAAGAGGACCAACATAAGACAGCATTCACTACCCCTTGCGGAACCTTTTGCTACACCATGATGCCTTTTGGCCTAAAGAATGCTGGGGCTACCTATCAAAGAGCTATGACAGCCATTTTCCATTATCTTATCCATAGCATTTTGGAGGATTATGTGGATGATATCCTAGTCAAATCTCACACCTTCATGGATCATCTTGCTGACCTGGAGAAAGTCTTTGATAGGTTGGCCCAATATCATCTCATGCTAAATCCCAAGAAGTGTGTCTTTGGGGTCACATCTGGCAAGCTTCTAGGCTTCATAGTTTCTAAACGAGGTATAAAGATCGACCCCAAAAAGGTCAAGCCTATCTTAAACATGCCTCCTCCCCAGACACTGCAACAGCTTCGCTCTCTTCAGGGAAAACTTCAATCTGTCCGACGCTTCATCTCCCAACTTGCAGATAAGTGTACACCATTTTCATTCTTGCTAAAGAAGAATGAGAACTTCAAGTGGGATCTTTTATGTCAGCGCAGCTTCGATCAGCTCAAGCAGTATCTCACCAATCCCCCTATCTTGGTTCCACCAGTTCCTGGTCATCCCTTGATCTTGTATATATCAGCAACACCTACTGCTCTAGGGGCACTTCTAGCACAACATGATGATTATAGCAGAGAGAGAGCCATCTACTATATCAGTAGAACCCTAGTTGGTTATGAACTCAATTACACTCCTATGGAAAAAGCTTGTTTGGCAGATGTTTTCTCAACTCAAAAGCTTTGCCACTACATGCTAAGTCATACCATCCAACTAGTCTCCAAGATTGACCCTCTCAAGTATATGCTCTCCAGAACAACACTTACAGGCCGTTTGGCCATATGGGTTATGCTACTAAGTGAGTTTGACATCCAGTATGTGGACAGAAAGGCAATCAAAGGGCAAGCTATAACAGATCACCTAGCTGATGCACCTCTAGTAGATGCATATCCTTTGCTCACAGAATTTCTAGATGAGCATATCTGCCTAATTGAAGAACAACCCCCATGGAAGCTTTATTTTGATGGCTCATACACCTCTCATGGATCAGGGGCAGGAATATTATTAGTTACACCTCAAGGAGATTACATTCCAAAAGCCTTCAAGCTACAATTCCCTAGCACCAACAATATAGCAGAATATGAAGCTCTTGTAGCAGGATTAAAGATAGCTGCAGAATTGAATATCACTGAGTTAGAAATCTTTGGCGATTCCCAGCTCATCATCAAACAAGTCTTAAATGAATATCAAACCAAAGATGAAAAGCTATTACCCTACAAAGAGCTAGTTGATCAGCTGACCCAGCATTTTACAAAGCTTCAGTTTACACAAGTGCCTCGAATGCAGAATAAGGCAGCAGATGCCCTGGCCACTATCGGCTCACTCTTGGAAATTCCCCAAGATGCTACACAGTATGAATTTTTAGTTGAGCAGCTCCTCACACCCGCTTATGCGAATGAGGATTCAAACTATTTTTGTATCTTGGTTGGTCCCCAATCCCCTTGGTACCATGAAATTCACGCTTACCTTAACGATGGTATCATATCCCCTTACCTCACACGCACCCAACGCCAGAACGTTATTCAAAAATCATCCCGCTATGTTATCATAGCCAATACCCTATATCGTCGAGGTTATCACGATACTCTCTCTCGATGTTTAGATGAAAATGAGGCCACGATGGCATTAAAAGAAGTACATTCTGGACTTTGCGTTGCCCACACGAGTGGTATTGTCCTAGCATGAAAAATGCTTAGAGCAGGCTACTATTGGCCTACCATTGAAGAAGACTCTTGTGACTTTGTCAGAAAGTGTCTCCCATGTCAGCAGCATGCAAATCTTGTGCACGCTCCAGCACAAGATCTACAGCCTATTGCACCACCTTGGCCTTTCGCTTGTTGGGGCCTTGATCTAGTTGGAACTATCACCCCTCTCTCATCTGATGGACATAAATGGATAATAACAGCTACAGACTATTTCACTAAGTGGGTTGAAGCAGTCCCCCTAGTCTCAGCTACAGGAGTTCAAGTCTCCAAGTTCATCTTGTACCACATTGTTTGCCGCTTCGGCATCCCATCCACCATCTTCACTGACCACGGAGGTAACTTTGAAAATCTCAACATGGAAGAATTATGCACTTCCCTCCGCATCCATCACCACTTTTCTAGCCCATATTTCCCACAAGGTAACGGCTAGGCAGAGGCAACTAACAAAACCCTCCTCAAAATCCTAAAGAAAGTTGTCAATGATTCCGGCCGTGATTGGCACCTTCAAATAAATCCGGCTCTATGGGCCTATCAAACTTCCTTCTGTACATCCACAGGGACAACTCCATAGTCCCTAGTCTATGGTGCCGAAGCGGTATTACCTATAGAAGTTGAACTTCCCTCACTACGCATATCTTTGCGAGGGCAAATCTCAGATGAAGAATACAAAGTAGCTCGACTCACCCAGCTAGATCTCTTAGACGAGAAGAGACAACAAGCCTATGACCATCTCACAGTCTACCAAACTCATCTCAAAAGGAATTTCAACAAGAAGGTGCTCCCACAACACTTTCAGCAAGGTGATATGGTCCTCAAAGAAAATATGAAAGTCCAAGCAGATTGAGAAAAGAAAGGCAAGTTTGAACCTACATGGCTTGGTCCCTATGTGGTTACTGCCTCCTTTGGCTCCGGAGCCTATCAATTATCTACACCAGAAGGAGAACTCTTGAATGATCCCACTAACATCATTCATATCAAGAAGTTCTATGCTTGAAGATCTTTGGTATACCCAGCTTTTGAAAAATACAAAAAAATAGTAAAGAGAAATAAGCATCCAATGGTGAAAACTTGGCAATTCAAGCGCCTTGGATAGGTACCTTGGTGAAAACTTGGTAATTCAGGTGCCTTGTGTGCTAAAGACTAATCCATTATCTATCACTATCATATCCCTCATCCATCCACCCACCATCCCATAAAACACCTGCTTGTTCCCTTGGTGTTCCAATCAAATATCCAAATCTGATGGAGCTTGTCAATACCTCCTGTATAGCTTGTAAATCTTGTACCAAAGCTTGTATTATACCTTGTAAATCTTGTACCATACCTTGTATATATCCAAATCTTGTCCAAAGCTTGTACCATATTCCAGCTTGTAAATAATCTTGTATCCTAGCCTGTATCCTATCACATGCACACACATAATCCCATTTTCCTTAAGCTTTTCACAAACCATCTACCTATCCACCTATCAACTATTATAGACATCCCATTCTTCACAAACATTTCCATCTCACAAAAAACCAAAACATGAACAAATTTGTACATTTGTAACATATCTTAGTCTGTCAACTTGTACATCCTCTTTAGCTTAGTATCATTGTATCTATCCGGCTTTCGTGTTAGTTCATCCTTGGTCAACATCTTGCACACATCGCACACCTTGGTTAGATATTCCAATGCATCCTTTAGCTAGATCTCCTGTCACCAAAGTGTTATCCTTCTTAGTTTAGCTTGCCAGATGCATCACTCATCCAGATCCATCAGCTTAGGTGCTCTCTGATAGATCCTTGCAGGATATAGCTTTCCTCATGTCTGATCTTGGTCCGTTAGTACCTCGTCCTACCCATCTCATTGGCAAACAGTTCTCTTTTGGATTTTTGCTTTCTTTTGATTTGGGATCTTCCCTTTTGGGTCTTGAAATATCTTTTCCAAGCAATCTCCTTGTTCCCTCCTCAAGGTTGCCATGATCTTCCATATCATGGTATGCTGCGAATGGGGCAATTAGAGCTAAGGTCTTGATCAGGTCTTTTGCTTGTTTTCTTTTTCTGCTTGTGGGTTACCTAGTGTCATTTCCACGCTGCTTCCTCTGGGATTCATGTGTGATACTGAGGCAATCCTTGTGTGTTTGTTTTGAGTCAGTTCGTCAGTCCTCTGGACAGTTGGTAAAAAGGCCTTGATGTTCTTGGTAACCTTGGCAATTAACCAACAGTCTTATAGCAAATCTAGTGCTCAACTACATGGTGGTACTTCTCTTTGAAGTATCCCCCTGCTCAAAAAGCTTCAATGGATTCCTTTCATCTCCATTATCCCCCATCCATATCCTACATCTGTCGCTCCTACCCCAGCTTATGCATTAGTATCTCTTTGAATCACTCCTCACACTTAGCTTTAGGTATCCACAATCCTAGTCCTAGGGATCTCCGAAACCCATCTTCCGCTAGTCTGACTCTTTGAAATCCTATTGCATCATCTTTATCATTCTATCATCCATCTCCCTACCATGGATTCCTTTTATAGCACTCCACTCCTCCATCTCCCCCCCCCCCCAATCCTGGAAAGTCTTAAGCTTCTTTTACTATTGTGCCTCTGATTTCCCTTTATCATTCTCCCGTAGTGAGAGTTTGAGCTAATTCAGCCCCTTCTCTTCGCCAACCTGCGTCTCAGCTCGTCTCAATTTCTTGTACTTTTCAAGAAGTTGTCGAGCCTCATTTCTCTCCCTACCGCCTTCTTGAGGGGGCATCATCTAAGTCTAGTCTCTCCTCTTCTTATCCGAGACTGGGGCAACCTTGTTGCTAAAACATCTTCCTCGTGTCATCTTCATTCGAACTTCTTTGAAATAGTGTTGTCTCAACACTATGTCAAAGAGGGGAAAAATGTTGACACCTAAATTTTATTACACTACTTTGGTAATCTAATTTAGCCATCTCTAAAGGCATCATTAATTAAATTCTTATTTAATTAATCCTTTGCCATCCTTAGTTGATTAATTTAATTAATCGTCTATAGTCCTAATTGATAAATCAAATAATCTATTATTTATCAATTAAATCCTTTTCTCCTATCTAATTCCAAAAATCCCCATTTATTAAATAAATCTATTTGATAAATGAAATCCTCAAATTCAAAAACCCCTAACCTATCTCTAATCCTCCATTTAGCCTAATCCACCCCATCCACCCATACTAACCAAGCTTAGCCACTAACTCACCTACCCTCATTAATGCCATCCACTTGCACAGCTCTAACATCCCTAATCTAATCCTAAACCCAAGCCTAATCCACCCCCTAATGTTGTCACATTCCTTAAACAAGTTTAAGACTTTCCTAATCCAAATCAAAGTCTCCCCTCAAAAATCCCAACCACCAAGTCATGAGTGCTCTTACAAAACATAAAAGACTCTTACAAGCCCACTCATGACTCTTACACCCATCTTCCACACTCTTCCCTCTTCCACACTCATTCCTCTTACATCCCTCTTACATACTCAACCCCACTCATCATGCCTTTAACCAACCCTTTACCCTACCCTCTCACACTCATCCTCCTTGTGACAAGTGTCACCTTCCCATTGGTGCTAAACAAGCACAATCCATGTGCTCTCCTTTGAGTGCATCCTAGCCCTCCTTAAGCCTTCATCCATCCTTGCATCTAAGCCCTCCATCCCTCTACCCATTAGCCTATAAATTGAATCCCATCCCAAGCCATTTCATCAACAATCTTTGAGCTAAAGTTACCATGCCCTTTTGAGAGCCAAAATCCATACCCATACCCTTATAATGCCAAATTGAGAGCTCACAAAGCTACCAATTTGCCATTACCCATCTCCATTGAAGCAGTTTTTGAGCATCTTGAGCATACATCCATAGCAAAAGGACACATCTACAGAATCAAGAAAGCATGGAGTTTTTTCTCTTGTGAGGTTTGCACTTCTTGTTTGCTTTCTTTGTCTAAGCATATATGTGAATTTAGTTTTTGGTTTGTGAATGTTTACTTTATTTGTTAATGTTCTTTGTATACTAATTCTTGTTCTACATCTATATCTCAACCTACTATCAGCAAGAGCATTAGAAATGAGTTTCCTTCTTCTCCTTAGTCTTCTATCATCTTCAACTAAATCTTCCATGCCATATCCTGCAAATCCAACTATTTTTTTCCTTGATGTGTCACTTTGAGAAAGTGGCGAGGCACTAAGCACCCTTCTAGCTTCTTTCCTATGATCACCAACGAATGAATTTATGCCTTGAAGATTATTTAGATTAATTGCACTCTCCCTTTCTAGCTTCTTTATTATAGAGCCCATAATAGGAGAATTCCATGATGGACTTGTAGAGGGGTCCCTCAGAGATTGTGATCGTCGAAGAGTGATTAAATCTTTCATAAGAGAGCTTTCTGCCAAAAATCACTTATCCAACATATCTTTTGACTTGTTCACATGAATGTGATTCTTCAAATGAATAAAATTATTCAAATGTGCATGGTTTCTCACATGATCTTGGATACTATGATCCCTTTCAGAGAGAACTTTGGAGATGCCACTAAATACTACTAACATGATACAAGTGAAACAACTGTACTGCAATGAGCAGAACTCCAAGGGTTCTCAAGATAAATTTGGGAAGCAAATGAGAATACAAGACAAAAAAAGAAGAAGATGGTCATTGTATGGAAGTTGAGAACACAACCAACCATGTATTACAACCATGGCAAAGAACAACTAGGCATTCAGCTGATTGAAAAACAAAAAATCAATGAACATGTCATTCTATCCCTTTGATCTTGATCCAAAACCAATGTCATATGTACCATGAGTTGCTAAGGACCACACTTTTTTTGTGAAATAATTCATCTCATCACAGTGATACATAAAGATTCAGATGCTCTGCATTATGAATTCCCATGACCAAATTTGCAAAATAGTATTCAGGCTATAAGTTGCAGATTTGAATAATTTTAAGATAGATTACATAAACAAGACAACCAATCCCCCTTCAAAAACACAATCTGGTAGATCAAGTTTGTACTATCTCCTTTGAATCACTCACCTCAAAGGTTTCCACCATTATTCAATCTGTTTTAGTCATTTTATTCACTTTAATCTCTTATTGTCAGCAAATATGGCCCTAACACAGAAAACAAGATTTCACTAGTAAGACAATGCTTAAAATTTTAAAATAAGCAGAATAATCTAGGCTAAATGAAATTTCACCAACACTAATATGGCATAAAATTGTTGGAAAAAGCACACCACAAAATGATTTACAAAATGGAACAATCAAGATTGAGACTCTAAAATAATCTAAATGTCAAGAAAAAGTAGTGTATTGTAAGGTACAATTTAACAAGTACCATGGACAATAGAAAAGACAGAGCATATATTCAGATCAGATCAACTTGAAATTCATATACCTTAGCACACCCCAGTCTAGAAGTTCAATTTATCTACACGATCTTTAGTTTAATCACTTGTCTCAAATATTTTGAACCATGATAATTTAAAATCCAGATGTACAAAAAGAAGCTGAGAGATAATTTATTAGCTTGTAGTCATCCCAACTCCTTGATGAGTGTTTTAGGTCCTTAAATAAAATTAAATGTAGAACTAATCATCCAAGCCTAGGAATAATTCCAATCCAATCAGAATTTATATGACGCAGACAATAAAGGTCTGGAAATTTACAAAATAACTCATGAATCTAATATTTAAGGAAGGTCTACACAACAACCATGCAGCTTAAGGCTGGGTTGCAAACTCAAAGAGAAATGGTTCATACTCTTAAATAAATCTCAAATAAGGGTTTTCATTCAGATTGGAAGGTCTAAATTGACTAATAAATAAAATCAATATTCAAAAGGCGCCCGATAAAGAAAATATCTTCCTCCTCTTGGTTAAAATGATATAAATCTTACATCATTTTATGTGAAAAACACTAAAACTTGAAAATTTGGATAGACATGAGGCTATAAGCAATTCCATAGTTCAGAGAAATCAAAAAGCATTTCTAGTTCCTGAATCTAGAACATAAAGTTTCTATTGATGTGTGATAAAGTTTTTAGATCGATTGACATTGAAACGATACAATACAATTAAACAATTGTACAACAATGACAAGTAGGAAATTGGGGAATGTCAGGGCTTAAGAAATAAAACCCTCACTTCCATCCCATTTCTTACGCATGTATATCAAGAGAGGAAATCCCTATACTCCCCAAGGACTATCCGAGCACCTCGACATTTTTTTTCTGTCTCCCCCAAACTTTCTCTAAGATGCCCTTTTGAGGTGAGCGGCTTAAACATCACACACTAATGCTTCATTCCTAGAGTAAAAGTGTTAAATAGTCAAAGTTTGACTTACTTTTCCAAGCTTTTGAGGTTTAGGAAAATGCGTTAGTCAATATGCATGCCAAGTTCAAAGATAACAAAAATAAGGTACAGGTATTATTTTACAATTTCCCTCAATAGATTCAATGCCATTAAATTTTCTTTTTCTCTATTGTTAATGTTTTCTCATAATTGTGATCGGGTTCTTCTCTTAAGCCACCTGATATAGAAAATGGACAAGATGAGGTTTCTCAAGCTAATGTTTAATGTGAATATGATAAATAATGAGGATAAGGATCTTCACTAGGTTAACCATTATGTATTATAGGGAATTTTGCTTCAACAACTATATCATTAAGTATGAGAGGTGTCTAAATATCATATGTAATATAAGTGAAACATTCATATTCATAACACTTTTTTCCTTAGAGAAAAAAATGAATCAAGTTAGAAATTGAGAAAAAACATAAATATTAGATAAAATTTATCATGGATGTTAAATTTATAACATTATAAGAGCTATAACTAGTAAGTATCATAATTTATAGTTTAGATTTACTATATATAGAGGTGTAATAAATTAATTTGAAAAGAAATATGGAACAAATGAGAATCACATTCAAATTTAAGTTTTTGTTGATTTTTTATGTGTTATGGGCTGAAGCTAAAGTTTATTATTATTTTTTGTGATTAATTATTATTATTTGTTAAGTTTCACAAGGTTTGAATCTAAGAACCATTGTGTTATAGGTTCTTGCCTAAGAATCACATTCAAATTTGAATACATGAAAAATATGTTATATTTTATGGCACAATGTATTTTATTATGAATGGATCTAAATATAGAAAATAAATGCATTTAGTCTTAGGATTGAGGAATTATTAATTTTATTTTAAATTTGAAATCTAAAAAGTAACTTCTCTAGAAATGCCATATTTCTAGTTACGTTTTATTATAAAACCTTTTAAACTATGTTCTATATTTGGTTGTGTTCATGGTTCTAGCTTTGTTCTAGGGTCACAAGTTCATCCTTTATGCACAATATAACTTATACCTATACTTAGGGTTTTATTTTAGTCATGCATTTATGAACTACATGTTAAATAAAATAATAAATAAAAAGAAATAACATCTACTAAGGAGAAATTAATATTTATAAAGCTTGTAAGGTATATTGGTGACTTTAATCTTCTCAATCTTTATTGCTATATTCCATACATACAATACATTCATCTATTGGTCAAAACCATCTATAAGTATCGTTCCCCTACACAATGAAAAACATTTTCATTTGTATGATCTCTACATGCTTATGCTCTTGTCACACTTAGTCATACGAATTAGTGCATATAATAACAACAACTAAAATAAAAATTAATTTATTTGTACTAAAAAATATATGCTTATTAAACTCTAATGTATAGAATACCATTTTATATATTATATGGTTTATTTAACTCATGTTTGAGGTTTATCATTTCTTACATATATAGGTTTCATTTATTACTTGCATGGCTAGTAGTGTGCAACCCATTGCTATACTAAATTGTAATATGGAAAAAAATAGACTAAAATGATCACCATCCTAATTTTCATACTTAAATAATTTCCTAATCAATAGTCTTGTTGGGAAATATAATTTTATTTCCACTTGACCTTCCATTTTTAAGGAAATACTTCTAGATATAACTACATTTAGAGACATTATGTTTATACAATCCATGTAAGTTTAACCTAATTTCTTATGAAAATAACTTAACTTGACATTTTGAAATAAAAGTTATGCAAAATAGTTCTCAAAATGCATTTTGATTGTTTAAATCATATTTTATTAGTGAAGTTGACCAATATTACTCTTTGGTATATTTGACATGCTAACACAATAAGGTTCAAATCAAAATGGATTCAAATCATAGTTAAAATATAAATAATATATTAACATATTGAGTAATAAAAGTTAAAGAACATAAATGTTCATTTTTTTAAGAAAATATGTAAAGCCATTATGACAGCACTAAGAGAAAATTTCTTCCATGAAATAAGTATTTTTAGGTGCAATAAGTAACCTAGGAGGAAAAATGACTTGCTTACGTAGGGTTCCCATGAGGGAGGCTTAATATCTATGGATTACAATCAAATTCAAAATAAAAAAGAATAGAGAAGAAATAGTCATTTATTTAATCATTTTCATCTACCTTACCAATTATTTAGCTATGATTTTACTTGATGACCAAATCAATCATTTATTTAGTCACTTATACTTGTAAATTACAAATAACTAGTAGCATTTGATTAGTTTTAGTCACATGACTAAAAATTCTAGTCACATGACTAAAATGTTTAGTCATTTAGTCATTTATTTGCCAAATTTCTACTAGTGTGGTGACTTAGAAGTTATAAAGTGAATGTGCATTGCAAAATTAGTTAGAGCAGAATAGAGGATAGAGAAAAGGACACAACATAGAGACATCTGATCGAGAAGGATCAAGAAGACATTGTTTAGAGGTGAACTATTATAAAGCAATCAAGTGCTAATCACAAGATCAAAGTTGAGCCATTCTAACAAGTGATTTTAGTCAAAATCTCTTAACAAAGTAGTCCTAACAGGTTGTATGATATCTTTTAATAGGGTGCTTACTTAGTTGTGAGTTAAGATCTTTTAGCAAGACACACTTCTAATAGAGTGTTGAAATCCTCTGACAAGGTGAGACCTAATAGTCTTTGTAGGCCTTTAATAGGGAATACCTTTCATAGGGTAGATCATGACTCATGATCAAAATATTGTAACCTACATTGGATACACTTTATTACTACAATAGTGAAGATTTGTGGGTGTTATCCCCACCCCAATTTTACCTTCTCACTTGGAGGGTTTCTGGGTTATCATATCTAGTGTTATGTGTGTGAATGCTTACATGTTTACATGATTTAGATGTATATTCTTTACATGCTATTTTAGTTTACTCATTGAATGCATGGGATAGATGTGTGGTGAAAGTTTTATGGATCCAAGTTTAAACTACTAATTAACCCCCTTTCCCCCCCCTCATAAGTTTACTTTTCTTATTGTATTTCCAATAGGATCATAGATACTGGTTGTTCTCACCACATACCTAGTGATAAATCTAAATTTAAGCACTTGGAACACTATGATGGTGGGAGTGTCATTTTTGGAAATGATGAACCTTGCTATGTGAAAGGAAAAGGTTGTATTGCACTAATTAATGAACTCAGACATGACAATGCTTATTGGGTTGAAGGATTGAAACATAATATACTTAGTGTGGCATGGTTGAATAACATTGGATTTAAGGTAGAATTCATGAATAGGAAAGCCAAGCTGCTAGATGGAAAAGAAAATCTATTTGTGACTGGAAATCAAACAAGAGATAATCTATTTTACCTATATCTAACTAAAAACTCATGTTTCATAGCTCAATTAGAAGAAATTTTGTTATGGCATAAAAGGTTATGTCATGTGAATTTCAATAATTTGGTCAAGATAAGCAAGAATAAAAGTGTTAGAGGCATTCCAAGCCTAATGAAACCTAATATGGGCATGTGCAAAAAATTGTCAAATTGGAAAGATGGGAAGACAAGTTTCAAAAGAAAGAATTATCACTTTGAAGAACTTTTGGAGTTAGTTCATACAGACCTTTGTGGACCTATAGGCATACAAAGATACCATGGAGATAAGTAGTTTATTTTGTTTGTTGATGATTACTCTAGAATGATGATAATTATGTATTTAAAGGAAAAATCAAAAGATTTTCAAAATGTCAAGTTGTATCTGGCTAGAGTTGAGAAAGAAATAGGAAAGAAACTAAAATGTTTAAGGTAAAATAGAGGAGGTGAATTCATCTCAAATGAATTCTATAATGAAAGAGGAATCAGAAGACATGTATCTGCACTTGGTACATCTCAGTAGAATGGCATAGAATAGAGAAGGAATAGATCAATACTGGATTGTGCAAGGAAACTAATGATAGAAACTAATGTTGCTATCAAATACTAGAAGGAAGCAATCAACACAATAGTTCATACCTTGAATTGAGTTCAGTTGAAGAACTTAGATCAAACAACTTATGAATTATGGTATGGCTATAAACCTAATGTGTTTTATTTTAAAGTATTTGGAAGCAAATTTTATATCTTGAAGGAGTCAAGAAAAGGATAATTTGATGTGAAAAGTGATGAAGGCATATTCCTAGGGTACTCTAATAAGAAAAAATACTACAAATGTTTGAATCTATCTATTCACAAAGTTATAGAAAGTACACATGTAAAGATTGATGAATTCGTAGAAAAGTGTGAAGAACAAAGAAAAAAAGAACCTAAAAATTAAAAAAGATTTTTTTACTATAAACTTGATACTTTACCTAAAATTCAAGCAATTACAATTGGCAGTCAATAGTCTTCACTACTTTAGTCTCCAAAATCCCCAAATCAACTTGAGTTGCAACCAATGCAACCTGAGTCACAGTTAAAAGGAACTGAGTCAAAAGGACCCAAGTCAAAAGGACCCAAGTTTTAGCTAGTGCAAAATGGGTCATCTAATGGACCTGAGTCACAAATGGTGGGACCTAAGCATGATTCAGAATATCATTTTGAGCAAGGTGGACCAAGTGAAACAAGTCCAAAATCCAAAAAGAAGGAGCCTAGACTTGCCAAATATGTCAAAAGGCATCATGCAATTGAGAAAATCATTGGAGATTAGTCATAGGGCACAATTAAAAGGAATAAATTAAAAGGTACATGTTTTCTTATTGAGTTTGAAACTAGAATTGTTAAAGATGTGTTAGAAAATAAAAGTTGGATTGAGGCAATGAATGAAGAGATTGATCAGATTGAAAAGAATAAAACTTGGACTCTTGTTCCTAGACCCAAGGACAAAAAAGTAATTGGCACAAAATGGGTGTTTAGAAGTAAGTTGAATGAGAATGGAGAAGTTTCAAAAAATAAAGCAAGGTTAGTATGTAAGGGTTATGCTTAAGAAGAAGGTATTGATTATGGAGATACTTTTGCTTATGTTTCAAGACTAGAAGGTCTTAGAACACTACTTGCATATGCAACACACAAAGGAATCAAAGTATATCAGAGCGATGTAAAATCAACATTCTTGAATGGAATCTTAGAAGATGAAGTCTACATTGAGCAATGTTGTGGTTTCACAATGCACATCCCATTTTGCCAAGAAATGGGGACCCCCTACTTTATTTTTTAGCTATCTAGATCTTGAGTCTAGGGTCTAAAGTCTTTTTTAGGGTTATGATTTTTGTTCTTTGCCTGATTTGGGTCTCTTCCTAGAAACCTAGATGCAAGAAACCTGATTTCTAAAATAGAAAGTCATTTTTTTTAAGGTTAAAGGTGGACCTAGCACAACTTGGTAGTTGTGCTAGTGCATCAGCAGTAAGGAAGAGCACTTCTCTCTTGGAAGTGTGGAGTAGCATAGCTGCGCACCTCCAAGAGGTGCACTAAGTCTTGGGTCTATAAAACTTGAGACCCTCCACCCTCTCTCACCTTCATTTGACTCCTTTGAACTCTAACACCTACACTTGCGCAACTCCTTAGTTATGCTACTGCACCTACTATGCCTAGTCTCCCCTCCACAACCTATACAACATAGTGTTAAATAACCCAAAAGAAGATGTGTAGCTGTGTACCTTCCCTTTTTACATTAATCTTAAATTTTTAAAAAGACTAATGCCTAGTTGAAGGTGCACAACTATGCAGCTTTGCAAAGACCAGCATCCCCAAGTGGATTAAAGGGTGTGCATTTAGTGCACCCCATGAAGTGTGTTGAATGTGCACCCTTTTGCACTTACATATGGTGTAAGGGTGCGCACTAAGTGCACCCCATGAGGTGCACTAGGTGCGCACCTCTATTTTAAGAGTTTTCATAAAGAACAAAAATGCACCTAGTAGAGGTATGCCAAGTGCACTCTTTTTTTCCTTCCAGGGTTAGAAATGGGGTTTTTAGATTTTTTTAGTAGATTAGGGTTTTTGGATCCTATTTCATTGTCATTAGGGTTTATCTTAATTAAGTTTTTGCAAACTCTAAACTAATGGATATTGATTTTATATAGATCTAATGGCTTCTTCATCATCCTCCCTCACTACAGAGATGGTCCCAAAACTCATGGTTTTCATGTTTCAAGATGTTCTAAAAAAGTTATGCTTCCAAGATGACTATTTGGAGATCCAAGACACTAAACTTGGCCATACTGATTGGAATGTGTTCCTACTATTGTGCAACAAACCCATGGAAAGGTACCCAATGATATATGCTCTTACCTAATTAGGACTAGGCAATGCAACATCACACCCAGTATCAGTACAATCCTCAAAGTTGATTATGGCACTGGCAGAAAACTATGTCTTTGAGGAAAGGGGGGTAAAGAGTATAACTAGAGAGATTGTGCTAGATCTTTGACCTAAGAAAATATAGAAGGCATTCCATCTACCAAGAGCATATTAGTTTCTTAGATTAACCTATCACTAGGTGGAAATATGGTATAAAGAACATGTAGAGGAAGTGTCTAAAATCATTCAATCCTCATACCTAATCAAGAAGACTCCTCTTGGACACAAAGTAGGCAAAGTGGATATGACAAGGGGTTATATGAAAGAGAATATTGGATATTCTATAATACTTTTGAGTAGAGTCCTGGGGTTACTGACATCAAGACACCTAAACAAATGGATGGTGCATTTCATTGAGACCATTAGAACAATGAAGATGCCAATTGATTGGGCTTCCATTCTTAGTGAGAATTTGGATGAGAAGTTTGTTATAGTTAAGAACAACTGTAAGTTCTACATGACATCCTATTTGGTGTACCTATTAGCGACAAGGGCAAAAAATTATCTAAGACTCTTAAAAAAGGGCAGCATGCAAGATTGAAATGCATGCCCCTATATAGTATATCCCTAGTTGGTGAAGAAAAAGCTTCCAAAGAACAACAATGAATATAGGATAGTGAATGATTCTTTTATTATCATGGTTATCTAGTTCATTGAAGGGGATCATGCAAAAAGGATGTCAGATGAGGCAACAACCAAGATTTCAAAACTTGGCACCTATTACATCCAATTTAGGATATTCACTTATTTGAGGGTAGCAGGTATGATTATCAATCCCAAGAAGCTCCCAAGGTATCCAAGTGATAGACTTATATTTCTAGAGATCGCTCAACAACTCTTGTTTGGATATGATAGAGTAAGGAAGCAACACAAGATAACCTGGGTGTGGCCCATTACTATAGGACCATTTAGTGTGGTCCAGAGATAGGATATTCTATATTTTGAGCCTAATTGGGATCAATATCCCATGGAGGAAAATAATTCTCCTAATCCTTAGTTTGATAACATTAGAAGAGTGCAATACTTAGCAGGAAAAACCTTCCAACATGAAGATGCAATTGAGGACCATTGGATGAATGCAGTAGATGACTACGATATCCATATAAGGGATTATTCTAGGATGAATCTTTATTTGGAAAGTAGTGCTTTGAAGATAAAGGTTCCTTTAAAGGTAGTACAACAAGACTAAGGATGTCCTTGATCCATTGTATAATAGAGACAATATTTTTGATCAACCCATTATGAATGCAGAGATTAATAAGGAAGAAAACTTAGATATTAATCATAGGGCCAAGCACATCATGAAATTGACCAAGGATTGGATCAAAAGATCTTTCAAATTGGATTTGATTCCTCAAGTGGTAGTCTTAAATGCTACATCCCACCTAGCAAAAGGTAGAGAAGCTAGGGTAATAGTGCCTACTTTCACAGCTCAGTCCCTAGTGAGGCAAGAAATAGTGCACCAACTTGTGTCTAGAGAAGTTGGATATTATAGGGCTCAGAAGGGTAAAGGAAAGAGGAAGAGTACCTCTCCCCAAAAAGTTGAGCCAAAAGAAGAACCAACTCAAGTACCATCACAACAAGGGGAAAAAAATGCACAAGGGTCAAAGAATGTAGAAGCTACACAGACCTAGGATAATCCTCAAATGCCACAAACAAAACAAGAGCAAGGAGAAGTTGAAACAAAAGTACAAGAGGTGTCTCCACCTACTCAAGAAGTACAAGCTTCCTGATTAACTCCTAAGAGAAGGAATATCAAAACTCTAGTCAAGAGGAGAAAAAAGGTGATTAGAAGAGTTATTCCTTTTCCATTAGTACTAGAGGTTATCCTAGAAGGAGAGGAAGAAGAGGATGATGAAGAAGAAGAAGATAAGATTACTCTAAGTAAGATGACTTGTCTTGCTAGGGCCGTAGAGTTGGAGAAGAGAAGGAGCTCTATCATCATTCTACCATCCATTCCCACACAACCTATTTAGTCTACAACTTCTAAGGATGAGATGAAATAGTGGATCAATGAGCAGTAGGGTGAAAGGATTGATGTCTTTTAGATGTTAGATTTTTATTTTATGTTGGTTGGCACTAAGTTGGTAGGATTTAAGATAAGGGATACTTTGACTAATCAACCTCAATGGGAATATTGGATTTAGTTGCCATCTCAACCACAAGAACTCAAAGTAGCTCCACCATTGCCAAATCAAGTTACATTTTGCATGGATAAAGGTTCTTTTACTCCTCTCCCTTCAAGCAATAAAGAAGAACAGGTTCAAATAGAACAAGAAGAGCCACAACAAATACCCACTGATGAAGTGTTAGAGGAAGGTAAAATATGTGAGTAGCCTCAATAGACTTCCTAAGATAGATATGTGAGAACTATGGACTCAACGGATATAGAGACTCCTGACGTGGATCTCTCACAAAAGGAGAAGACTTTAGAGAGAAGTGATAAGGGGAAGAGCATAGCAGAGAAAAATCGTTCTTCATTAAAAGGTAAATCTCCAATGGAACATATTATGAGATGGTTCAAAAAAGAGGTTATTACAAACAAAAGGAAGTGGTATGATACTAAGGAAGAAGGAATGAGAGAATTGATTGAAGTTCTCTGGAAACTTGAGTCACCTCCAAAAGATGCACAGGCATTGGCCTTTATTATAAGTGATCAGAATCAAGATTTGTTTTCTCATGTTGTTATCCCTCATCCACATGTACATATTGAGGAATTGACTTCAAAAGATTATCAGATTAGGGAGGTTGTGCTTAAGAAACCCACATTGGACACTACCAAGTTAATGGTGACAACTAGAATTAAAGAAGTATTTAGACACTTACAATAGGATGATACAAAATTGATAAGACTTTGGAAAAAAATGAGATCCTAAAGGGGTATTTGAATGAAGTTTTTGGTCTATTAGATCTTGAAATTCCTAGGGAGACTTTGAATGTAGCACTAGAGAAAAGAGATTAGGAGACTATGTGGCTAGAGCCATTTTTGAAGGCTTGGTAGCAATGACGAGAAAGTTTTGAAGAGAAAAGTGTGTAGATTATACAAGGAAATATTAAATTGCTACATCATATGCAGAATAATGTAGATAAGCTAGTGGTTATTTTGAACCAGGATTTTGGGTTAATGGATGAAGTACATACTTGGGGCAAGGACCTACAAGCTCTACAGTCGATCAATGGTCAAAGGTATCATATATTAATGGATGTATATACAATGGAATAGTTAGATAGAATTAATGATCGGATAAAGAAGATTTTGGATGGAAATAAAGTAATGGAAGAATTACATGTGGATATTCATAAGCTCAAGGATCAAACCCAAGAGCAAATTTTGGAGGCACTCAAACATTATAGTGATGCATGCCTAGATATTTTTGAAGATGATTCAAGGGATAAATTGATAACTATAGAAATAGTTTTTGAATAGTTCTAAAAGACTTTTGAAGAAGTTTGTAATGATGATGATATTAGACAAGCATTGAGGATTGAAGAAGTCTTACTAGATTTGGATGCAAAATTGGGAGATTTTGTAGAGACTCGCATCGAGGTAGGCAATTATAGGCAAAAAGTGAAGGAAAAATATGAAGCTTTAGATTTTTTGGATGTAGCCCAAGTCACTGATATTATTGAGAAATTCAAGAAAAAATAGCTAGACATAGCTCTTGTATAAAGGGGAACAAAGCCTAGAAGCTAGAATTTTAGTTTTAACACTTGGTGAAATTTTGCATTTTTTGAACATGCTTCTGAGGTGCGTAGGTGCACTACTTTTGAGGTGTTCTTTTTTAGAGGTGCACAGGAAGTTTTTGAAAAATTCAAAGGTGTGCTAATAGTTAATTGCCAATTCTAAATTTAGAGCTTTCCATGCATCAGAAGCACATTTTGATGATAGTTTTACTCCTACAGATACCTAGTGAAGATGGAGCTTCTATTTTTGGCACTTCCAAACACTCTTACATCATCTAATCAATTTCTTCTTATTTTCTCACATTTTCTTTGTTTTAAGAAATGTAAATGCTCACGCATCCATTTAATGATATAAATATGAATGGAGTTCTACTAAGCACCAGTTAGAGAGTTAGTTTGTACATAAATAGATTTGTTTTATTAGTTTAAAAGCATATGTTTGCATAAAGATATCTCTCACTCTCAAAAAAAATTGAGGAGAAGATTTCTTATAAATTTAGGAATGTAATATGTATTCTGGGCTGTTATTTTGATGCAATAATATATACTTTTGGTACTCACATTTGGAGTCTAGTGATTCTTGCCTAAGTGTGTTACATTTTGTGAATGTATGTTCATGGAATGTAATTGAGCCAATAGTTTTATTGTGTTATTTTGATTATATGATCTTTAATTTTGGTGTTGGCTATGGTTTTACAAATTTTGCTGATGTACTTAGTTTGAGAAGAGATCATCTATATTGTTCCTACATAGCTTTTTTGTCTCATACGAGCGCACTTTCAATGGCCTTGTGATTTGATGAAAAGTGAAACATCTTAGGATTACTAAATTCCCATCAATGGTTGCATAAATGGAATTAAGGAAGTGCTACTCCTATTTTCATTGGTTACCTACTAATCTTTTCAAAGATTTAACTTATAGAGATGTTGTTTCTGTAATTTATATCAATTATGAATTTACTTTTCAAGTCATTTGCTTAAATTTCTTGTTACCCTATCTTTGTTATTTTCTTTACTAACCCTTGGTTAAATTAGGAATTCATATAGTTGCATTGTTAGATTGCATTCATTAAAAAATAAAAATATATAAAATATATATTTCTTTTGTGTGGTTATTCTTTTGAGATAGCAAGCATATTCAAAATCTCATCTGAATTGTTTAGAACTAGCAAAGACCTCCTTGTGAACAAATACATTTATCTTCAACTGAGTGGATTCCAGTAGGTCATGAGATCACCCAAAACCTTTTAGTTGATCCTAGATTAGCTTTTCAAGAGAGGAGTTTGAAAGGATTCCTACCGTTAAGCATCATGCAAAATGACAGCTCAACAAAAGTGGCACTAGAAGGAGGGCCCCTTAACCATTTAGAATAAAAGAAAACAACTTGCAATTTCAAAATTTTGCATTTTTTTACAAGTTAATTTTTTTTTGAGCTTTTGAGCTTCTGAGGTGTGCTAGGTGTGCAGGTGCACTAGGTGTGCTAGCTTCCAAAGTGCACCATATTTTTAAGAAAGTGTGCTTCTTCCAAGGTGTGCTTTTTCTAGAATTGATGCAAACTAAAAGATCTTGATCCATCATCTTCATTTCAGCGAGCTTTAAGATCTTCACTTAGTGCATATGAGTTCCTTGAACTTAGCCATTTTCATAAGCCTTGTAGTGAAAAAGGATTACCTTGAATTCAACCATTTCCATTCAGCATTTCATCATCTTCTTCAATTCCACCTCCATAAAAACCAACCATTCCACCAAATCCTTCGATGGCTTTTTTTGCAAATGTTGTAGATTCACCAATCAACTTGACAGGTGTACTCAATGACCTTCATCTATGGAGAAACAAGAACTACTGAAGATCACATTATGGTAATCAAGGAAATCTGCAACCAAAAGTAGATTGCTAATGAGAATGTGGTTCTTCGCTTGTTTCCCTACTCTTTAGGGGAAGTTTCCTTTAAGTGCTATGTTAATTTTCCACCTAGATATATTGGAGATTGGGATACTTTCAAAAAATTGTTCTTGGAACTATTCAAAACTTTCATCAACCCAGCTGTGATACATCAACAATTCATATCAATTAAAAGAGACTTAGCTGAGATGGTTTCACACTTCAACCATTGTTTTCACATGGCATACCATGAGCTGGAAACACCATACACTATACTAGTTGAAGCTATTATTTAGATTTAGTTGAACACTATGGACCATCTTATTACTATTTTTTTAAGAAGACTTCTTGCAGCAAATATTGATACATTAGACAAAGTCTTCTAAAAAATGATACCTTCACTAAGCAATCCAATCCTAATAGAGGAGGATTGATGCTTCCAGCTCAAGCTATTACTATGATGCCAACATATCTTATTGGAGCACCTGTGATGCTTAGCCAATTCATACTAATGAATCCAATTCCATTATAGTAGGCACTTTCTCTACAAAACTCCTAGGATACAAGCCTCCAAAAGTTGCTTTCTTTGAGCAAAAGGTAGCAGCTTCCATTGAACCAAATAACAATTTCACCTCTGAGTTTGGTTAGATGAATAAGACCATGTCACAAATGAGGAATAAGATGACTTGCTTAAGGTTGTCACAAGGACATAATAACAAATTTCAAAATAATAATACTAGTCCTTACAACAAGAATAGTTAGAGTCAAAACTACAATAGGAATTTTAGTGGAAACAACAATACTGGGAACAACAATGTAGGAAACAATAATGGAGGAAACAATTTCAATCCTCCTATTCATAAAAATGTATTCCAAAGAAAAAATTGACAATGGAACACTAGCCCACACAATGGGAGTATTCCTACAAATAACAATAACAATAATGCTTAGTAAGTGGACATCAATCAGTATGATGATGGTCAAAATGTACCCAACAATGATGGTTTTTATTACAATGCAATTCAGGAAATGAATTAGAATTCACAATCAAATGATAATGTCCCTCCTATATAATTTAATACTATGCTACAAGAATCCTATGATTCTACACAAAGTACACAAGTGGAACAACCAACCAACGAAGAATTCTCTTTTCCATTTAGTCAAGAACCAAACATTCAACTTGAAGAAATGCTTGCTTTTCGCAATGCCAATCAAAATACTTATAATCTGTGAAGTAGAAAAGAACCTATGACAAATGGAATTCCTCTAGTATTATAGCCAACTCCTCCTAATATGATTGTGAGTAATAATCTGGTACTAATAAAGCCCCCATATGGAGGACAACAAAATTAGAATTAAGGAAATGTGCCAACAATCTTGAAAATTTTTTCTTGGTCTACGAAAAAGTATAGTGTGGTGGAAGATTTGAAATGCACAAAGGCCAACCTGTCCATGTTTGATATGCTACAAAACCATCCTCATCAATGAGAGGCACTAATGAAAACTCTTGATCATACAAAGGCATCCCATAATGTGAATATTATTCCTCAAAAGATAGTATCTCAAAAAGTCAATGCTTCAGAGGCAACGTCAACTATGTTTAAAGACAAGGTTGAGGTGCCCCCATTTCTACTTAGTATCAAGATATATAGGATGAATATTCATAATTTCCTAATTGATTTAGGATCCTCTTGTAATGTTATGCCACTGTCAATAGCACAAAGGTTGGGAGTCATTCCTCAACCTTCTAATTAGACAGTGATATAATTGGATAAAACATAGGTGAAAGTCATTGGTGTGTTGAAAGATGTTTCTATAAATTGACAGTTGACCCTCGCATTCAACACATCATTGACATACACATGGTTGATATTCTTGAAACATAGAGACTACTACTAAGTAGAGAATGGACAAATGCCTAAGAGGATGGTTTTCCACAGATTTTACTCAATAATGGTTACCATGGAAAGGGTTGAATAATCAAATCAAGATAGATTTAGAGCCTAAGTTAAAAATAATGATTAAGAAATATAATACTCTGAATGAGGTGGTATTCTTACAATTAGATTTGGTCTCTTACAAAGTGATGGATTTTGATACAACTTCAACCAAAATATCAAATGATCAGGATGAAAAATCCAAGATTTCAATCCCAAAGTAGGAGATTGTAACATAGTTCATACATAATATGGTGGCTAATTTGTAATGTTTAGGAGGAGAAGTTGACCCTAGTATCCTACTTCTCACAAGATTTTGCCAATTACATAAAGTTAGCCATTTAGATTTTGAATGTTCATCTTGCCAAGAAGCAATCGCTAAAGTATTAACACAAATGATGGAAATAAAGAGTGATAACATTCCAAAAGATGAACCCACAAAAAATCAAAGTCCTATAAACATGTTTGAATCTATGGATAAGGTTGAAGAGGAAATTAAAAATCTAAATGCATCATATAGTGATACCTATCCAAATGGTGGAGGTTTGTCTTATCCTCCATTGGGGATGATCAAAGTCTAAAGAAGGAGACGATACATGAAAGGTCAAGGATGGACTTCGGTAGTCATCCATCTTAAACCCAAGATAGATGAAATTATAGAATTAATTGGGGAAATTGAGGACAAAAAAGAAAAACATACACTTCTTATATCAAGGAGGGACAATGGAAAATCATCAAGTCCAACCCATGAAAGCATACAGTAGATCCCCAACAAACAATCCTTTCAGGCCCAAGTGAAAGAAAGGCTAAGGATGAAGAAGCATAAGGTTAGAAAGCCCAAAAAAGATCTGATCTAGACACTTCACTCAAGGATAGTTCCAAATGCAAATTAGGAGTTGGAGTAGGTAACATATCGATTTTAGTTTAGATGTACTAATAATGTTACAAAATACGAGGCTTTGATTGGAGGACCTCTTTTCACATTAGAGAAAGGAATCACAACTCTCATAGTCGAGGGAGATTATTAGTTGGTAATAAGAAAAGTGAGATCAATATACTCATGTGATGATAAGAGGTTGGTTGCTTATAGGAAAAGAGTATGGGATCTAATGGATGATTTTGAAGCTTTAAACATAAAGTCTACTCCAAGGAGGAAAAATATGGTAGCAAATGCCCTCGCTATTTTAGCTAGCACATTACAACCTATCGAGAGAAAAAAATTAAAAAGATTTTCAATAGAACTAGTGTAAGGAAACTTGGCAACAAAGAATATAATTGTTTCCACATAACCCATAATAGATATGAAATAAACACGGAATTATAATCCACATGCAAGAGAATAGACAACATACCCATAAAATGTGACACAAGATATACCCTAGGAAACCCTCATTGAGGGAAAAAACCTAGCCTCCAAAAGCATCCATCACAATATATTATTTAGCAAAAATACCATTGCCATACAACCATGGAAGCCTTCATGGCCATAGCCACAACCGAGCAAACTATGTGAACAAGCATGAATCCACACATCCCATGCCATGCTTTCAACCTTCACAAATGCTCCCTTTGGCTAACCTGTCAAGCCTTGTCCCACTTGACTCTTGCCTTTCTCACTCTTACTCTCTCTACAACAACTACCCTTATGGTTGCTTATATAGTAGCAAGTCCCACAAAACCACCAAGTGGTATTACATAAACCATGTGCTACCTAACCCACTAACCCCACATTTAATATTGGGCATTTAATTCTTTTCCCCAATATTAAATAATTACATGAAATATTTTCACAATGTTACAATACAACTCATCAAGAATATTCCATGGGAATCTTTACATGTTGCACATCCATCTAGGTACAACATTACATAATAAAAAATAAAAAAATAAAATAACAATATTATGCAATGTGTGCAACACCCATTATCTCAACAATCTCCCACTTGTTGTATACATTGCATAGGGTCAATCTGTAGCCACATAAATGAACAAGGGAACAATCCCTCCTAGCACATCCACCATCATGGATCAAAATACACCAACTGCTCCATCCTGGTACCCATGAAAAAATCAAAGTATCTAGCATCTCGAACATGAATGATCTCACCTCCTATTATGCCACTCCCACTGGACATTCATAGAAGCCATCCAAAGAGAAAGCCACCCAACCTGTCGCATTAGAAGATCATAAAATCCTGTACCAACTAAAATTTTGAGCACAAAAAAAACCTGATCCAAAGGTAATCACATGTATTCATAGTTGTCAAAATATCCATAGCTGAAATAGCACCCACATCAAGTGCCAAACCCATCCAACTATCCATACCTCAAAGGTATAACAAGTGAATCTCATATCACCGACATATCCAATCTATAACCTACAATCACAAGCCTCAAGAGCAATACCTACCACATATATACCAAGAAGCTCCCACTGCAAAAGATAATGTCAAATCTATAACCAATCCACTCAACACATCTAAAAAAAGTGAATCCATGTAGCATCAAGGACATTCACAATACATAAACCAATATCCTACAAGAAAAACTCTCATAACAAGTCTCCAATAGTCTCCCAAATTCTCCACAACCGACAAAGGAAAGAGATAAAGAAATAACCATGTCATATCTCACATGAAAAACATGAGCACAAACTAGTGATCACAATCTCGAACCAATCTCAAATCCAATGTAGGAAAAACTGAACATCTAGGAAGATAACCAAGACTAGAGAAACCATGCAAATCATAACCTGTATCATGTCCTTCTACACACACCTCTAGATGTAAACTGTGCAAGTTAGATCTCCTCCATAAAACTCCAACAAGAAGCCTCAACAAAACCAAAACCATACCATATAGCTAATCATGGATGTAAGCCTCTCACAAGAAGATCAAACTCATAAACCCATTCCTAAACCAAGGAATAACCATTCCTAATCCAAGGAAAATGCCCAATATAAAACCATCTCCCAAACTCAACTAGCATAACAACATATGCACATGGAGATAACCAATGCTAAACCATCTCTCAAATGAACCCTCTAGAACTAACTCATCTACCATAGCTCAAGATCCATATCCATGAAAGACAAGCATAAATATAATGCAACTGAGAGAAAATAATGGGCTATACCTCTCAAGTAGAAAACCACCGAGTAGACCAAGAGTGGGGAATGAGAATGCTCATCAAGATACCCAAGTCTCCAACCAAGACTCATCTAAGAATAATCTCCTCTCAAGTCAATATTAGGTGACTGCCCCTCGAACTTCCTATTGAAACCATCAACCGTCCCAACAAATACTTCTCTAATCCAAGAGAAATCAGAGTCACAATTGTATCTAAGTATCCATGAGCACCTATAACCAATCAATCCATGCCAACTCCAAATGAAACATAGCAATATCATGAAGTATCTAGCTTATGATCAGTGTACTCAATACCAAGAAACTAAACCAAGATCAATGTCCAAGTTCCAACCATGGCCTCAGGAACATAAACATGACAACATGATCTTACCATCTCAACCAAAGAGATAACATGCTCCATATGAACATACCATAACATGTCACAACTCTAAATGCGTATCAAGAGTATACCATGACATAATAATGAAACCATCCTTATACCAAGGATAACATGCCAAATAAAAGCATAAACCACACCTTTTCCAAGAACTCTGTGAGTCCTCAAGATGCAACCATCTCCATACACCATGAAGAAAACCATCTCCACATACCAGGAAGAACCATCTCCATACACCATGAAGATAACTAAGAACTCCATGAGTCCTCAAGATCTAACCATCTTCACAAACCATGAAGATAACAAGTGCACCATGCAAATGTCAAAGATGCTTCTGCAGCAACAGGATCTAAGACAAACCTCCAACATCTACAAACACTCAATAAATATGTCAATTCCAACAACTCCCACTCAACTATGGTACCAAGTCACCTATGGCATCATAAAATCCATCTCCTACTTGAAGATCCAAACCAAACTAGGAACTAATCCTGCACTGTCACCCCATCACTGTCACAAGCTCCCACTAAACCGTGTATCCAAGCTATCCATGACATAATGATGAAAAATCCATCCTTTAACCATGAGAATCAACCAAAGCATCAAACCATCAAAGAACTCAAAGTGCACATCATAAGCTCCTCAAAAGAAACCAAATAACCATGATCCTCAACCAAGAAGATATATCACCATAACTGAATCAAAAAATCCAAGCTAATGAACATCAAGGATGTACCTGTATATCCAATCATGTCATGCTAAAATCCATGACACCATGATCACATCCATGAACCGAGCATCTATCTCTCAAAGTGTCCAACTTGTCAACATAAAATAGTCAACCGCAATCCTCCACCACGACTGTACCTGGTAACAACATCTCATCTCTTCTACATGAAGAAATCAACAAATCATGTGACTTAGGGCATAGAAAACCCAAATCCAAGCCACCAATCTGAATATGCATCAATAATGAAAGATCAATGGGCAAAGACAACCCATAACCAAGCTATAAATGCAACCTGTAAGTATAGTCGGCTTACAACACTGCACAACTTGTAGATCGAGCAAGTCATCATACATATCCAAACCAAACACTGATAACCATATCATCATGAGACCAATCTAAAATATGAACTGAGTATACAATGACATCAAAAACTTAAATGTCCAATGCCATAAACTCACAATGTTACCATAGTCAAAATATATCTATAAATTGTTCAGATCAATATATCACCAAATAAATCATGCCAAACTTGCACCAAATCTAAACCAATGTGTAGAGCTCTCCAAGAGCTTTCCGTTGACTACTCAAAGTCTAAAATCTGACTCCGTATGCCCAAGTTATGCCCTAATTCATGCTCAAAATAAACAACATCTGACTTTAGGGCTCTTAAAACCTAAAAAAATTTCAAAATCACAGAACCAAACCTATACCATGTTGTAGTGCTCTGAATTACCTTTCCAATGCCTATAAGAACTTTGAAATTTGATATTTTGAGAGAAAGTTATGGTCGTTTTACTAAGACAATCTTTTTACCATTTTCAGTACGATTTTTCATTTTTTATTTTTTTTGTGTGACGAAAATTCCGATGGGATTAAATTTGATGGCCATCATGGGCTAAAACCAAAAACTCTTTCATTTCCTCTGAACATGGCCAAACTAGAGCATATTATATATCAAAATTTATTGAAATGTCGACTCAGATCCAATGGTGAGGTCTGTTTTTACCCAAGAGGTCATTTTTGCATGCTACCCCCCAAAACTCTCATTTTAAATGAAACATCCAAAAAAAATTTTTGTCCAATAAATTTCACATGCCCAAATCTTTTAACATCCCATCATAACAGCAAACCCAAAACCCTCAAATCTGCAATAAGTCATTCATATATCTTGCCCTTTCTTTTATCCTCTCATGCATTCCCATGGATTCAATCTAGGTTACAATAATAAAACCATAGCTCTGATACCACTTGTAAGGAAACTTGGCAACAAAGAATATAACCGTTTCCACATAACACATAACAGATATGAAATAAACACGGAATTAAAATCCACATGCAAAAGAATAGACAACATACCCATAAAATGTGACACAAGATATACCTTGGGAAACCCTCATTGAGGGAAAAAACCCAGCCTCCAAAAGCATCCATCACCATATATTATTCAGCAAAAATACCATTGCCATACAACCATGGAAGCCTTCATGGCCATAGCCACAACCGAGCAAACTATGTGAACACGCATGAATCCACACATCCCATGCCATGCTTTCAACCTTCACAAATGCTCCCTTTGGCTAACTTGTCAAGCCTTGTCCCGCTTGACTCTTGCCTTTCTCACTCTTACTCTCTCTACAACAACTACCCTTGTGGCTTCTTATATAGTAGCAAGTCCCACAAAACTACCAATTGGTATTACATAAACCATGTGCTAAAACCATGTGCTACCTAACCCACTAACCCCACATTTAATATTGGGCATTTAATTCTTTATCCCAATATTAAATAATTACATGAAATATTTTCACAATGTTACAATACAACTCATCAAGAATATTCCATGGGAATCTTTACATGTTGCACATCCATCTAGGTACAACATTACATAATAAAAAATAAAATAATAAAATAACAATATTATGCAATGTGTGCAACACCCATTATCTCAACAACTAGTCAGTACTCCATCTATCCCAAACAATATTACAAACTTCCAAGTCTTTTAGGATGATCAAAATATACTCGAATTTATCATGTGCAATTACCACTTTAAAGTTAAGAGATTGATGACACTCTAGATGAAAAATTTGAGGATGATGAACTTGAAGATGAAGATGGGATCTTGAACTTAAAAACCAATACTATTCCTAAGGAAATGGTTGAGTTGGAACACATTTTTGATCATGATGAATCAACACTTAACAGAAGAACAGTCCAAGAAAAGGGGATCGAAGAATGTGATTCATACAATTTGGGTAATGATGAAGATCCTAGAATGGTTAGGATCAAAAAGGCATGCAATGCATAGGAAAGGGAAGATATGCTCAAATTAATTACATAATATAAGGATGTCATTCCTTGGAGCTATGAAGAGCTCAAAACATATGATCCTGAGATTATTACATATGATATTACTTTGAAAGCAGATGCCAAACCTTTCCATCAGAGGCAAAGGCTTGTTAATCTCATTATTGAACCCTTGATAATGAAGAAAGTTAAGAAGTTTCTTGATGCCAAGATCATCTTTCCCATTCACCATTCTACATGGGTGGCTAACTTGGTTCCTATGCAAAAAAAGACAAGAGAGATTCATCTTTGCATGGATTTTCATAACTTGAACCTCACATCTCAAAAAGGAAATTACCCCTTGCCCTTACTAGATGAGGGCTTGCAAATTGTCAATGGTTCAAAGATGATTTCTTTCTTGGATGGATATTGAGGATATAATTAAGTAATGGTTGATGATCAAGATAGGCTGAAGATGACCTTTACGACTAAATGGGGAACTTTTTCTTATAGAAGAATGCCTTTTGGGATGATTAATGTAGGGGTTACATTTCAATGAGCCATGGATGAAGCTTTTAAAGGATTAATAAAAAAGTTTATAATCATTTACATGGATGAGTTAAATATCATTTCAAAGGATTGAAGCACTCACATTACTGATTTCAGATAGGTATTCAATAGATGTTATAAATATAACACATTACTCAATCCCAAGAAATGTTTGTTTGGGGTTACTAAAGGAAAGCTCCTTGGCCATATCACCTATGAAGCTAGAATCTCTATTAATCATAATATAATTGAAGCCATTCTAAATCTATTGCCTCCTTATAGTAAAAAAGAACTTTATTCTTTCTTCAGGAAGATAAATTTTGTGCACAGATTCATAAGTAGATTTGCAGAGATAGTTTGTCCCCTTAATGATTTACTCAAAAAGGGAGAAAAATAGAATGGGTTCTAAAGATTAAGAAATCATTTGAGGATATGAAAGTGGCCATTTCCATGGCCCCAATACTAGTGAGTCTAGATTATGGACTACCTTTCAAAATGTACTCTTTTGCTTTAGAACATTCATGTGCTAGGATTGTTACGCAGAAGAAGGAAAAAGAAGATGAAAGGCCCATTGCCTTTATGACTTCCCCTCTACAAAATGCCAAGTTAAATTATTCCAACCTTGATAAATAGTCTTTTGATTTAATCAAAGTGGTAAAGAAGTTCTACCAATATATACTAAGTAGCAAGGTATATGTGATTGTACCTGATCTGATAATTAAGACATTGTTGACGCAAAATGAACTTGGTGAAAAATGAGGAAAATGGATGGAAATCCTTCAAAAATTTGATTTAGAGATTCAATCCATGAAGTTAGTAAAAGGCCAAGGATTATAAAATATGATAGCAGATAATTAGATTGAGGATGAAAAGAAATTCAGATTTGATGATGAAATAGATGTAGAGGATTAGAAGAAGATTATAATATCTCAAGTTGATGTTGACTAGGGTATAATAATAGATGTCTGGTACTAGGATATTTTTTACTATCTTTTACAAAATCAATACCCCAATTGGATGAATAGTTCACAATGTAGGGGACCCAAAATGAAATGTGAATCCTACATGCTACACCATAGAAAATTACACAAAAGGAACTATAAAGGAATTTACCTAAATTTCTTGGGATGCAAAGAAGTAAAAGAAGTTTTGGAACAGTTTCACAATAAGTATGGTAAAAGGCATGGTTCAGTAAAGGCTACTGCTCATATGATTTTAAGATTAGGTATGTTTGGCCTATGATATTCAGAGATACTTTTGAACATGTACACACTTGCCACATTTGTTAGACCAGTGCTAATAGAGAAAGACATCCTAAAATGTCATTACAATCAATGTTTGAGGTACGCCCCTTCACAAAGCGAGGGCTAGATTTCATAGATCTTGTGAACCCACTATCGTCAACAGGACATGCTTTTATTCTCACAACTATGGATTACTGTACATGCTAGATAGAAGCTAAGAATTTCAAAAATATAACTAAGGTGGTTATGGACTTCTTGGAAGAACACATTTTTACTAGATTATGGATGCCTTTCTCCCTAGTATGTGATAATGGATTAGCTTTTGCATCGGTACTCCTTACTTAATGGGCACTAAAAAATTAGGTTATTATCAAGTTCTCTTCAAATTATTATCCACAAGGAAATGGTGTAGATAAGTCTACAAATTAGAACTTGATCACATTAATAAAATGTTTGTTGAAAGAAAATCCTAGGGATTGACACACTCAACTCAAATATGCACTATGGATAGACCAAGTCAGGGTCAAGAATTCTTTAGGGAAATTTCCATATCTGCTTGTCTATAGACAAGAGTTAGTATTCCCACTTAACCTCAAAATTTCTATTTTGAAATTCATGAGTGGGTATGCTGAAGATGTTGATAGAGTACAAATCAGATTAATGAATCTTTAGAGATGGATGAAAAACAAACAACTATTTGGACCATATGGTGAAACATCAAGCTATTGTGAAAAGATGGTTTGACAAGAAGGCTATGATAAAGTCTTTTAGAATATTTGACCTTGTTCTCCTCTGGGACAAGGCAAAAGAAAAGGTGGGCATCAACACTAAGTTTCAATGCTTGTGGATTGGTCCTTATTAGATCGTGGAAATTTGAGGAGAAAATACTTTTAGGAAGAGTTATTTACAGGGGGAATTGGTTCCATTTCTAGTCAATGGGAAATTCCTAAAGCATTACTTTGAAGCCTAAAATTAAATAATAAAAAAATTTGCAAGTGTCTTTCTTCTCAGTTGCATGTTTGCTTTCAGTTGTGTGTTTATTTTCAAAATTGTGTTAGTCCAAGGGTTAGATGCACTCAAGATTTTATCTTGATGTATCTTCTTAATCACTCTTTTGGTTTTGACTTTTGAGAAGAGCTATTTCTTTGTCAAAACATTATAATGATTTTGTTTCTTATACCAACTAAAGAATGGATGTTACTTTTAGTAATAGGGGACTTTCAGTCTTGAATTCAGAATTGTAGATTGAAAAATTCTCAACACTTTGCAAATTTAAAAATTGACTACCTTAGGTGTTTTAAAACCAAGGTCAATGGTAGCAAGGGATAGTCCAAACACCACTAGCTTAAACATAATGGTCTTCTTGAAGGAATTTCTAAGATCGTTGTTTGGTGTGAGAGTTTCTAAAAAGTTCTTAAAAGAAGAGCAGAAGGGATGTTCACAAAAAAAATGAATTTGAGAAACAACACCAATGTCTTGGCCACATAGTCTTAACATGGTCAGGGTATAGAAAGAAAAGAAAAAAGAAAAAGGGTGTTAAGAATGAAAGATTCTACAAAGTCTAAGAAAAGTGATCTAATTATAGGGGTATGCATTCCAAATAAGATATCTAGTATCAAAATAATTGCTTCATCGAAGAATCTAATGATGACATTGCGAGCTACATGAAGTAAGTATTTAGAAGATTACCTAGGACTTCAAATGAAAAGTGACAACCCATTAAGAACCCTCAGAACTAATTCTCTCATTTGGTTAGACAAGGGATTGAAATTTTTTTTTTTGTGAAGATTCCCAACAAATGAATTGGAAGGGGTGGAAAATTGTTTCCATTGAAGTTTTTTGAATCTTGAATCTCAGGTTTGAAGTCTTTTTTAGGGTTATGCTTTCTAATATTTTCCTGATCTGGGTCTCCGCCTAGAATCCCAAATGCTGAAAACCTAATTTGTAAGATAGAAAGTCATTTTTAAAAGGTTAAAGGCACACCTAGTGCACCTTTCTAGGTGGTGCCAATAGTAAGGAAGAGCACTTCCCTCTTGGAAGTGTCTAATAGTGTAGCTACGCACCTCCAAGAGGTATGCTAAATCTTGGGCCTATAAAACTTGGGACCCCCACCCCTTCTCACCTTCATTTGAATCCTTTGAGCTTTGGCACCTACACCTGCACAACTCCTTAGGTGCACTATTGCACATGCTACACCTCATCTCCCCTTCACAACTGACATAGCACAATGTTAAAACACCCAAAAGAAGGTGTACAACTACACACCTATCTAGGTGCACAACTACGCACCTTCCTTTTTTACATTAATCTTAAAAACTTTCAAAAACTAAACAAAAAAGTATAACACCTAATTGAAGATGCATAGTTGCAAACCTATCTAGGTGTGCAACTACACATCTTTACAAAGACCAGCATCCCCAAGTGGATTAAAGGGTGCACGTTTAGTGCAGCCTATGAGATGTGCTAAATGCACACCGTTTTGTGCTTACATATGTTCTTAGGGTGCACACCAAGTGCACCCCATGAGGTGCGCTAGGTGTGCACCTCTATTTTAAGAGTTTACATAAAGGACAAAAGTCCACTTGGTACACCTCTAAGGTGTTCCAAGTGTGCTTTGTTGGTCCTCAAAATTGCTTTTCCATTTTGAGTACCTAGTCCAAGTTTTGAGCCCTTATGGATTCTCTTCATGCATATGTACCTAGCTGTAGATTAAAGGCCTACATGGTGTTTTATAATTCTAACACCCTTCATTCAGCTTGTGCATGTTTTTCATGTTGATAAACTGACATTCTGGACCATTTGGTGAAGTTCCATTTTGAGCAGTCTTCAGTTCTGCATTTTCTACCTGTGTCAAACAACGAAAAAAGGCCCAATTCACCTTTGAATATATTTTACCTAGTTACGATTCATGACCCACCACTTTGTGAATGTTTAATATGCATATCGTACAACCTATGTTCCAAGTTTCAAGTCATTTCAAATCTGTTTGACTAGGTTTTGAACCTCTCAAAGTTGGTCAGTTACCTCTGTTGTAAATCTGCATTTTGTTCATATTTCCAGGTACCCCTATTTGACGAGCTATAACTTTTGACTAGTTGACCCAAATAAGAAAATTCCTTTTTCATCATATTCTAGTGGTCAAAGACTTTCTACGCTCTAGATTTGAACTTATGATGAATCCATTTGATTAGTTTTTAAATGCAATTCTATTTGCAATTTTTAAGATTTTATTGGTAATCAGAAGTGTAGATTGATTGGGAGCTCTATTTGGGATGTCATATCTTTGAGTCCATGGTTGGTGGGTTTGAATGGTTTTTTCTCTTGCATTCTACTCTAAAAATACTATAAGTTTGCCAGTTTTCAAGTCTTGACGAATCCATCTTCACACTTTACTAGGGCCATTCCATTCACAAAAAATGTTGTTTTACTGATGTTTCCAGTCTAGCAAATCTAGGTGGCACTGTTTGCATGCTTGCCGAATATGCCCTATGATTCATCATGAGCCCAAATCATAGAATCATACTCTCTTCATGACAATGTACTATTGTCCTAGTTTCCAAATCCTCATGTGCCCATTTGCCTAGTTTTCAAGGCCAAAACCCAATGCAATTTCTAGCTTTTTGACATGTTTAATTGCATGTAGTTTTAAGTAGGCATGTTCGGAGGTTGATATCTTTTGAACCTAATGTCCTGACGCAACGAGATTTGGCAGGCCTGTTGAATGTGTCAGAGAGATGAGATATCCAAAGTTTCGAAGCTCGACCATGTGTTTATGTTAGTTTTTAAAGCCAGGTAATAGGCCTCCTGACAAAGATTTCACAATGGTGCAGAAATGATTAAAATAAGTTTTCAATGATCAATTTGTGATCAAATCAGGTTCCAATCAGTTTAAGAGAGTTAATGGATCAATTTTCCACGTCAGTTGTTCAGAAACAAATTTTTTTTTAGCCGGACCCACTTTGGGGCTCGACTGATTCCATCGATTGAACCTTAGTTTCATGGAATCCTAAAGGTATCTTGATAATGTAAAATGGGAATTGAGTACAAGAAGAGTTAAGTTTATAAAAAAGAGTAAAATAGGTATATGGATATTCTTGGGAAAACTTCTATTATTACAAAATGTGAAAGCATGAGACCGGCCATGATGATTGGAAAGGGCAGGATAGAAATAAAGAGATAAGCTCCATGGCAAGAGATGTTTTCTCACAACACTAAGGGCAAAGAAATTCATGATGAATCGATAGGGTGCCGATTGTGATGATTGTTGCTATTAATTTTGTCTTTCATAATGTTTGAATCATATGGTGTTGCCCAAATCGTTAATAGTGGATGCTCAGGATGCCTGACATTCTTCTATAATGAAAAACCATGATTAGTGGTAGATTGAGCATGCATGAAAAAAGACCCATGTGGAGGATTACAAGTCATTTCCTAGGAGGATAGTCCACGACATGGACAAGGCAGAGCATCCATTTTAGCGTGAAAAATTATGGAATAAAGAAAACTCACGTATGAGGTCTCACGTAGCATCAGCAAAAGAGTATCCATGTTTTTGCAGCAATATAGATCCTCCACACGCGGGGAGTAGACCACAACTTCATGCAGAAGATTGCATAACAAGTAAATGAAGAAAAATAGGTCTAAGTGGAATAGAAAGATCCATAACAACTACCCGCTGATTAAGTGTTAGAGGAAGGGAAAATATGTGAGTAGCCTTAGCAAACTTCCCAAGACACAGAGGTGAGAACTATGGACTCAACGGATACAAAGACTCCTGATGTGGATCTCTCACAAAAGGAGAAGACTCTAGAGAGAAGTGATAAGAGGAAGAGCATAGTAAAGAAAACTCCTTCTTTGTCAAAAGGTAAATCTATGATGGAATATATTTTGAGATGGTTAAGAAAAGAGGTGATTAGAAACAAAAGGTAGTGCTTTGATACTAAGGAAGAAGGAATGAGAGAATTGAATGAAGTTCTCAAGAAACCTGAGTCACCTCCAAAAGATGCACAAGAATTGGCCTCTATCATGAGTGATTAGAATCAATATTTGTTTCCTCATGTTTCTATCCCTCCTCTGCATGTAGACATTGAGGAATTGATTCCAAAAGATTATTAGATCAGGGAGGTTGTACTTGGGAAACTAACATTGGACACTACCAAATTAATGGTGACAATTGGAATTAAAGAAGTGTTTAAGCACTTAGAGCAGGATGATACATAATTGATAACACTTCAAAAATAGAATGAGATCCTAAATGGGTATCTAAATGAAGTTGTTGGTCCATTAGATCCTAAAAATCTTGAGGAGACTTTGAATGTGGCACTAGAGAAAAGAGATAAGGAGATTGTGTAGCTAGATCCATTTTTCAAGGCTTGTTAGTAATGATGAGAAAGTTTTGAAGAGAAACATGTATAGATTATACAGGGAAATCTTAAAATGCTACACCATATGCAGAATAATTTAGATAAGCTAGTGGCTATTTTGAACCAAGATTTTGGGTTAATGGATGAAGTACATGTACCTTGGATAAGGACCTACAAGCTCTATAGTCGATGAAGGGTGAAAGGTATCAGATGTTTATGGATGTATATACAGTGGAAGAGTTAGAGAAAATTTATGATTAGATAGAGAAGATTGTGGAAGCCAATATAGTAATGGAAACATTACATGTGAATATTGATAAGCTCATATATCAAACCCAAGAGAAAATTTTGGAGGCAGAGAAACATTATAGTGATGCATGCTTAGATATTTTCAAAGATGATTCAAGGGATAAATTGATGACTATAGAAGTAGTTTTTGAATAGTTTTAAAAGACTTTTGAAGAAGCTTCTAATGATGATGATATTAGACAAGCATTCAAGACTGAAGAAGCATTACTAGATTTGGATGTGAAATTGGGAGATTTTGGAGAGACTGGCATTGAGGTAGACAATTATAGGAAGAAAGTGAAGGAAAAATACAAAGCTTTAGATTTTCCAAATGTAGCACAAGTCATCAAGATTATTGAGAAATTCAAGAGAAAATACCCAGACATAGCTCTGGTATAAAGGGGAAAAAAACCCGTAAGTTAGAATTTCAGTTTTGACATTTGGTGAAATTTTGCATTTTTGTACCTGCTTCCAAGGTGCACAGGTGTGCTAGGTGGATAGGTGCACTAGGCGTGCTTCTTTTCAGGTGCAATTTTTTAGAGGTGTGTTAGAAGTTTTTGAAGAAGTTAGATGTGCACCGATAGTTAACTACCAGTTCTAAATTTAGAGCTCTCCATGCATCGAAAATGCATTCTAATGGTAGTTTAACTCCTACAGACACCTAGTGAAGATGGAGCTTCTATTTTTGGAACTTGCAGACACTCCTACATCATCTAATGGCTTTTTTCTTCTTATTTTCTCATGTTTTATTTGTTTTAAGACATGTAAAGGCTCATACATGCATTTATTGATATAAATATGGATGGAGTTCTACTAAGCACCAGTTAGAGAGTTAGTTTGTACATAAATAGATTTTTAAAATTAGTTTATAAGCATATATTTGAATAAAGATATCTCTCACTCTCAACAAAAATTGAGGAGAATATTTCTTGTAAATTCAAGAATGTAATATGTATTCTAGGCTGTTATTTTGATGCAATAATAAATGCTTTTGGTACTCGCATTTGGAGTGTAGTGATTCTTGCCTAAGTGTATTATATTTTGTGAATGTATGTTCATGGAATGTAATTAAGCTGATAGTTTTATTACATTATTTTGATTGTGTGCTCTTTAATTTTGGTGTTTGCTACAGTTTTACAAATTCCACTGACGTACTTAGTTTGAGAAGAGATCATCTATATTATTCCTACATAGCTTTTTTATCTCGCATGAGCATACTTTATGTGGCCTTACGATTTGATGCATAGTGAAACATCTTATGGTTACTAAATTTCCATCGAAAATTTCATTAGTCAATTTAAAGAAGTGTTGCTCCTATTTTCATTGGTTATGTACCAATCTTTTCAAAGACTTAACTCGCAGATGTGTTGTTTTTGTAGCTTATATCTATTAGGAATTTACTTTTCAAGTTATTTTCTTAAATTTCTTGTTACCCTATCTTCATTATTTTCTTTACTAACCCTTGGTTAAATTAGGAATTCATATAGTTTCATTCATTAAGAAAACAAAAAGATACAAAAATATATATTTCTTTTGTGTGGTTGTTCTTTTGAGATAGTAAGTAGATTCAAAATCTTATCTGAAACGCCTTCCTTTCAACAAATACATTTATCTTCAATTGAGCGAATTCTAGTAGGTCACGAGATCACCCAAAACCTTGGAGTTGATCCTAGATTAGCTTTTTAAGAGAGGAGTTCAAAAGGATTCCTGCCATTAAGCATTGTGCAAAAAGACAACTCAACAAGAAACCATAAGGTTTCATTGATCTTAACAAAAGGGATATGGTTTTTAGATTACACAAAGCCTTGTATGGTCTCAAACAAGCCCCTAGAGCCTGGTATAAAAGATTACATTATTATCTCATAAAGATTGGGTTTCAAAGGACTAATGACAACAACAACCTATACATCAAAGAAGGACCAGATAAGAAGATAGTGCTGACAGAAATCTTTGTGGATGATATATTATTTACTAGAAATGATAACTTGTGTAAATATTTTTCTTTGGAAATGAGTAAAGAATTTTAAATGTCAATTTTTGGAGAGATTAAATTCTTTTTTGGCTTGCAAATTGAACAGATGAAGGATGGTATCTATATTAGTCAATCAAAATACATCAAGTAGATATTGAAGAAATTTGGAATGGAACATTCTAGACTAGCTGGAACACCTATGTCTACTAGATATAAGTTTTCCAAAAATGATGATTCCAAGGAGGTTGAACAAACTACATACAGATCAATGATTGGAAAACTTCAATATGTAGTGCACACAAGACCTGATATTGTATTAGTAGTTCGTATGGTGGATAGATTCTCTACTAATCCTAAAGAAAATCATATGATGGAAATAAAAAGGATCATGAGATATCTAAAAGGTATTGAAGATTATGGGTTGTAATATAAGAAAGGAGACAACTTTGAATTGAAAGCATTCAGTGATGCTGATTTGTTAGGAAGTGTTGATGGTAGGAAGAGCACTAGTCGTGGATAATTCTTTCTTGGAAAGAGGCTAGTATCTTGGACAAGCAAGAAGCAAAATTTTATCTCTTAGTCTACAATAGAAGAAGAATATTTTGCAATAGTAATAAATTTTTTCAACATTATTTGGGCCAAAGAACTGTTGTCAGGTATGAACGAGGAGATCAAGGACCCAATTGTTATCTTATGTGATAACACCAGTGCAATCAACATATCCATGAATCCAATGATGCATACCAAGACCAAGTACATTGCAATAAAATATCATTTCTTCAGAGAATTGGTGCAAGACAAGGAGGAGAGATTGGAATATGTGAATACAAAAGAATAGATTGTAGACATATTCACCAACCCATTACCTAAGGATGCATTTTTTTTTATCTAAGAGGTAAGATAGGGGTCATTCCCCTATCTGGAGCTCACTAATAAGATTTTAGTGATGCATCAATTAAGCACTTTGAAGATTAGACAAGTTGATACAATATTGACAAAGAAGATTGTATATGAATCTGTACATTAGGTACATGGAAAATACATTTATTGTTGTCTTTCACATAAGATGTCAAAGAGGGAGAAAATTTTGAATCAGATGTCAAAGAGGAGAGTTTGTTGGAGGAATTTTAGAAATCGGAGAGATTGATGTCAGAGGAAGTTCACATTGATAGAGGGAGTTCGCATGGATGAGAATCATAATGAAACTAAGGATATTATCCTTCTATTTTTTGCTCTAAAAATTTCTTTGTATCATGACATGTTTTGTAGTCGTCAATCTCAAAGAGGTAGATTGTTGAATATAATTATTTAATTGTATGTTGTCTTTGATGTTACACAAATGTCAAGTCTTTACCAAGAAATTAGTGTCATCTGAGCTCACTCGAGCGTTGAAGGAAGTTTCTTATGTATGCTGAGCATTCTAGGAAAGTTTGCAGGTAAACAATGTTAACCAAGTTCACTTGATTACCAAAGGAAAGTTGGCATGGAACCATTATTAACCAAGCTCACTTGGTTACAAAAGGAAATCTAAAGAAAAGTCTTTTCTGAGTTAGTGCAGACTAAGATGGGTTAGCTAATGAAGGATTTTCCTATATCAGCATATTGGATCTAACAGTTTTGTTAGTTATTTTTAGCTAACTCAAGGGATTAATATTGTTTGTTTGAAAGTGTATTCAAGTTGAATTGACAAGGTAAATCATATAAATATAAGGTAAAGTTGAGGATTGAATTGTAAGAAACATGAGATTAAAAAAGATAAATTAAGGAATTGAATTGGAAGGTTATTAAAGTATCCGAGTTAACTGAGTTGCAAAAAACATTCTAATCAAGGAGGATCAAGTATTCAAGCCAGAAAAAAGATCTAAAATTAGCAAAGTGAATTGCATTAGCAATAAGTTCAAGTTATTGTTACTGTCTAATAATTGTAGTAGTGAATTAAATCTCCTAATAGATTTAGCCTAAGAATTATTTGCCAAATCCTCTAACAAGGTGGCATTTCTAGATTAAAGTGTCTAAAGATCTCTAACAAGAACACTCTTAATAGGGTGAATTAAATCCTTTAATAGGGTCACACCTAATAGTGTGTTTTTTAACCTTTAACATTGTTGGCTCCTAACAGGGTTCACTTCAGAAGAGTGAAAAATAGTAACTAGTTTTAATTGGTGGTTTTCCCAAATTGGGTTTCCACATTAAATATTGGTGTCTCTTGGGTTCATGTTATTTTCTTTATGATTTTGTAACTAAGTTAATTAGGGTTAAACACACCAAACATCTTAAGAAGTGATTATTTTAGTGTTTACCAAGTGACAATAATTCTTAGTGTAAATTGAGTGTTCCTATGTTAACCAAGTTACAACAGTATTTTATTTTTAACATACTTTTGGTTTTGTATTGTATTGACATCTTAAGGGATCTTGGATTTGTTTTTATGGTCATTGATTTACCTCTCCCCTCTTAGTTACTGCTCTTATATTTTCAACAAAAATTTTTTTTCATATGAATGTATTGATGTCAATGAGAAATTAATGATCCTGAAGGAGATATTTGATTAATGAAGAGGATTTGAAAAGATGCTAATGTATGGGAGAGATTAACACCTTCCTTATGAATAGTGATTGTAGTACAATGGACATTCATGGTTTGCATGAAAGACATTTGGTATTCATGGAACTTATATGTTTTTCATCTATGTTGACATCAATGCCAAAGTCGAAGATATCATGAATTTTCATGGTATTCATATGGGGATTATCCTAGAATTTCTAGAGACATGATTCAGAGGTTGTGTGTTGCATTCATGAAAGAGTTTGTCATTGATGTCAACATATCAGTTATCCTATGAAAACTAATAGAATAGAAGATAAAGTTTGTCTTTGTGATATTTGAGGAATGTAGATGAGATTATATAAACTTTGGATATTTTCATACATATTTTCTAGATACAATAGTTGAGAACATGCATGGAAATATCAAGACTATACAAAGTTATGATGATTTTAGTGACTTGTTTTCAAACAGAGTTACTAGGAAGCAATTACTGATGTTTTGATTATATCAGCTAACATAGATAGAATCTAGTTAAGAGGACTTTAAAAAATGTAGAAAACATGATGATGATTATGTGGTCAAATGCCTACATCCTTATGAGAATCTAGTGAAGTGTTATAAAACTCTAAGCCAACAGTTTGAGGGTAATTGTAAAATGATGTAATATTTTAAGGTAACCTGCAAATATAATATCTTAAGTTGGTCCTATTTTATTAATGTAAATTGAGAAAGCCTCCAGGATGACTCAATACCCTTTTCTAGTATTTGGTAATAATCCAGTACAAATATTTATGTAATGCGAGTATGCAAACTTATATGTGAAATCTAGTGAGCCTAATAACGAATATCTTTTGATTAGAGAAGTGTTTGGTGTAATAAGGCATGTTGAGTTGACAAAGGGCTGCATTTTTCAAATAAGTTGTTTTTGGACAATGTTTATTTATAGATGCATTATTCAGTGAGGATAGTACAAAGGCTATTTGGACAGTGGGTTTAGTGGTCTTCATAATCAACTCCTAATAGGGTTGGCATAAATCCTAAGAAAGTTGGAATCTCCTAACTAGGATTCAAAGTCTCCTAATAGGGACTAATATATATTGAATGTATTTCATTGACTCCTAATAGGGTCCATCCTTTCACAAGGAACTTATATATTAATACCTTATTTTGTGGGTACCATTCCCACTTGAGTTCTCCCTCTGATCAAGGGTCTCCTTAGTTAACATATATAGTATTATTGTTTATGGTTATCTTTCTGTGTTTGTTGCATCTATTGTTTACATATTTCAAAATTGAAAGGGATATTGAGAGTTTTTAAAAAAAAATTCATAATGGATTCACCCCCTCCCCTCAATTATCTTGGTGGAATTTACTTTCTAACAATATTGTGATCATAGAATGTTGGATACCATCTTAGATGATAAATGGAGCAACTAGAGGGGGTTTGTAAAGGGTTTATAATTGACTAACTCTTTTAGGCCAACCTACCTAGGAATTAGCACCCTAAAGCTATCTGGATATGAGACCCAAGGAAATGACCCAAAATAGTGCCCAAATAGGGATGCACTGCATCCTCAATTGGCCCATTAGGGGCACACTATATTTCTGATTAGATAGGGATGCATTATGTCCCTATTAGCCAGGGCCTACAACCTCCAATAATCCCTCAAGATTCTGAAATAGGTCCTAGATCCCAAAAATTAGGTACACACTTTGAGATATAGCCACTTAAGTGTAAAAAGTAGATTTAGAGTGATTGAATGACGAAAAGGAGGACCTAGGTGGTTAAATCTCACCTCAAACTTTACATCATAAAAATAGGATCTTTAAGGAGGACCAATTAGGTCTTACCCCAATTCAACCTAAGAGAAAGGAGAAGAAAAAGGAAGAAAGAGAAAAAAAGAAAGGAGATAGTGATATCACATTAAATAGCTTTGAACATTATTAAATTGGACTGCTTCCAATTTAATATGGTACATTTATCCCCCACTTTAGTGAGAGTGTGGGATTGAGCCAAAATCTTGTGAAAGTAGAGAAAAAGGCATAAGATAATCCTATCATGATCAAGGAGACAAAGAATCCATCAAGCCCCCAAGAGATTGCATCATTGCTAACCCTAAGATAATAATAAGATCATAATCACTAACTTTCAAAAGAAAAGAGAGAAGGGTTGTGATTAATTCTCCAATGGGAAATGTACATCTCATTGTGAATCACAAAAAAATAAAAAATAAAAATGTGCTACCTGTGTATGCAACTTAGCATATTGTGCTTGAATGCATTACCTATATATGAGATTTAGTGAGCTAGTACACCTTACCCATATATAAGATTTACATGTGAATGGATGCATTACCAATGTACGAGACTTAGGAAAATGTTATGTGTTACCCACCTATGAGATTTAGCATATGTGTGTGCAAAGGAAAGAGAGACCAAATATCAATTATGCTCACTTCCTAATTTGAAGATGTGCATGAATAATCCATTCTTTAGGATTGTTCATAATCCATAAAATGATTCATGAGGTTGTCTAAAAAGAAGGGTTGAAGTAGTAACACATAGATTTGAGAATAACCTAGGAAGCATACAAAGCATTTAGGGCCAAAGTACACTAAGCCATACTCATAATCTATATTTACTACCCCATTATTGAAAGAAAAATGAGTAGATAATATGTGCCCACATCAAATTCATTTCTAACAAGAGCATTGACTTTAATGAAGCATATGTACATCCACTGATAGACATTTTCACTATGAAATACTCCCAAGAGAAGATAAATAAAGGGAAAGGAGCACATAACACATATAGAAAGCACAAAGGGATCTAAAAACTTTGGGGTCAGTATGATCCTATGATAACATGTAAATATCATATCAAGTATGAAATATCATCATCCCCTAAAAAAACTAGAACTACAACACAATGGAAAAAAGACACGTAATAGTTATAAAGAATATATTTTTTGGAATACCATTATATAGACCTAAAAGAATTGGTGCTACGATGTCACAAATCCAAGTAGAAAACACAAGGATATAGGTACAAACAATAGGATATGTATGACATAACATATAAAAACATATAGAAGAAGTGAGATAAAAATAGAAGAATGATAAGATATTTTGATTCCTTTATCACCTCACACCAATATAAAGAAAAAGGTCAACTGAAGAAGTATAAGAAAAAATATAACAAACACATTATGGGGGATGTACATCAAAATAGGCAATCAAACAAGAAGCTATTATGCTAGAGTACTCACATCAAGCACATTTCCCTCCTCCCCTATATTGACTAGTAGTATGTAGAGAAGGTGTTCAACTTGCAAGTGGAGCAATGTCTAATAAAATAGGAACAATACCTCTTGAGATTCACTATGCTCCAAATAGGATGTAAGTATTGTAGATGCTCAAAAATGGTTTTCACCTACTCTTTCATCACCTTTCCATCCTAAATTGTCCCATTTTCTCAATTCACTAACTTCAATCTTTGGCCAACTTGATCATCTTTTAGACTTATTTCATAATGTTCTCTAAATATATTTCAACATATTTTTCATCACTGTAACCCTTTTCAATCAAATCCATATCATCTCCAAATCAATTCATATCTAATATAAACCTTTTAAACCTTTTGAAACCAATTCAAACCCATTCCAATGTCATCAAAATTAGCTAAAATAAACCCTAATCAATCATCATCATCGATCCCTTAGACATTGTTATATCCTCTAGTGCCTTATTAACAATCATTAATTTGTGTCATGTGTCCTTGCCATGCCATCATTTTATCATTTTGATCTTTGACATTGTCATGTCCTTTAGTACCTTGTCATCATTTCACATCAATCTAATCACTAACATTGTTGAGTACTTTAGTGTCTAATTATGTCTTTATCTAATCAATTTAATAGTGTTGAATTAGTCATTTAATGTTATTATGATGAATCCTATCAATCAATTTCAATAAACCTATGGCATTTATAGTGTTTGTTAAATGTCATACATCATTAGTTCCTAACAAGTCATCAATTTCTATTCTTCATCTAGCATTATTTATTTCATCAATCCAATCATTGCTTTGAGCCTATTCAACATCATTACATTCAAGTTATATTTGTATCATGATCTTTCGATAGGGTTATTTTTGTATTTATTTTATCATTTGGCCAATTATCTGTACTAATTTTCCCTATAGGGATAAATAACCCATGTTTTATTCCTATGTCTAATTATTTCTCTAATTTCTATTTTTCCTAATGTCTAAATTAATAATTCCCTAATTTTTTATTTTCATTTTAGATAAGATTATGAGTTTTTAAATACAAAAACCCTAACTTTTACAAATTCCCACTAATTGTGCTTCCACTTCCTATTTTCTAGCTTCCACTCTTACACATCCCATTCCTTTTCTTCCAGCTTCACTTTCATTTTCCACTTCTTCTACAAAATATTCTTACATCTTTTTATGCAAATCTCTTCCAAATTGTCATAATGTGCCATTTTATGGCACATGTTCTAATTTAAATCCTTAATCATGGCAATTTAAGTATGACAATTTCAAATTGCGCATATTTCCTTCCAATTTTGCATTTGGCTCTCAAATCCTATCAGTTGAGCATCTCTACACTTGTTTTTCTAACCACATTCTCCTAGTATTCTCACTACCTTGTCATTTTGTTATTATCATATTATTACCATTTAGCTATCATTTTGTAGGTACATCTTGCAATGTCCCACTCAGGAACCCAAGAGAAATAAAGCTAACATTTTACAATATTTACTGAACTATTTTTTTTATAATAAGTTTAAACAACATCAAAGTAATGATAATGTGGAAGTAATATATACACACACATCAAATACACATAAGAAAATTACAAATACAATTTCCATTCCTCAAGGGTTCCTTCATGTTGAGTCACACTAAAAAGCTTGTATTAATTAGTTTAAGTCTCAAGTACAAGTCTCATGATCATAAAGAAATAATAGATACATTATCAGATAAGAAAATGCATAAGTACATTTAATAATATGAAAGCACATCTAACGAATAACATCCATTGCACATGTCATAAGGCATGTGAAAATAGATATAAGTACACCAATATACAATACAATATATCGTAGGATCTCAAAAAACATGATACATAGATACCTCCAACGAATAGAAGTCTCCAAGATAAGAATAAAATGGTAATAGTACCAATGTATCAATGAGCATCCAGTATCTATCAATCTAAGGGGGATCCAAATGGTAAGAAAACACTACCTCACAACCGTGTGGTCATCTAATCAGGCTCCCACTCCCATCATGTAGGAGAGATAATGTATAATCCACACATAAATAATCAAATTATAAAAATGTCTTAGGTAAGGAATCTTGATAGCCAAATCTACCTCAAGTGTAACACAAACAACTAAAAAATAAAAGATAACCAAAGTTGAAAAGACACTCATCCAAACTAGCATCACATACCAAAATCAAGAACTAATACCAAGTATAAATGAATTACCAAAACCAAAGAGATACAACCACCTCCAAAAAAATATCAAGTGTCACAAGTACAATAACCAACAGATAACAACTATCATTAATAAAAGTAAACAATTAATCAATAATTCCAACACTAAAAACACCATCAATTAATAACTAATCATTCATTAATAAAAGTGAACTATCAACAATAAATACACCATAAAAAATAATACCCAACAAGTACACCACTAGAGGTAAATATTAAAAAACTCATAAAGGAGACTTAGGCTACATAATATGGAGTGTCATCACATGAGCCAACTCTAGAGTTATTGTTGGCCAAATTTGCCTTCCTACCAAAATCACCACATTTGAATTTAAAAGATAAAAGGTCACTTCCCATGTTTTTTAATATACAATACTATGGAAACATACTATCGTAACATTAGGAGCCAAAAGTCAAGGGCCTATGATGCTATGAAAGTTCATAAGATCGTGTAAGGAAAGGTGAAGTGTTGCAATGTTATGGTGGTTATAAGATCGGGGAGCCCAAATTATAAAGGTAAGATGCTATGGTAAGGGGTCCATTGTAAGATCATCATATTAAAATGATGTCAAAGGTCATAATAGAGTTGGGAAAGTAAAACATAAGGTTTACGATGTTATGCTAGAGTCATAAGATCAGGGAATCGTAGCGTCAAAAGAAAGAAAAAGGAGAGTTACGATGTTATGAAGTGGAGATGCTCAATAAGATTGTGAAAGGAAAGAGATTGAGCTCTGATGTTATGCCAAAACTAGCCAAAAAGAATGTCATAGGATTGTAAGACCAAAGGTGAAGATGTAAGACCTTACGAAGTTGTCAGATCTCATAAGATTGTAAAGGGAATTTTGCTTGGTTTTGATCTTATGCTTGAGAAATATGTGGGCTCAGCTATTCCAAAGGGTGCCAGGTAGGTTCTAAGGTGGAATTTTGTTCTGATTGCTTCATTTTGATTCACCAAGGGCTGATGGTTGATGAGTTGGATATTGAGTGTCTAGTGGGACCAACAGATCGTACCGTTCATCTCGTAGAGATCAATGGATGGTGCTTCACCGCAATATGGAAGTGTCCAAAAGTTAAGGAAAGTGGTAATGCACCTACTTGATGTGTGGCATATGAGATCTGTTTCCATTGTGGGCTGCCAAGGTTTAAAAGTAATGTTAGTTGGATGCCATGTCATGTTGGGGTGGATGTTGAGTAGTTCATGGGCCCAAGATATTAAATGGGGTAGGCACAGGGATGGTACAAATTTTCATCGATCATCAATATTTTGTAGATTGACAATAAGTGCTTTCCTACATTATGGAATTACAAGAACTTTAGACATTGCGGAGAAGCACCCGAAGGACACGTGTCCTCGTAGACCCGATTTGAAGGAAAGGTAGTCACAGTTAAAGCCAACCATTATGTGACATCATAGTTAACTTGGAGGTTGGCACAGTTAGTAGGTTGTGTGGTCAAACACATGAAGACCTTGCAAGGAGGTAGAAAGATAAAATAATATTTATCCGCGTGATGCTTTATGGTTGTAGAACTCGGTTGACCTATTGACCTTGCTAACATACAAGCCAGAAATAAGGGAAATTAATGTTTTCTTTCATGATTTGAACTTCGTGATCATTTCCACCCACTTTCCAATGAATTCCATGCCTAGTGAACAAAGAAAAACACTCCACCTCCTCTAGATTTATCCATCTACTCAGTCAAAGTGATTTAATGGTGTTGTTTTGTCTTCTCAAGGCTTTATTTTGGAAAAAGTTTGGATTTCTTTGTGTTTGAGTCTGTGCCAAGATTAGATTTTCTCTAGATCTGCATGATTGTTCTCTAAGCTCTTAAATGATAGTGGTTGAATTTGTTTTAGGATAGAAAATATCCCAATTATGCCTGATCTATAAAGGCAATTTTGTAAATTTTGTTAAGGTTGACTCTTCTCTGTTTCCTCTAATATTGCTATACAAGTTCACTGTAAATTCTCTTTGCCTCTGAACCTATATGACATTCTATCTTATCTCCTCTAGCTATTGATGTATTGTGCAAGAACTATTTGCCTCTCATTGGTTTATTGTGAATATCTACAATTTTGCATGACTATATCTCTTTGACCTTTTGGTGTCATGATGGTTCAAAAGTGCATGTATGGGCAGAGATTGGTTTGAACACTCTATTTTGGTGCATCACCCCCTTAGGTTGGAATAGGTAGATTTTCTTTCATGTAATCCTTCTCCCTTTTCCTCCCCAAGTATAGTTAGGTGTGCCCTAATATTAAAGGAAGCTAGCCTTCTCTAGAGATTCAACCTCACAGTTCAAGTCCCATAGCTTGGAAGTTGTTTCCATGTTTCACAAGGTTGTCCTTAGGTAAAAACTTCGGACAAGGGTGAAAAGTTTTATGACAATAGTTATCTTGGTAGTCTCTCACGACCTTGACACCTTAGCGACTCTATGCAGAACCAGAATACCCTTTCATGAAGATAAGGAGACTAGTCATACCTCTCAAGTATCATCTCATTCTCATCCTTAGTCTATACACGCACTCAAGGTATGGAGGAGCAAAAATATCTAACTTTTCTTTTAAATTTATCTCAAGGCACGAGGGAGGAAAGTATTTTAATTACTATGTTATCACTTGTCACACAACTTACAATGAGTTACCCAGGAAAATACTTTGAGCTCAGAGCCTCATTGTAAACCACTCCCATAGACATACACTTAGACTACCTTCCTAAAACTCACAAGCCACAATTGTGTCTCATACCACAAAAGTAATATTGATCAAATTCAGTTTCTTAATAGGCAACCCAAAAATAACATTGGTTCTCAAAATCAAAGTTCTCAATAGCATCAAGCTCATAAAACATAAGTCTCAATTTAAATCATAAAGTTCATCATGACATCCAATAAAATAATCATAAAAGAAATCTGAAAAATGCCACTAGTTCACATCCTAACTTGGCCAACTAAACAATTGACAAAGAAAAGCCATCACAATAATATATATCACAAGACTATAAATATTTTCTTAGAAAACACATAGTTTTTAGCCACATGATTTAATTCCATCAATTTATTTTCTTTAGTTTGTGTCATAAGAATGTGTTTAGAAATAAAGTAAGAATATACATGTTAATATAAATTGTTATGCTAATATACTCATTTAAATCAAGAAGTGTTTAAATGTCAAAACTCTTTGTGCATATAAAATATCATGCAACATTATCATGTTTTTAATTTAAATAATCTTAACTCATAAATGATTTAATTAATAACATAAGTGTATATTATTAGATTAAATATTAATATCAATTTCATTTCTAAAATATTAATTTGAATTATATTTAAGTCCAATATTAATATTTACTTTTCCTTTAATTCATGATGCAACTAGAGATAACTCAATCTTCAAATTAAAATTTTAATTAAGTTATTTACAATTTCTCTCATAATATTAAATATTCATAACTAGAAGATTATATAATAAACTCCATTATAACTTCTCTTAAAATATAACTAAATCACAATTATATATTTATTAATTTTCCAATTACATTAATAAATATAAAATCAATTTATGCAACTAATAGTTTAACTAAACTTAAAGATTCTTTAATACCAACATCCACTTTATAACTAAATGAATAGTATTACTTACATGATAATGACTTGTTCGGGCAATTACATGTTTATCTGTTGCTTTTCCATATACTTAGATAACATTTACTTTTTGATATTAATAAATAATAATAAATTTTATTTACAATTAATGTTTTTTTAATTTTTGGAATTAATAAATAATTGTAAAAAAATTAAAAATAATAAATCCAAAAATTTAATTTTCAAAATTAATAAATAATCATTACAAAAAGTTTCTTTTAAATATTAAAATAAATTAAAAATTTGAATTTTTCCGAAAAGAATAGGATTATGTAATTTTATGTTTTCACATAGCTAAGATTTTCTAAAACATGCAATCATAATTTTTTTAATTAATTGTCTATCTTGAATTCATTTTTTTCTAGAAAGATTCTCAACCAACAATTTTGTTTAAATCAGAGGCAATTATATGTTTGGCTTGATGAATCTTTACAAGGGTTTCTATTGAAGTTTTTAGATAATTCTCTTTCAAACCCTATCTGATAATAATCATTGTTCTTTAATTATAATGTTGCATTTTCTTTGGTTGCTCAAATTTCAAGTTTTCTAAATTAATTTTCAACAACATGATTCTATGATTTACATCTAACTACAGTTTTCAAACAACACATGAGTCAATTTTATTTCTTAACTGCAAATCAAAATTCTCTTCTATATTTTATCCTGTAAATTTCAACAGTATGGCAAGCACAAGGTAGATAGATCTTTCAAAATAATTTCAACAATTGAATTCTTAGACACTACAATTTGAAAACTAAAATTTTGGACAATCTAGCAAATGCATACAAACTCAAACCCTTTGAAACTTTCAACAATTCCTTTGCTTCAATTCCAAATTTTCCTCTCCAAAACCAGTGTGTGTAGAAATGAGCTCAAATCTTCTAATAAAGAGTTTAACTCTACCTAAGGTTTCTAGTTTTTGAACATGCAAATGCCTCTCCTTAAAAATAAACTTTTATTATTTAATCCTTTCATGCACGCTTAAAGAACTTTTTAATTTAAATATTCTTTTATATTTTCTTTTCCTTTACTTTATTAATTAGTACAAGCACTATTTAAAGTGTAGTATTTTATTTAAATTAATAATAATTAAAGCTCATTATTTAAATACAACTCTAATTTAATTATTATTAATTAAATAATTATAGTAAAACAATATTAAATCTTCAATCTTTTAATATTCTAATTATCTTTTTATCCAATTTCTTAAATTAGACTTTTAAATTAAATCTTTTAAACATAAGTACATATTTAATTAATTTCTAATTAATTAAATATCATTATATTCTAATTTCTCTTCAATCAATTTTCTAAATTAGACTTCCAAATTTAGTCTTTCAAACTAAGCATATATTTAATTAGTTTTAAATTAATTAAATATTCACATATTTTAATAATTTATTTTTAATCAAATAATATTTAATAATTCTCAATATTATATAATTAACTCAAATATTATAATTAAATCATTTATCAAACAAATCACATAGTCAAATTCACATAAAAATAACATTACTGAAACTGACCAAACTCAAAAGTAAACAATACAGACAAAGATAAACTCATGGGTTTAAAAAAGGTGGAAAGTCAAATACATATCCTCCTTCCCAGGATAAATAATTAGCCTATGGTTGGAATTGGACCTGAACATTATCTTCCAATTCTTACCATTGAGTTATTGTGATAGGGCACGTTCATCCCGACAATTCATGGAATTCGATGATTGACAGTTGCAACTACATAAAAGATGAGCATGTATGTATACATATATGTTTAAGCTAAACAGGAAATGGTAGGGAGTGTTACATCTTGTAGATCTCAACTAGCAGGTAAGTTTGATCCCTCCCTTAACCAAATTAGACACATCAGACAAAAAAGTAAAACAAACACACACCATACACATGCAACTATGGGTAAGTACTATAATAAGTCATGAGTACAAATGATCACATACTTAAATATGGAAACTCATCACTATGAATATGAAATACTCATCATTTGATATCATCATGAAAGCAACCACATTTACTAACTAAGAACCATTAAAGCATCATTAATGCACTAGTAATCATAATCATCAATCAACATGTGAAATATAATCAACTAAGTAATTCTTTATTGATATTCATGTAATCCAAGTCATGAAATAATGTCATAATCATAAATCCAATATCCTTGAAACTAACACATGCATGAAATAGACATAAAAGAGTTTGGTAAATATAATGAAAAAAACAAATTATGGGTGGGCATTACATCCACCCTCCCTAGAACTAAGCTTACTCATGGAAGCCTACTACAATGAATAGGGTAAATAAAAGTTAAAGAGTACTATCTACAATGTCAAACAAAAGGATCATTTACAAAGCTAATACAAATAAGTTAACTATGTATATACTTTTAGTCACTTAGAGAAATACAATTTTGGTTTAATAATAAACTGAAAACCATATTGATCCAACATTCATCTTTTTAATAAATACAAAAATAGATCTCATAAAATACTCCAAAAAAATGATCAACATCTCTAAATCCATCAAAAAACATAAAAGTTTTAATGTATAGACATAAATCAAAAGTCAAGAACATAAATGTTATGAGTTTCCAAGTTTCATGTTCAAAAGTTCTACTGCTTCTAATTTTTTGTTCAAACTACTTAAGTTCAAGTTTGATGTTCATAAATTTTTATTGTTTAAATCATGTTGCAAGTTTAACTACTTGTTAACTAATGACAAACAATATGCCCATAGTTTCCAGTGTTGAAACTCGGGCTTTGATACTAGATGTAATGCCCCACTTGGGAACCCAAATGAAATAAACCTAACATGTTACAATGTTTATTGAACTATTTTTTTTAATAATAAGTTTAAATAACATCAAAGTAACAATAATGTGGAAGCAATATATACATACACATCAAGAACACATAAGTAAACTACAAATACAATTTTTATTCCTCAAGGGTACCTTCAAATTGAGTCACATTAAAATGTTTGTATTAATTAGTTTAAGTCTCAAATACAAAGTCTCCTGATCATAAAGAAATAATAGATACATTATCACATAAGAAAATGCATAAGCACAAATAATAATATGAAAGCATATCTAATGAATAACATCCACTGCACATGTCACACAATATGTGAAAATAGATACAATTACATCAATATACTATTCAATATCCTGTAGGGTCTCAAAACACACGATGCATCAATAACTCAAATGAATAGAAGTCTCCAAGACAAGAATAAGAATGATATGGTACCACTGTATCAACAAGAATCTAAAAGTTTTCCATCTGAGGGGGATCCAAATGGTAAGAAGACATTTCTTTCCAACTGCATGGTCACCTAATTAGGCTCCTACTCCCATCGTGGAGGAGAGATAATGTATGATCCACACACAAATAATCAAATAATAAAATAATCCTAGGAAAGGAATCTTAATAGCCAAATCTACCTCAAGTATAAAACAAACTACTGATAAATAAAAGATAACCAAAGTTGAAAAGGCACTCATCCAAACCAACATCATGTACCAAAATCAACAATTGATACCAAGTACAAATCAAATACCAAAATCAAAAGATACAACCACCTCCAGAATAATATCAAGTGTCACAAGCACAATAACCAACAGATAACAATTGTCATCAATAAAAGTAAACCATCAATCACTAATTTCAAGAATAAAAATACCACCAATGAATACCTAATCATTCATTAATAAAAGTAATTTGTCAACAATAAATGACATCCAATCAATGAGTAACAACTCACAATAAATACACCATAAAAAGTAATATCCAACAGGTACACTACTAGAGGTAAATATTAAAAAGACCATGAAGGAGAATTAAGCTACATACTATGGAGTGTCATCACACAAGCCAACTCTAAGGTTACCCTGGTAGTCTCTTAGGACCCCAGCCTCCTAGTGACTCTATGAAAAACCAAAATACCCTCTTATGAAGATGAGAAGACTAGTCATACCTCTTGTAGTATCATCTCATTCTCATCCTTAGTCTATACAAGCACTCAAATCATGGATGAGGAAAAATCTCTAACTTATCTTTTTAATTTATCTCAAGGCATGGGGAGGAAAGTATTTTAATTACTATGTTATCACTTTTTATGAAACTTACAATGAGTTACCATAGCAACCACTTTGGACCTTGGCCCCCATTGCAAACCACTCCCTTAGACATGCACCTAGACTACCTTCCTAAAACTCACAAACTACAATTGTGTCTCATACCAAAAAAGTAATATTGATCAAATTTGGCTCCTTAACAAGTAACTAAAAAATAACATTGGTTCTCAAAACCCAAGTTCTCATAAATGCTCAATACCATAAAGCTCATAAAAAATAACTCTCAATTCAAATCATAAAGTTCGTCATGACATCTAATCAAATAATCACAAAATAAATCCAAAACTTAAATTTTCCTAAAAAGAGTTGCATTATGTAATTTTCTATTTCACATGGCTAAGATCTTCTAAAACATGCAATCATAATTTTTTTATTAATTGTCTATCTTGAATGCATTTATTTTCCAAAAATATTCTCAACCAACAATTTGGTTTAAATCAGAGGCAATTAAATGTTTTGCTTGATGAATCTTTACGAGAGTTCCTATCAAATTTTTTAGGTAATTCTCTTTGAAACCCTAATTGATAATAATAGTCGGTCTTTAAAATCTAATGTTCAATTTTATTTGGTTGCTTAGATCTTGAGTTTTCTAAATTAATTTTCAACAACATGATTCTACAGTTGACATCTAACTGCGGTTTTCAAACAACCTATGAATCAAATCTATTTCTTAATTGAAAATTAGAATTCTCTTCCATATTTTATCCTATAAATTTCAACAATTAAATTTTAGCAGTATGGTAGACATGAGTTAGACAGATCTTCTGAAATAATTTCAATGAATGAGTTCTCAGAACCTACCTCAATCTAATAACTAAAATTATAGAAAATTTGGTAAATGCACACAAACCCAAACCCTTTGAAACTTTCAACAATTCTTTTGCTTCAAATTCTAAATTTTCCTCCTCAAAACCTGTGTGTGTCGAAATGAGCTCAAATCTTTTAATTAAGAGTTTAACTCTACCTAGGGTTTCTAGTAATTGAACATGCAAATACCTCTCCTTAAAATAAACTTTATTATTTAATTCTTTCATGCACACCTGAAGAACTTTTTAATTAAATATTATTTTATATTTTTTTCCTCCACTTTATTAATTAGTACAATTACTATTTAAAGCATAGTCTATTAGTTAAATTAATAATAATTGAAGCTCATTATTTAAATGCAACTCAAATTTAATTTAATTTTTTTATCAGTAAGAGGTTGAAGCCAAGATTAATTATTATTATAAGTTGTGGTTAATTATTATTATTATTTATTAATGTTGAGTAGATTTGAACCCAAGACCTCTTGAACAAGAGGCTAGCAATTTACCATTGCATTGTAGACTCTTGCCTAACTCTAATTTAATTATTGTTAATTAACTAATTGTAATTAAATTAAATTAAATATTAAATCTTTTAATATTCTAATTCTCATTTTATCCAAATTCTTAAGTTAGACTTTTAAATTAAATCTTTTAAAATGGAGTACATATTTGATTTATTTCTAATTAATTAAATATCATCATATTTTGATTTCTTTTTAACCAATTTTCCAAATTAGACTTCCAATTTAAGTCTTTTAAATTAAACCACACATTGAATTAGTTTTTAATTAATTAATTAAATATTCACATATTTTAATAATTTATTTTTAATCAAATAATATTTAATAATTTTCAATATTATATGATTAACCCAAATATTATAATTAAATCATTTACCAAATAAATCACATAGTCAAATCCACATAAAAACAATATTACCAAAGCTGACAAAAACTCAAAAATAAACAACACAAACAAAGATAAACTCATGAGTTTAAAAAGGGTGGAAAGTCAAATACATGTCCTCTTTTTGAGGACAAGTAATTAGGTTATGGCTGAGATTGGACTCGGACATTATCTTCCCATTCTTACCATTGAGTTATTGTAATAGGGCATGCTCATCCTGGCAATTGAGGAAAGTCGATACCTGATAGTTTTAATCTGCATAAAAGATGAGCATGTACATATACATATATGTCTAAGCTAAACAAGAAATGGTAGGGAGTGGTACATCATTTAGATCCTGATTAGCAGGTAACTATGACTCCCTCCTTTAACCACATTAGACACATCAGATAGAAAAGTAAAACAAACACACACTGTACACATGCAAGTATGAGGTAAGTACTATAATAAGTCTTGAGTACAAATCATCGAATATTCAAACATGAAAACTCATCATTTGATATCATCATGAAAGCAATCACATTCACTAACTAAGAATCATTAAAACATCATTAATGTGCTTGTAATCATAATCATCAATCAACATGTGAAATGTACTCAACTAAGTAATTCTTAATTGATATACATGTAATCAAAGTCAGGAAATAATGTCATAATTATAAATCTAATATCCTTGAAACTAACACACGCATGAAATAGGAATAAAAAAGTTTGGTAAATATAATGAAAACACAAATTATGGGTGGGCATTAAACATATTTTGAAGATCAAGAGCTACATCAACTTCAAATCTTGGAGAAGAAAGGAGAGCATGGGAGTTAGATTTGAAGAGATTTTTATGTTTGAATTTTTTTATTTCAAATGGATTTCATGGTTGACTATGATTGCTTTCATGTTCTTTATGAGATTTGTGGTTCTCTTATTTATGCAAATTTACATATTTTCTAGTCCTACATTTGGTGAACCTGACATGAACATTCTATACTAATGTTATTTTCTCTTATTGTGTGCTTGTAGGTGCAAGGAATAAGCTTGGAGCACTCTTGGAGTCTAGTCCTATTTGTTGTTCAATTTCTTTGTTTTGAGCATATAAAATGAACAACAAAGTCACATAGATATAATTAGGAGGTGAATGAACATCATATCATCTCATCTATCTTAACTAGGAAGGAAAAGAACAACAATTTTTTTTATGCATGCAAATTTTCATTTATTAATGGATCAAATGAAAAACAAATCTCATATAGTCTAACTAGGAGGATCAAAGAACCCAAAAATTCTCACTTATACTTAGGAAGGAAAAAAAACAAGAAATTTTCATATGTTATCAAATTCCATTTTTTAATGGGTTAATGAACAAAATAACATCATACAATTTTAAATAGGAAGGAAAATAACAATAAAGTTCTATTTTCTATCACAATTTCTTTCTAAGGATGAAGAACCATGTTCAGATGTGCTTAAAATGAACATTTTTCTTTTAAGTGTTTGGTTCTTCTTATCATTTGTAATTCCAAAGGGCTATATAGATGTATCCTCTCCCCTCAACTTTCTAGAACTTGGGTGAAGAGAAATCTATGTAGTTCTTTTAGAGTAGTATTTTTGTGTTACTAATGATCGCTTTGTAACTTGTGGCAATTGTGGGATGAAGACCATATCATGGTAAAAACTACTAATGTATTTGATGTGTGATGTATATCAAAGACCTTGTGTTCATGTCAAAACTTCTATGTATATTCTTTAATAGATCAACAAATACTTTGTTTGGTTCTTAAATTGAACTTTTTCTATTCTTCTTAGCATGTCTACAATTTTTAAAACCCAAAGGGTTATATAGATGTATCCTCTCCCCTTGCCTTTTTAGATCTTGAGTGTAAGAGAAACCCATGTAATTATTTTAGAGAAGCCTACCTTGGACCAAGGTATTTGATATTGTGTATGCCGAGGGATGACTTTAGAGTGGTAACAAGACAAAGCCATGTCTCCATTTTAACCACTATATAAAGGCTTGGTTGTGGGTAATTCCTAATCAATAGTATGGATGGGTGATAGCTCTTCTTCAGTACCCTTAGAGGTGTGTAAGACCTTGGTTCTTAGGTCTAGGAGACCTCATATAGGATTTTATCATCCACCTACTAAATAGAGTGTTTCATACTAAATACCATGTTTTAGTGGCCAAAATCCTTCTATCCAATAGCTTAGGTGGTCACCCATGCCCATAATGACATCCCAAAAACTCTTGGTCCTTAGTAGAGACAATAGTTCCTTGGGAAGTGATGCTTCTTTAGAAGTTGATCTTGGTATGCTCGAGAAGCTGTGAGTGTGCTTTAAGGGGGAGCTTGTGCTACCAAGATTCTAAGTTGTTCACTCTAGAAAATCACAACTTAACTTCAATTCAAGTGGGAATTCAATGGATACATTTCTTTCATCCTAGGTTGTGGCATGTCTTTTCACCATTAACAAAAACCATTCTTCCTAATGTTTCTTATATGAGTGTTTACACATTAATCAAGATAATTTCCAAATCGATAAACTTATACAAACCTTCAAAACTTTTCAAAATAATACACTTGTTAAACAATTGTTCAAAAATTTCAAAATTATTTTGGAAACATATACTATTCAATATTGTCAAACATTTCAAAACATATTGCATTAGGATCTCATGACATGTCTCTTAGTTTTTATTTTATATATCCATATTTCATTTTTCCTTATCATAGTCCTTGCATAATTATCATTTTGCATTTAGGACCCCTTTTGCATATCATAATGCTCTATTTGATTCCTATATTACCCTCATTTTGCACTTAGCAATTTGCATGTCCTACTCCTCATTTTTATCCTTGCATAGACCTCATTCTAATACTTTCATAACCCTCATTTTCAACTTAGAACCCTTGAGTTTAGTTGAAAATACAAAAAAAGGAGTCTTAGAGTATCTTCTTATTTGGATGAATAAAGGATCATGACCTTGGTTTTTTATCATTTGTCCTTTTATAATTTTCTTTGAGTCAAATTTTATCTATTTCCTAATGGATTTGACTTAGTCCTTTTATCAAATTTCTCATTTTTCTATCTCAGTCAAGATATAATATCCATCCTTGTTGATTAGTGGTAAAATAGAAGCACTTTAATAAGATGTAGACTTCTACTTTAAGAGGTCACTAAGTCATTCAAATATGTGTGTGAGGGAAAGAGGGGAATTTCCAAGTATGATTCCACTTATGATCCAAAATCAGAGTAGCTATGACCCAAAGGAATAAGGGGGCTAATACTAAATTTGAATTATAAAGAGGAATGCAATACAAGGAACTCTCTTAGGCCCTTATAGAATAATGTGAATGTGGAATTAAACTAATTTCTTAAATAATATAAATCTAGATGTTATGTAAAGACAATTAGCCCAATTAAGATGTAAATCTAGGGTAAAGATATGAAAGGAAATAAAATATAAAAGACTCACCTTGAAATTTGTAGAGGAAGATGTGTTTTAGCTCCAAAAATAATAGATCCCAACTTTATCTGAATAACCACCCACAGATCTTAGAATGGAGAGACAAAAGGAAAAAAACCCCAAAATCAGATACTAAAGGACTAGGTTGACTTGGGAAGATGTCTTACAACTAGGTTTAGGAGAGGAATTTGGAAAATGGTGATAAAAGGTCTTAAAATGCAAATGCATCTATTTTAAGATGGCTTCTAAGGTTAGACTCTTAGCTTTGTGTTTTCCAAAGTTTTTCTTCAAATTGAAAGCCTAATCTTACATATCCTTAGATTTCACTTAGTCTAACCCTCATTTTGCATGATTCTATTTTGCATAAACCTTGGTTTGCATATCATTTATTTATCCCAAAAAACCAAAAATATAGCTGCAATTTGCATTATCATTTTCAAACATTTGCATATCATGTTCCAAACATTTTTTTTTGTATCAAGTCCAAAAAAATTTCCAAACATCTCCTAAGTCCAAGGAGTACTATCAAACATTGATTTTGATCACATCCACCTTCTAGAAAGTAAATTCCACCAAAACATGCAAATAGTAGATGAAACAACCACAAAAAGATAACCATACACAATAATAGTGGATTCTTGAACTAGGGAAACCCTTGATTAGAGGGAAAACCCTAGTGGGGATGGTATGTAAAAAATGATGTAGTATTATATAAGTTCCTTGTAAGAGGATGGATGTTGTTAGGAGTCAAAGAAATACATTTAGTACATATCAGTACCTTTTAGGACACTTTGAATCTTTCCTAGGAGATTCTAATCATGTTAGGAGTTGTGCCAACCTTATTAGGAGTTGTGGAAGGTAGGAAGATCCGCAATCCAAATAGCTTTAGGGGCAATAACACCAAACTCACTATCTAATTGGCCTTAGTACTATCCTTCTCAGAATAATACCAATAAATAACTATCCATAGAAATCTCTCTCTCTCTCTCTCTCTCTCTCTCTCTCTCTCTCTCTCTCTCTCTCTCTCTCTCTCTCTCTCTCTCTCAGCTCATTGTGCCTTAACCACACCAAACACTTCTCTAAGAAAAATATATTCAATAGCAGGTTCATTGGATCTCACATACTTGCATCAATCTCATCACTTCAGTCAAACTCTACCACAAAGAAATAATCTTTCCTTTATACCAAGTCCTAAACTAAGTTATTATTTTAGCCTTGGGGCTTTCTCAATTTACAATAATAATATAGGATGGTCTCAAGATATTACATCACACGTTACATTATAATATTACATATTTTCATAATCATAACCAAACTATTGGCTCACAGTGTTCATAACTCTTCACACGATGCTCATCTAGATGTGCACTTTTGATGACAACATCTTCATCATGTCTTCTACCTCTATATAAATTTTCTTAACCATATTTTGTCTTTTTTAGGAGATACAATCAAAAAATTAGTAACTACTATATAGGATATCTATTTGAAAGTTGTTTTCAATCAATCTCAAATACATGTCCATTGTCTTCATATTTCTACATGGGTTCTTAATCATGTTATCAAGGCACTTTGTAGAACACTTCATCAACTATGCATAGCATTCTCTTCAATACTCCAACTATGCAACCTCAATCTTGTTTGTTGGTGTACCAATCTCAAAGAATAACATGTATGTTGACATCAATGAAAAACACTACAATGAACATGACATATGACCACCATATCATCTCTCTAGCAATGCTAGTATACTCCCCCATAGGAATACCATCAAAATTCATGCTAAAAATATCCCCCTTTGGAATTTATGAAAAAATAGATGAAAAATATCTAAGTTATGTTGGTGTTTTAAAACTATAGGCTTAAAACAATGCCAAAGTACTACATAAGTAGATACCTAGGGATTAGCTACTTCCCATCTACAACAAAAACTATTTGGATCTGGATCAACTGAACAAAGCAACAATGGTTCCTACACTATAGGCTCTGCTAACCAAGGTAGGTTTACCTGGGGATTTCACAATCTCTACAATTTTCACACTACACATCCTTTTAAGAAGATCCAGTCTCTTAGTCTTCTTGAAATTGAAAACAACTATTGAATTATAACAACTAACTACAGATTCAAAAGCTATTACAATAAGTGAATGACCAACATATAATCCATTGTCACAACTTTAGATATTAATTTGTTTTGAAATATAATTTTTGTTGTTACAAGACTACTTCAATTTGCACTTTAACTGATGATCAATGCCTTATCCATTTGGGCAAACAATCATATCAATATTTTTTTATCTATTTAATTGACTTGCAACTAAATATATCAGCTATAACCCTAAATCCCATTATTATGATATCCCTTCCAGACACTTAGAAACCCTATCAATTCACAAAAGAATTTACTTATTTGTTTGAATCTAAAAGAAACACTGAACCGATATGCAACCTATCCAAGTTGCATTAAATGAAATAAACTTTGTTCATTTAATCTTAGAATGAAAAACATATGAAAACAAAGACACACATTAGGGACACAGATATTCAACAACTTCTTTTTGTATTAATCTTCTTGAGAATGATACATGTATCTGATATAAGCCTCAAGCTATGAATTAGGATATGACAAGTATTTTATTCATTCAACATGTTCTTGAGATACAAAATTAAAACAACATCAAGATCAACACAAAAATTTGGACTGATTACAAAAATCATTATCACTAAAATGAAATAGAATTTGGACCTCCAGTCCACCTCTTGGAAATCCTATTATAGAAATAAGGATTGCAACAAGCTTTAGATGGGAGAACATTTGTTAAAATTTGATTCAAAAATAAATACAAAGACATCAGATATTTCCTTTTTTAGAATCTTATTTGTACTTGGATGGAAGATGGGAAGCAGTTCCAAAATTGACAAGTGGCAATTGATCTTTAGGTACAGTTTGGGGTTGTTTGTGTAGGTGTTTCCAAGATGAGCATGTGTACAACTTAACAACTTGTTATAATCATTGTCCTTTCTCTAATTTGTCTTTTTTTCTATTTAGCTATGACTTCTAACTATTCCCCATGAATAACCTCAATTTCTTCTCTTAACTGCTTATTCATTATCTCTAGATGGTAAAGCTATATACCAACTATGACCTCCTAGATGGAAATATATCAATGTCTGACCAAGTGCCATCTTAGATTATATCACTTTGTCAAGGAATTTGTTTCATTTTGCATCTATTATGTCCTTCACCTATGTAGTCACCTTTCTCATATCTAATTCTATTTTATAAAATAGATCAATCATGTTGTATACTACTGTGACATCCATTTCATTATTGTAAAATGCAACAAACCTTGCATGTTTCAAAATATCATCAAAGAGGAAGACCATTCCTGTCATTCTATTATATTCCCATTTTCATCAACTATACTTGGAAAAAATTTAGAGTCCCTATAGTAATTGTCTTCATTTTGTTTTGAACCAATTGTAACTTCCCTTAGAAAAGCCCATTTAACTCTTTAACTCTATTAATTAGTTTTCTAGTAGGGATAATTACTCCCTTAGGTAACTCCTTTCACTATGGCAACATTGGCACAAGACTATCAAAAAATTATGTGTAAGGGCCCCATCTTGTAAATAAAGGAGATAACAATGAAAATTCCTCTGAGCATTGAAACTCAGCTCCTTGCAAATAAATATAACTACTATGCACATTCTATGAGGAGTATTTCAGAGCACCAATTGTGTGAATCAATAAGTTCTATATCATCCTAATTTATACCTCCTTTGCATTGTATAACTCATCAATCTCCATTTGTTGACTTGCATCCACATCTATTGCATCTACATCTATTTGGGCTTCTTGGTCCTTGACCTCCATAATAGGTCTTGTCACATTTCTCAAATTTATTACCTCATCCTTGAGGCTAACCACTCTTTTCTCTAGTACATATGTATTTTTTTAACTCCATTTTTTTTCCTAGAATCAATGGATATGTTTTATGTTTGATACAACTTCTCTTCTAGCATATCCATTTTTATTTTCCCCATTAATGATGTTGTATTCATAAGGGTATGGATTTGGTCACGTGAGAGAGTGGTGACATTCTAGAAGATTATATTAACTTGGGGTGAATCACTTACCTCCATAAGAGTTGGTTTATTTGATTCAGGAGCCATGCTCCACACTGCCATTATCATATTGTCTACATTAAACCTTGACCCTTATGGCTTCCCCAAAAAAAGTGTCTCCTCAAATGAGACTGATTTGTCTCACCTCTTGATTTGATTAAGCATGAATAATGAGCTAATCTCCCATCCTCTAAAAGGTAGCATTTGACTTCTTTAAACTAGCTCCCTGGCCTCATCCATAGTGAGAGTATCACTACTTGGATCATATTCCTTCAATTTTTGCACCGATTTTGTAGTCTTCTCAAGAAAATCTCCTAGTTGTAGCTATAATGTTAGTTCATTTTGTTTAACTTTAAACAAAAATGACGTGAATTCTTCTGAATTTATAAAGTCACCACCTTCATAAATTCCTTAGCTTGATCTATTCTTTCATCCAATATTTTTATTTGCAACTCAATTTTATTTAGGATTCATTCAGGTTGACCAACGTGTCTTATCAAAATGTTGCCTGATGTTATCAAAATACTATGAGCCCCTTGGCAATATCTGCAATGCCTTTTCTTTGGCCTTATCTAGTATCTCTATAAGTTTTTTCTTCTTTCTACCTATTTGAGACCATAAGGAACTTTTAGGTTGATCATCCTCATCCTCTATCTCAATCACATCCTTTTGTTGAGGGGATTGGGGCTCCACTCCATCCCTTATTTCTACAGGCACCTAGGACATTATTGCATCAAAAGTTTCTAGGCAGTTGTTGTACCTATCTAAGTATCCTACCTCATGATAGAAACCCTTGAATGAGGGATCTACTATCTTTATGGCCTCTTCTATTCTCATGATTTATCTCCATCTTATGGTTATACTTCTATAGTCCTCTATCTCTAGATAGTTCATTATTACATCGTCATCCCAACAAGCCTTGCTATCTAGGAGAGTGTACTTCCTCATTTGTTTGAGGGCATGCCTAACCAAATCATTTGGATCATAGGTTCATGTAGGGGCTAAAGTAGCATGAATTCACTAATAAATGCATATAACTCCTTTGTTGCATCCTTCCCTATAACAAAATCGCCTATCTTTGTATTCTTAGCAGCAAAGGAACCCTTCTTAATAGTGGGACCTAAGTATTCCCTATTCATCATGATCAATTTCCAAAAGAATTCTAATTGCCCCAACCTTTATGGGATATATCTAGGTAATACATGAGGGGGTTGAGGGTGTCCAAAAACCCTTATTAAGGAAAAATTGCCAAAAAGAAACAAACTAGCCCAACCAAAGCTTAGTCTTCTATCCTTACTTGGGCATGCAGATGGTCTTATTAGCATTTTTACCCCTCTAGGAACCCTCTTTGTTATGCGAGCCATCATATTAGAAATAGGAAATACAAAATCATTATAGAAAGAAACAAAATTAGAGTAAGGATAAAGCCTCTACCACAACTGATTCCATAGATGCATGGACAAATTCTCTCCATTCTCCTAAGTCCCTTCAATAAAATCTGGACTGATCTATACTATGTTCTTTTACAAGATAATGTGCATCATTAATGAATAATGGAAAAACTTGAAGTTCACCATATCTCCCTTTTAAGAAGTAACAATTTCACTGTGCATCACATTAATTATATGTATCATAGAGTCATACCCTACATTGTGATGTGAGTCTTGGATATCTAGGGCCATGATGTATATATATCAAGGGGCATTCATTGTTCCATATAGTCTAATTACTTTGTCAACCCTGAACACAATATACTGAAAATACCTACTAAAAAAATCGAGTGGCATGAAGTCTCCTACCTTCTTTGATAGTTCACCCTTTTCTTTTTTGGCCTTTGGGATATGTCTTTTCATAACCCTACTAGTGAAAAACATTTTCTTGTTGCTGAAGGTCTCATTTGTCTTGTCTTGTTCAATAGGCCTGTCATTGATCCACCAATGTTGAAGGCTTCATTAAAAGTCTCTCTATCTAGTTTTCATAGCATACTCATGTCTTTCTTATGGAAACCATAAGTGTTTGGTTTAGAAGACTTTATTAAAGCTTTTACTAGGCCAACATCCACTGTGACCTTTGGCATAATTAGTTTCACTAGGTTCTTGATCCAAGGGTTATAGGTAGGTGGCTTCTCAAATTTTTAATTATAGAAATACTAAAACAACTCATTCCCATTTGTGTCTGGTATAGTAGCATGTTGTATATATCTTTTAAAATGTGAGAGTTCATCATCTATGCATGGGATGACCCTAGGAGGAAGTAAACCCATTCCTCAACATAGAAGCTGGCTAATTTAGTTTTAGATTGTTCAACATCCTATGAAGCTTCTTTTACATTTACTTGAGAAATTATATTTCCTTCTTCTTGAGCCATTGCTCTGAATTCATCTCTTAAAAAAATCTCTCCACAACTACAAACTATGGAAACTCTGAAAACTCTTTGTGCTTAATCATTTTATCTTTGAATTTTGTGAATGTTGTAACTAGAAATCCATTACATCAATTCTTTAATAACATTTTGAGAAATATAACAAGATATATGGTGTCTTTATGTCAGCATGCATGAGAATTCTCAAAATCTTTAAAAGCACAAAAATATGCTTGTACTACTATCCTTTCAAAATATTTCTTACAATTTTTTAGATAGTACTTACCTTTTTACTCACCATGAGCTCTTAATAGTCATTTTTATATTAGTAACCTATGTTGCGACCATATGAACACTGTAAATTATTTAGCTATTCATGGCTTTACAAGGCTCTTTTATCATTTGAAAACTTTGCTTGTGACTGTGTGAATGCCCTTGGTCATTGATTTTTAGTCTATTTTTGAGCTTAACCTCTTAAACCTACAATCCAATGATCACTTCTCCTAAGCCTCATCTCTACTTTACAACCATTTTTATGCTTTATACACTTAACCATATGATTGAGTGCCTTCTAGATCTTAGCATCTTCTTAATTGAGTTGCATGGTCACAATTTAATATCAACCTTAGCATTTCTTGCTTGTGACCATGCAAAACCCCTTAAAATTTAGAAGTCACAGTATCACTACCTTCATTCCTCCTTAAGAGATTAACTATGTGATCAGATAACTTTTGTAAGCTCTTAGCTATTTTGCAAGTTCACAGTCTCCTTTTACTACAATATTTGAACTTGTGACTATGTGATCAAAGGATTTACATAGTTGCAAGCTTTACTTCACCTTTCTTCTTAACTATGTGACCATGTGACTAAGCATTCTTTGCTTCATACTCAATGACTTCACTAGGTCAAAACATTAGTTAACAATTTATCTCTTAATTGCATGAACTAGCACTTTTTTGTTCATCTCGACAACTTTTCCAAGTTGTAACTTAAGTTTATCATATGCTTCCTAACTATCCAACCATGTGAACAAACACTTATTTCATTTCTTATAACAACATCACCTAATTGCATCTTATATTTCTTATTACCACTTAAGCCTCACAACTGCATGATCAAAGATCTTAACTACCTACACTGATAGTTTTGCTCCTACACTATTATCTCAAGATGCCATGATTTTTAGGCTTCAATCATATGATCACAATTGGTCGTCGAATCACTTCATCACATCAACCTTTTAATCCTTAAGAAGCAAAACAATGATTGGCAGTTTTCTAAACATGGTCACATGGTCACACTATAACTTCACTGTTATAATCTGTAAGCCCTTCTCAGATGCTTCCACATGTCAATATTTTATTGAAATGCAAGAGGATTAAGACTGAGCGATAACCTCTTTTCAGGTAGTTGCTACTTGAACTTCTAACATCACTTTTAATTGTGCAACTGTTGTTTCCTTAACCATTTCACTTATTTTATATGTAAAGTTTCCTTATTACTTAACCACTACAATTAAGAGATCAAAGGGATTTCTCACTACTTTGAATAGTTGTAACATAAAAAGTTTAAGAGCCAGATTGTTTGACAACCATACAATCACTTTGGTTGCATGGTCACACCTTGATAATTTCAATGGTCTTTTCTAAGCACAAAAATATATTTAAAGCACAAGAAGGATTTTTTATCAAAACAAGGGTATGGATTATGAACTATAGTTTTCCTAGGGTAACTTTGATTATTAAAATTAAAAACCCTAACTACATAAGACAAGAACTAAATTTTCACAATACATTTTTAGGATTTTGAACTAGGTGAAAATATAGGCTAAAAATGGATTTGTCTGGGGATGATGGATAGTTAGCACCATACAAGGATTCCAAATTTCTAGTTTGAGCAGATCACACACTTGGAAAATGACAACTTTTTAGAGAGAAACACACACACACACACACACACACACACACACATACACACACACACACACAAAATACAACAAATATAGATAGAGAAACACACATATATAAAAACCTTACAAAATGTACACAGACCTAACTACTCTTCATGGAGAGAAAAGTACCTTCAACAAAATTACTTCTTTAAGAATAATCTATGAACATGTCCTAATAATTTCTTCAAGATATATGAATCTTCATCCCATGTGCATTCTGTCAAGTATGGGCCAAGCCAAATTGGTTCAAACTTGCCATGCTTACTTTTGTCTTCAATCCTTGCATTCCACATTAGGATTAGATCTTTAGGCTCAAATTTTCTAACCTCTACCTTATTATCATATAGGTGTTATTCCTACAACTACAACTTGTTATTTCTGGTAGAAGCCTCCTTCTTGATTTTAGTCAAACCTATCAATTCATCCATTCTTGTCTGCATGCCCTCTATTATATCATCATCATACATTTGGATATAATTGTATAGGCCTACCAAGTTATGTTGAGGCATTATAGCTTGGATTCCATATACTAAACCAAAATTTGAAACACCTTTTGTCTTTTAACAATCGCTCTATTAGCCCAAACTACTAGATGAAGCTTGGAATCTCATTGCCTTCTTATTATCATCCAGTGTCCTTTTAAAGATCTTCAATAGACTCTTATTGGTAGATTCAACCTGCCTATTCCCTTTTGGATGATAGCAAGATGATTTTGACCTTGTAATACCATATTTGTCACAAAATTTTATAAATTCTTCTCACCTAAACTACATGGCATTATTTGTTACTATTATTTTAGGACACCCAAATCTAGTTATTATATTATTTAATAGAAAATTGTTTACCACTTTGCTAGTAGCTTTTCTAGTAGGAATGGTCTCCACCCATGTTGTGAAGTAATATGTTGCTACTAGTATCCATGAATTATGAGTGTTGGACTTAGTTGATATTTCACCTATGAAGTCCATTCCCCATTTTTGGAAAGGTACTTACATTTCCACTAACATCAAAGGGGTATTTCCATAAGATTTTAACTTTCCAAGAAATCTCTAGCAAGAATCACATTTCCTAACTAGAGCATGTGCATCCTTAAATAAGCTTGGCCATAAGAAGTCAACTCTAATTACCTTATGGGAAGTAGTCTTTTCCATGTAATGACCTCCACATACTCTTCAATGCATTTTAGTGAGTACCCTTTCTCACTCCTTATGATCAATACACTTCAACAATATTCCTGCAAAATTTCTCCACCACGGACTCCTTTTGACAATAACATACCTAATCTCCTGTAATTTCATAAACCTTCTCTCATTATTAGTCAGATGAGAAGGAACCTCTATATGTTGCAGGTAATGTATAATATTTTTGTACCATTCACAATCATCCATATCACATATGTTTCCTTTGTGGTCTTCCTCTACAATATTTATCTTATTAGCATCCAAATTTGACTGAGCCATTAAGTTTGCTAACCCCTGACCTCTTACTAGTTTTTTAATTTGAATTTCAATGTTAAATTCCCATATTCTATTAATCCATCTGCACCTCCTACTAGATACTTCTTGTTGAGAGAATATATCCTTGACTGCTACACTAGGCACAAAATCTATAACAATAACACTCACTAGATAACATTTGAAAGATTTCATAGCTTTGAAAAGAGTACGTGTATGTTTCTCATTAATATCATAATTTAACTATATAGGATGGAGTGACTTATTGAAGAATTTAATGGGTTGTTCATACCCCTCTTCATTGTTTTGAAGGAGGACTGATGAAATAGAATCAAAGGATGGAAATGAAAAAATATGCATGGATTTTGCATAATTTGGTGTTCTCAACACTCTTGCACTTTTTATGGAATCTTTGATCTCGTAGAAATAATTAGATGGCTCACCTTCCCAATTAATTACTGCCCCTTTCTTGAGCATTTTGGAAATAGGTCTACTGATCTTAGCAAATTTATTCAGAAACCTTCTCAAGAAATTGACTTGACCAAAGAAGGACTGAATACCTTTGACATTTTTAGGCTTAGGAAGCTTATCTGTTGCTGCCACCCTTTTTGGATCAATCTCAACTCAATCTTTAGATAATATATGGCCAAGAAATCTCCTTTATATCACTCCAAAGGTACACTTCTTTGGGTTCAATGAGACTCCATATTCCAAAGCATTTATAAATATTTTTTCTAAATGTTTGTAGTGATCTTCAACTTTCTTGGAATAAGTTGTTAGATCATCCTAGTAGATAACCATGAATTTATCTATGTATTCTTTGAAAGAAACATCCATGTCTCTTTGGAATGTAGCTCCCACATTGATCAAGCCAAAAGGTATCCAAACGTATACATATGTTCCCCAAGGAGTGGTAAAGGTTGTCTTGAACTACTCATTCTCATCAACTAGCACTTGCTTGTATCCAAAAAAACCATCCATCATAGACATTAGTTTAGAACTAGTAACCTGCTACAACATTGCTTCCATGTTTGGTAATCCATAGTTATCTTTCAGGGAAGCAACATTCGAATTCCTAAAGTCAATGCACAATCTAATGTCACAATTTTATTTCCTAAGTGGCATTAGGTTGGACACCCATAAAGAATGTCTGATGGGCTTAATAATCCCCCCATCCCTCATCTTCATAAGTTCTTGCATCTTGGGGGCTGATTTGGGATTAACATGTCTTTTCTTTGGCCTAAAGGGCTTGACATCCTCTTTTATTGGTATAACATGCAAAAAAAGTTCTTCCCTATAAGCCTTGAGGTCATCATATGACCATGCAAAGACATGCCTAAATTTCCTTAACAAATCAATCAAATATTTTCTAATGGAAGGAGATAGATTTTTACATATGTACACCTTCTTAGATGGCTTAGCTATTCCAAGATTCACTTCTTCAAGCTCCTATGGTTTCTTGTCCTTAACTTCTAAATGAACTCTGTCCTAATTGTCAAAGACACTCTCCAACACCACTAGTCCTTTGGGTTGTTTCTTTGTTTTTAGCTACATAATTTCTTGTCCAAAAATGGTCTCCTTGCCATCTATATTCTCAACCAAAGTGCTACAATCTATTTCCTGGCCATGGTATTTATCTTCATTTAAAAGAAAGTTTAAAATATCTTTATCATCCTCAAATACTTTCTAGTTTTCTATGTTGTCAGCAATGGATGGTCAATTCTACATCTCAATCTTGCAAACACTAGCAAATGATATGTCATTAGGCTTAATGGCTACATTAGCTAGCACATTAGCCATTTTTTTGTTACTTTTATCCATCCAAGAGATCCCAAAAGTATGAAATGCTTCAATCTAATCCCAAACAACATTCATGTACTATTTCAATCTCTTTTTTTGGATGCCTAAATCTCTTTAATCTGAGACACAACCAATCCCAAATCACCAATAACATTTAACTTCTTGGTACCATAGTTTTCTGCCACTTTTAATCCAAGTAAAAGTGCTTCATATTCTACTATATTATTAGTATAAGTAAAGTTAAGGGTGAATGAATATATAAATGTATTTTTCTCTAAAGATATGAAGACTACTCTAGCCCCTAACCCCTCTTTAGTATTAGCCCCATCAAAATACATAGTCCAAAGACTGAGAATCTATGCATTTTTCTACTTTTTGTGAAATTAATGGGACTATCTTTTCAAATTCCTGAATGGTGATCTCATCTCTAAAAGCATTTACCTATGTATCTAGAAAACAAGGAGCATATGTATTAATGTTATCCTCAATTATTTGAATAACTCTTAGCTCTCTATGAACCTTGATGGTTTTATATCCTATGTGAAATGTGGAAAATAACAAACCACACTATAGGATATCTCCTATTAGAGTGCTCAACTTTCTTTAGAGAAACATTCTATATTGTGGAGGAATATCAACTACTAAGATAGTCATAGTTAGGTCAACATAAGGATAGGTAGCTAGTCTAAAAGGCAATGCATTAATTGTTCCTATAACATGAACCTATCTAGCATCCATGGATCTACACCTACCCTATTTTTTATCTACTTTTACATGAAGGGATTCCATGATTTTAAAAGGTATGATAGTATTTAAGGCTTTTGAATTAATCATACAGTTCTTCAAGGTTTTGCCATTTATGATTAGGGTAAGGAAGAAAGGGTCAATGTTTTCTATATAGGTTGCAGATGAATAATCCAAATACATTTGAGGTATTTGGTACATGACTCCTTTGTATTCCTTTTCTTTTACTACAAGTGGCACTTCCCACCCTATTGATGAATCCCTTTCAACAATATTACTATTCCCAATTACTCCTAACCAAGAAAGGGATTTACTCTTATGTTCTTTTATCCTAAACATTTTAGATAGAGGGAATTTAACAATAATTTTTGATAATATAGAAATCATGTGAACATGATTATACACAAGAGGTTTGAATAGATTACCTTTGGCTACTTGTACTTGAATAACAAGCTCCCTCACTTGTCTTAGAGTGTCAAGACTTGAGCTTTTTTTGTTCTCTATTTGTCTTGACTACTTCTGCATCTTGAAATTGCACCTTCTTCTTAGGTTCCCATTTTTTGGCTTTAGTGTCCTTGATATTGATGACCACTAAACCTTCTTCTTAGGGTTATCATTCATCTTATGGGTTGTATCTTTGATAAAAATACTAGATGCTCTTCCAACAACATTATTTACTATTGTATTCCTTAGATTATAGGTGCTATGAACTTGAGCCACCATCTCAGTAGTTATCCTATCGATCTCTTCTTTGGATGATGTTCTCAAATTTATATGTCCAACATTTGATATCATATTACATGTCCTATCATCACTTTGATCTTCATCATTTAAAAATACTTGCTGTTAATGTAACTGATAAACACTTCATTGATTATTGACATCAATCTCATATTCTTCTAGATCTAATTCTTCACCATTGTCACATAAATTGATCATATTATATGCCACATCTTCATGGTTTTTCTCTTCCTCTCTTCTTCAAGCTATGTTTTTTGATTTGTAGAAAATGATCAATGGGCAACATCACAATAGTTAGGAGGATGAGGGGATTGGCAAATAATGCACAAACGTATTTCCTCCATCATATTTACAGAATTTCTTTCTAGTGGATCTAGTGTACTTTTATTGTTTGGGCCTTGGGATGTGTTAAGAATAGGTTTTCCATCCTTCCATTGTGTGTTATATGGATAGTTTTGGATTCTAGTTTGTCTATTATAACTATTGTTAAACTATGGTTTTCCACCAGAATTAGGTTTATTTGTAGAGTTTGGTGAAGGATTCAAATTCTTCAACAGGTTTAAAACATGATCCATCTTATCATCCTCAACCTTTTTTTTTATAATAGGCTTTTCACCTTCCTTCTTATTTCCCCTAGGATTGAATAATTTTGGATCATCTCTCTTTCCCAGCTTACCAGACACTTTTTTATTATTTTCAATGTTGACAACTATCTTAAAAGCATCCCTTAATATTCTAGGATCTTTATCTCTTAGAATATAAGACATCTTGTTATCAAAGACATTGAAATAAGTAGTGAGACATGCATTCCCATCTAGTCTCATGACTTGAAATAACTTATACATTCCCTTCTAGAATCTTACATTAAAATCAAATGTTGACTCATTCTAATTTTTATTAATATTATTAAACTCATTCAACATGAAAATTGCATTAGTATTGTCACCATATTGGCCCTTGAACAACTTTTCTAAATCATCTCGAGAACCAATACTATGATCAAGAAATATTCTAAACTAGTCCCTTACACCCTTAGTAAGTGAGTTCACAAATAATTTCATAACCACATCCTCATACTCCACTTTGTAGTCATTTAGCATATTAGTAAATTTTTTGAGATGCTCTTCACCAGTTATAGCATTATTTTATGAGAATTTAGTGACCTTATCTCTCAAGTCATTAGAGATTGGATAGGGAAAATTGGGGATACTTAGAAAGGTCATTTTCTTATATCTTTCCATGTAAATAGGCCTCTTTTGGAAACATAACATATTTGAATTACTAGGTCTAGATCCTTGGGTCTATGTAGGGATTTGAACTTGTTGAGTTACAACTATTTGGCGTAGTTGTGGAAGAGGAGGGAGGTATTGATTGGTAAAAACTTTGGCCATTTACTGTAGGTACACAAATTGGAATAGAAGGTATGGCTTGTGAAGGCTGGTTTGGCCAAGATATTAAACCGGAGGTGGATTTAAGAAAATGTATCCTCCTCCTTGTCTTTTTAGCTTTGGCCTCATTTTCAACTTTCTCTAGATCTTTGGCCAAATCTTCCCTTTCTTTCTTTTCTCTATCTAGCTCTAAGTCAATTCTTGTCATAATAGGGTTCTTAGATGTAACTTGAGGTTCATTAATTTGTATCCCTACAACCTTTTTCTTTCCTTTATTAGGGTTCTTAATGGTTAGATCTTTGATACTTTCTTCAGTAGGTTTGTAGGGTTAGAGTTGGGAGATGGAAGGTTCTTCCTTCTCTCTTAGAAGGTGTTCTTGGTCTTGGATTTTTGACCTTATCTCTCCAACATCTTCAAATACACCTAAATGCAGAGCAGATGATTTTTCTTCCAGTTTTCCATTTTTCTCCTTCAAAGCTTCCATTCTTCTAAGAAAATCCTATCTCTCTATGAGAGAATTCATGGTGATAGCTTCTTTTTCTTTTTCCAAATGATTACATTTAATGTCTTCTTCATTAACCTTCTTCCATAATATATCAATTTCTAATAACAATTCATCAAGGTCTGCTGAATTAGTTTCTCAATCTACTAGATCATCTAGATCTATAAGATTCCTTTCAATATATGGAACTTGACCTATATTTAGCCCAAAATTCAAAGTGTTCTTATATCCCCAACTATGTTTGACTTATTTAGTTATATTAGGTTTGAAAGATATGTCTCCTATAGAAGAGATATATTTGTCCTAGTATACTTCTTTTTTATATAATGAGGTATTAAAAATATCACCTAAGAGTCTATTGTTCTTGGATTTAGATTTCAGAGATGAAGATTCTCTTTCTACTATTGGCTAATATTGTGAATGTACAAAAATACTATCTCTAGGCTTCCATGTATGGTTAGGATCTCCTTTTCTCTTTATTTGGTTCTTCCTAACCACAAGAGGTAACTCTATGTATAGAGGCACTTTTGGATTGGCTTTTGTGCATGCTCTTTTATTTTTCCTTCTATCTACCACTTGAAATAATCACTTATAATGTATAGAAATAGCTACAAAACCTTTGACCGAGATGCCACCCAATAAAGCAAAAAGAAAATGGCTAGAAGACAGAAAAATATCACGAGAAAAGAAAACTTGGTAATATATCTAACACAAGGGCCCAACATAGGATACTTTAATATGGTGCACTTAGGGAAATGCAAACTTTTCCCTATAGACAAGTCACTATTCAAGAATAACCCACATCATGTACATCCTATTGTATTGGAGATTTTTTTTTTTTTAAAGATTCTCAAGGTTTGTCATCAAAAAGAGACCAATACAGGCATGTGAAAAACATGACTAGAAATATGACTGCAAATGCACAATTGATACTGAAGACTCTAGTATGTTTAAACAATGAATTTATTTATACTATCCCCAACAGAGTCATCATTTTGTTGGTGTTTTAAAACTATAGGCTTAAAACAATACTAGAATACCACATAAGAAGATACCTAAGGATTAGTTGTTGACAATTGGCTAATGAAGATATGTAATTTTTGTTATTTATGGCAACATATGATGTACATGCTTATAGGAAATCTCAAAAATAAAGATATTTAGGTTTTGGTACTCAAAAAATTGTCTAAGTATGAATTTGGTTTACAAAGGTGTATTGTTTTGTATGTAACTTGTTAGTGACATCATATTATGAATAGCGAAGTTAGATGGAGATAGTATACATGTTGATGATGACATGTATAAACTCAGACATAAGTACAAATTGTACGAAAAAGAGATATTCATGTTTTACCAATAAAAAAAGACATCAAAATTAAAGAAAAGGAATTATTTTGTTTACAAAATAATTACTTGACCAATTAGGGCTGACATCCTAGATGTTTACTCTAAGTTGGAAAAGTATATTATGGTCTTAGCTGACCTAGTAGTAATTTTTGAAATGGCATGGTATTTGTGAAAAGGACATCTTGAAAATTAAGTTGTGTAAGCAAGTGATGTATTGTGATATGCAAACATTCTATGAAAGCGATATATGCAAAGTTGATTTTGTGATGCAAGATCAAACTAAGGAAGAAATTACATGATCTATATTTCAAAGGACTAATCACTTGTTTTAGCAGTGAGCTCTTCTTGTAATTGGAAGTGCATGTTTGAGCAGTGGGCTCATCTTGCATCTACTGTACTATAGCTCCTAATAGGAACTCTCTATACTAAATTTTCTCATTGACTCCTAATAGGGTCCATTCTCTAAAAAGGAACATATATATCAATATATTATCTAATGGGTATCATCCCCACTAGAGTTTTCCCTTGGCCAGGGTTTCCCTAGTTAACAAAATATGGTGTTATGAGTTATCTTTGTGCATGGTTACTATTACAGTTCAACATTAATTTATTACTTTCTTATGTATGGTTCAAAGTAATAAATAATATTCAGTTGGCAACTAAAGTTTTTAAATTACTTATTCACCCCCCTTAGTATTTCCTATTTCTAAAAATTGGTATCAGAGCATAATTACTTAGAAGAAGCTTAACAACTTGAGTAAGATCCCTATGGATATGGAATTGTTGATGAAGAACCTTGAAGAGGCACTTGAACAAATTAATCTCCTTACTAAAGAAAGAGATAGGATGAAAGATAGATATGAAGACTCCAACATATATATTGGAAAATTGAAGGACAAGATTGAACATCTCAAATTTAAGCCTGAATCTACTGAATCTAAAACTAGTGATGATGATTATTCAAAGTTGAAGATAGACTACAAGATCTTGAAGCATGAATTGAAGATGACCAATCTAAAGTTGACTTTGAAGAATGATCCTAGAAAATTTGAATTTGATTTGAAGATTGAGAATACAGATCTTAAAGAAAGTTTGGCAAAGAAGACATATGAATTTGAAACATTGAAACAATATCATGAAGAACTTCATAAGTATAACACTATTTTGAAAGGTGAATTAACTCAGTGCAAGCAGCAACTTGAGAAGCTTAATTCTAGCAGAGAAAATCTTGATGATTCAATGTCTATATAGAGACCTACCTATGATAAGACTAGTTTTGGTTATATATTTAACATATTTGTGAATAAACCTGAAAGTAGATCAAATCTAAAAGAAAAAGCTAAATCTGATGATAAGATTGAATCTAGTCAATCTTCTGATAAACCTAAAGAAGTTGGACAAGATAAGGAAGTTGAGATTTTGGATGAACCAAAGCAAGTGGAATCTCCTAAAGAAACAAGGTATGAATATAGAGGTAAGTTTTTTTCATGTAAAGAAATTGGTCATATGAAAAGAGATTATACAAATAATTAATTTAATCATGTTAAGGATTTTTATTGTCATAATTGTCATGGTATGGGTCACAAAAAAATTGATTGTAGGAGACCTGAATATGATAATGATAGAAGGAATAGTAGAATCTCTGGAAATACTAAGCCTGTAGATAGAAGAAGATCTAATGAAAGGACATCAAAAGAAGGAAGACCTTATGAAGAAATAAGATAGATCGTGTGTTATAAGTGTAAAAAATTTGGAGACATAGATCAAAATTGTCATGCATTCGTTGATGAACAAAATCCTAGAAGCAAAACTCTAGTATGTTAGTTATGCAACAACTTTAGACATACAACAAAGTATTGTAGAATGGACAAAAACTTCAAAGATAGAAGGAACAATGTAAGAAACTTTAGAAATAGAAGGAATGAAGGAAGAAATGTTAGAAATGATAGAAGGAACCATGAAAGGAACTCTAAAACTAAGAAAGACAATGAGGAACAAAGAAATGTCAATAAAATTTGAGAAGAACTCAATGAGGCATTCATAAAATGATTAGACATCTCAGAAGACAAGTTAAAAGATGGTGAGATAGGAAGATTGAAGTCAATTATCAAGTTTGATTCAACTAAGTTAAATTAAGTTTGTTCACAACACAAGAATTTGAAACTTCACTTAGAGATCAAATTATGGGTATCGAAGTTGGGAAAAGGTGTATCAAGATAAGTTTAGATGATATCTAAGCTTGCTTGAAATTTTGAGCTTACTGGAACTTGTTATGAAGGAATTAAGAGTTATTGTTATTACAAAGAAAGTTAATTCTATAGAAGAAGATAAAAACTATGTTTTTATAGAGAATTTTGTGGAGCAAAGATTCTTGGAGAATTTCCATGATAGAAGGAAGCTATGATAAATCTCAAATAGCATTTGAAGATCGAAAATAGATTATCAAACATATATTTGAATTTAGAATGTAATTGACAGCTTTCTAATGTTTGCAAAGTACAAAATTAATGAAAGTTTGAATTGATGAATAAAATGGAGTACAAACTTGATTACCACTTTATTGCAATCACATTAGAAGCATAAAGCACTCAAAAACAACTTGATAAGGTGATTTTGAAGTAAACCCTATTTTTAGTAAGAGTTATTTTATTGTTTAATCGCAGAATTTCTTCAATAAAGTTTATATTTGATAGAATCATAGATATATTAGTAATTCATAATGTTGAGAATGAGGAGAGACCAAAATTAAGGTTTTTTATATGAAACCCATACAAGGAAACCTAATTTAACATTATCCATTAAGTTGAACAATGTAGTGTATTTGGAAGATGTAGGAAGTTATCTTAACATCAAGTTTGAATCTATTGGAAGCAAGTATATGAATAAAGATATGGAATTAGTCTTTAACCATGATATGACTATAAAGCCTAGATTTGACCATTTGAAAGAACTAGACCTATTCAAATATCATTTCTACTGAGAATTGGACACCGATGAATGGACTCAGATCATACTAAGTAGAATTCATAATGGAAAACTATGGATGGAAGATAATGTAGTTAATATTTTAGTCAATCTTGTTAATGAGGTAATTGATCTTATCAAATAAGGCACTGTATCTATAGGCAAGAAACTTGTCAGGAAGAAGGTTGAGAGCTACAAAGATGTATTTTAGAATGGAAAGGCTGTGGTGATCAACACCATTAAACAAGATGATGAAAGAGTTTTGAGCAAAATCATTGCTCACTCTATATATGAAAGTTCTAACATTGATGAATTATCAGTAGGATTCATCTACATAGCCTATAAGATTTGTGTTGAGAAGGAACAAGTTAACCTTAGTGAAATTTTGAGAATGCAACTTCTCAAGAACCTAAAGAAAATCAAGAGAAAAAAGAATGGCGTGTTTAGATTGCAATCCTTGATCAATTATTTATTTTTCATGTACTTAAAAGATTTCCATACTTATCAGTTACAAAAATTTTGAGTAGTGAGAAGTGTACCATGGAGAAGATCACAGATGTGTGTAGAAGATATCCAACAGATAAAATCTTGGATAGAGGGAATTTGATAATGAAAAAATTTTAGAATGAGATGAGAAAAAGATTTAGAATTGCACCTATTGGTTGGTCAGCTAAATACCTTAGTAATAAAGGATTGGGCATCCTTCTACATTGACTTCATGACTAGACAAAATCATGTATTTTCCTAAGAATAACATATTGACTTCTTTTTATATGTCAACTTGGGAGCGTAAGCTTGAGAGGGTGACTACAAAATATATGCTCGGATTCCTCTTTGAGACATTAGAACTACAACAAAAAAGGAATGTTGTAGGAAACTAAGCTAGGAACTAAAATGAAATTTTCCTTAAAGCTTAGAAAAATGTTGCAAATAATAAATCTATTTGAACACCTATGTTGCAGGAATAGTTAAATGATTCTATTATCAATGGATGTAGGAACAACATAAGTCTACTTTGCAAGGAAACAAAATAAGAAAGGAAATATATTCTAACAAATTAGTTCACTCACCAAGTGGGGCCCCTTGGATGAGTGAATAGAAAAAAATCAAGTCTA